>CM033271.1:43934425-44534425 GCA_019343175.1 Oedothorax gibbosus
TCTGAAATTTGCAGTTCTACATGTATGCATTATAAAATTTAGAATTGGAATGTTGCGTTAAAAATGTACACATTATTATTACGGGAGTATCCTGACTAAACTCAGAAAATGATTTTCGAATAAGATGAACTTCAATGGTAAGTATACCTATAATTAAATTACTTTAATTTATATTGTTATGAAATATACCAATAAAAGACGCTTTTTCAGGAATCTGGATATCCCTCCTATAAGTTGCGTTGGGTACCTACTCTGGTGTCTGCTCGTCACTTAACTGTGGTTCTAAATCACGACGCCCGTCACCAATAGCCTTCGTGTGGTTCTAGTGCGACGATATTTAACTCAAATTTTTCTACAATATGAATAAAGTAACTGCCACCAGTATGTGCAACCAAAAAGGACCGACGAATAATACCCCGTGTAGAGGGAGTGCACGTTAAATATGCTTCAGGCGCTGCGTACGTTAAAAAAAAGTTGCTTTGGGCAGGTGTCGGCTCGTCACTAAGTGGTTCTAAATTACGACGCCCGTTTCTACATCTATATACATAAAGGGCAACTTCCGTTTGTTTGTATAAGACACGAGATCTAAAGAACCACGCAACAGATCGTCACGAAATTTGGCACAAAAATTCATCTCATCTCTGGAACAAATATAGGCTAAGAATTTTTCGAATTAGACCATTCCTTCTATAGTTTTCGAACATTTTTATTCGGATTTTCTGAAAAAACTACACCACTTTGGCTCAAATCCGATCTTTTTTTACTTTCCTGATGCCACGGCTGAAAAAATTAAAACTTTTAACGAAAACATTTAAAATTGAAAATGTTTATTTTATTCTGTTGCCATTACCTTCAGAAACTAATTTCATTATTTGAAAAATAATTGACATGTTTCAAGTGACGTAATTCCGCCAGTCTTCATTCCCGGATTTTATTGTGGGTTTATTTGATGATTTTTTTATTGATTTTTCTGTTGACTGCATGTATGTATGCATATTTAAGCAATAAATGTATAGTTAAGCTATTACTGAACTGTGATGGTTAATAAAGGCCATCGCACTAGAGCTGCATATTAGTGTTTTATGTATTTATTTTTTCGCCAAATACGTTGCCAAACTCGCCAAATTATTAACTAAAATTTTCCATTTTTAATTCTTACTGATTATTTTTTACTTAAATATGTATTATTTTTTAATTTGAGCTTCTTATCAAAGGTATTTTTGAAATTAATATTAATCATTACTATATCCAAGTTGGGTAATTAAATGGAAAATTACTGGGTAATCTTCATATCTTATGTAACTAAAATGAAAGAAAAAATTGTTAAATTGACTGTTAAATTATTTTTCCACCTCTACCCGTGCAACGTCGGGTATAACCGCTAGTCTAACCTAAACCGTCGCCAATAGCCTTCCTGTAGCTCTAGTGCGACGATATTTCAACTAAACTTTTTTGCTATCTGAATATTTATTTGGAAGAAAAGGCGGGAAAAACGCTCTACGTAACATGGTTGGTTGGTTGGTTGGTAGACATATATATTCAGGTTTGTGTGCCTACGTAACATTCTACCTCGAGGCGCTTTTTGGATCGATATCCAGAAGCGACCCCTGGTGGCGAAACTCGTCCACAACTCCACTTTGAATCGATCCGGCTTCAGAATATCCGGTGGTTTACAGCAGCTCGTGGCCGGATATTCTGAAGCTCAGTCTCTCTTCTGGTACTTTTTGGTGCTTCAGTGGCACTTTATTTTATATGGCTTTGTTTTGATGGGGATTCGCGGAAGTACAGCCTCTTCGCTCCAGAGGTACACATGCGTTGACCTTTTTAGAATTCCCTTCACAACTTCAGATTACAATGAGTATTTAACTAAAAAAAAAATTTGGGTTTAAAATATTCTTATGCCAAAAATATTAGACTCGTATTTTTTCTTTTTTTTTTCAAATATACCCCATTAAAAGGCAGAAAATGATTTTTTAAATTATGACGAAAAATTACGCCCGAAAACGCTTTGTGGCTGTCACGTGGTATCTATGACGTCACTAGTAACTATAAACAAACTTTGAAACACCATTTTGGAATATACTTTAAGCAAATTTGAACTATCCGCTTCTGTAAAACCTACTTTCATTATCTATATAATTCTTATTTTAATAGTAATTTATATTAAATCCAGTTTAATTGCAAGCAAAAAAACATCACACCGGTTTGTTTATATATACTAGTGACGTCAGCCAAATCGACGTATTTGTGATTACGTGACGTACCAATGAAAAAAAATCATTTTAAAATGATTTTTATTAATTACAGTGAAACCCCGATTTTACGTCCCCCGAATCTACGTTTTTCCCGCATTTTACGTTTTTTTCATCAGGTCCCAGCTTTTTCCGTATACTGTAATGTTAATTTAACCCGGATTGTAAGTTTGTTATTTATGGAATTTCCCGCATTTTACGTTTTCCCTGGAAAGTAAAAAAAAGAAAAATTGTTCTAAAATAAGAAATATATTTCCCATTCCACAGGTTCCTGTTTTCTGAGACCGGTTTTTCCTCATGGATCCTGGTTTGGCTTAGTTGGCCGTACGATGAGCTGGAAGATATCTTAGTAAAGTGGTTTAAAGAAGCTCGTGCCGCGAATGTACCTATAAATGGCGCGATACTAAGAAAAAAAGAGATTTTTGCATTCTATGTACTATTTCCCGTATTTTACGTTTTTCCCGTATTTTACGTTTTTTTTTACCCAGTCCCTTGAGAAACGTAAAATCGGGATTTCACTGTATTTAAAGATTTATTTTGCAAAAAAATATATACGTTTGTTATTTTTGGGTTCAAACTATAATTAATTTAATATTGGAAGGTATTTTAGCGATACAGTCAAGTACCCTATTTTTCCTAAATAACTAACTTTTATTCATTATAAACCAGAATGTTCAAACTTTTCAAAAAATGCCGATAGCGAAGCAGCGTATTTATAAATTGTATTGAAAAATTACGTATCAAGAGAGTCAAGCAGATTTCGAAGATCTTGCAAAAAACTAAATTATTTCAGCGGTTAATTCGATCATTTTGGATTAAAACAAAAGTTAAAATTGACTTCTAATAAAAACAAGAAGTTCATAAAGAACTAAAATAGCCTACTTTCCTGTTACTTAAATACTTACTGAAGTTCTAATCGGGAAAAAACTAGGTTCCTAACAGTAAATATCATCAACAGCCGTTTCTACACTAGATTTATACACATTAGAAGAAAAAAATCGAAACACAGCATCCAGCTATAATTTAAACTTCTAAAAGCCAAAATCAACTTTTTTCCTTAATATTCTTTCGCAAATTAATTAAATATTATTTATCGTCTGCTCGCGATTTATTTGTAGATAATTAATGAACAATCAAAGAATCAAATTGTGCTACATTTTATGACGTCATTCCAAACTGATTCATGAAAATATTATTTTGCTTCAAATATGTTTAAATAAAGTTTCTCATGCCGTTGTTGATTTGGCAACAGTGATTTAAATGACTCAAAATTGAATTTCAATGCTAATTCAATGGGAAATTCGCCGACAGATAGTAGATTTATGTCCGTCCGGACGTACAGACAGACGGAAACAAAAAGTATGGAAAGTTGGGTATCTGGGTCAAGCTTCTAACAAAAAAGAATTTTTAAGATCCGATGGATATAACCGATTTTGGAAGGGGGTACGGACGGACAGACAGACGGAAAGACAGACGGAAAAAAAGTATGAAGTTGGTATCTGAGGTCAAAGCTTCTAACAAAAAAAGAATTTTTAAGATCCGATGGATAGAACCGATTTCGGAAGGGGGGTACGGACAGACAGACAGACGACGGACAGACGACGAAAGACAGAAGACATACGAACAGGACGGGACAGAGGGACATCACCGCATTTCAATGCCTACAGTGACTTTAAATGACTCAAAATTGAATTTCAATGCTAATTCAATGGGAAATTCGCCGACAGATAGTAGATTTATGTCCGTCCGGACGTACAGACGACGGACAAAAAGTATGAAAGTTGGGTATCTGAGGTCATAGCTTTCTAACAAAAAAAGAATTTTTAAGATCCGATGGATAGAACCGATTTTGGAAGGGGGGTACGGACAGACAGACAGACGGACATCGACCGCATGTCAATACCTACTTTTTCATTTTTTGAATTCTTTCGAATTAAAAAAAGAAAAGTAGGCTAAAAACTGACTGATCTTATTTATTCGTAGCACACAAAACATGTGTATTTTCCGCTCAAACCAAATTCTACTAAAATTTACGTGGCCTCAGCAACGTTAAACGTTAATTTTTTTTCAAGAGAATTTTGTTTTTTTTTAGTAGTGTAGAAGAGTTAGATTTCAGGAAAATTGAAAAATAAAACTATGAGTTAAATTATACAAAAGTTTAAGTGTACCTTTGAGGAGAAGAGGTTATGGCAATCTGGGTCTTGCCAAAACCAAAAAGGAATACGTATATTTTAACATGATTAATCATCATTAATTATTATTTTTTATAAGATTTATTGTTATTACCCTTTTCTGTCCGTTTTTCCATGTTTTGATCCGTTTCTGAGTGCCATTAGATGAGTAGTCGATAGTAGTATAGATGATAACTATACTTGAGTGCTATTGGTGACGGGAGTCATAATTTACACTACAGTCAGTCAGGTCGACACCTGAGCGGGCACCCAACACAACTTTTAATTAAATTTTCTTATTACTTGTAATATCTAGAAGTGCTTTGCAAAAATTACTTTAATTTTTTTAATATAAAAAAAATAAGTTCTTTTAATTATACAAATGAGTGCTTTGAAATACTATAAAAGAGATTAAAAGTGAAAAATGCTTTATTCTTTTTTTTTATATTTGTTTGTTGTTGATCCCGTCCCGATTCACCCGTCAGAATCAAAATTTTCAGGCATAGTTTCGATCGAATGTCCTGTCACTGCAAAAAAAAAATCATTCAATCTTTAATCTCTCTTTTTACATAACTGCCGTTATTTTCGTACTTTTCAAAATATCTAGCGCTTTAACACAATCTAACACCCTTCTACTATTTTTAATTCCAAAAATAATCTCCAAACGTTAAAAATAAAAACGATCTCCTAAACAGAATTTTAAAAAAATCGTCTGACCGTGAAAATGGCCGTCACGTGTGATGTCATCAGCTGTCCGTTTGTAAACTCGACGTGACGTCACAGCACGTGGGGGTCCCCCGAGTGAGGGAGGAGTAGAGGGACGAGTGGGAAACGCCCCTCTCCGCCCCCCTCCCCCCGCGGGGGTGGCAAGAGGGAGTCGATAAAATGGACCCGGGCGTGTCTCCCTTTTCAAGTAGAACTTTTTTCCCGCGAAATTTTTACTCGGTTGAAGAAGTTTTGCAATTAGATTTTGGAATAAATGTTTGGTTTGTGATTTTGTTAAAAAATTAATTCGAAATATTTATTTGTAATCGTCTGATCTATTAATTCTTTTTTTTTTCTTTTTACTGCTGATCCCTTATTTCATTTTTTGATAACAAATTTTTTTTTTCCTAAAAATTTAAGAATAATACTTTTACCGGTTGAAAAACTTTCCCCCTTAGTTTTAATATAAAAGTTTGTTTTGTAATTTTCTTTAAAAATTAAAGTTAGTTGGTTCGTTGAGAAAATATGTTAGCAGAAATTAAGATTTATTTCGAATAACTGCTGATTCTTTAATTCTCTTTTTTATAAAAATAAATATTAAAAAAAGTTTTATTTTTCTATAAAAACTCTTCTTTTGAATTAAAGTTTTCTAGAAAAAAAAACAAGCAACATTTTTACTGGTCGAAGAACTTTCCCCTTTAGTTTCTGATTAAAAGTTTGGTTTGTGATTTTGTTGGAAAAGGAAACCATTTTGGTTGCGTGTTTGTGATTTTGTTGGATTTTTTTTTAATTTTAAAGGAAAACTTTTAAAGAAAAAATAAATTAAGAAACTTTTTTCGAATTGCTGCTTAAAAATGAATTAGTGGATACGAGTTTTTTTAATCTAGAGAAGGAACAGTTCGAACAGGGAAGATTCGAAGGAAAAGTTTGTAAAAAATAAGAACAACTTTTAAATTAAAGTTCTTTCTCGAAAAAAAAAATCTGGTGATCCATTTACTCTTGCTTTAAAAAATATTTCGGAAAAAGGTATACCTGTTTTTCAAATAATTCTAATTTTAAAATTAATGCAAAATAATAAGAAGTTAGTTGAATCGTTGAGAAAATAAATAAGTAGAAATTAATATTTATTTTATCTTTAGTTTTGGATAAAATGTTTAGTTTTTGATTTTGTTGGAAAAGGAATTTAGTTATTTCGGGTTGAGAAAATAAGTTAGTAGATATGTATTGATATTTATTTTTAATAATTGCTGATCCATTAATTCTTCTTTTGATAAAAATAAATAAAATATTTGTTTTACTAAAAAAAAATTTAAAGTTCTCTGGAACTTACGCGTAAAATGACTTGTTTTTTTGTGATAGCAACAAGTACGTAATTTTATTTTAAGTATTTTTTTTAAAGTTTATTTAAGAAAAAGTACTTTAGTTATAGAAACGACTTTCGGTGGAATTCTTGAGAGAAAACTGTGTAGTTAATTTCTTATCATTATAAGTTTTTTTTTTTGTAACATCAGATACATTATTTATCTGTACTTGTTTCTAGTGTATTTTTTTATTTCTTAAAATATTTTTCGAGAAATTTTATTAATGAACAATTGGTGTTGATCAGCAGTTATGTCTCTTTCCATACTAATTTTTGTTTAAATTCGAGAGATAATTTTAGAATTAATTTAAAAGTCGAATACTTGAAAGAAACACAAGTGTACCTTTTTTTCCCACAATGAATATCTATTAAAACTAGAATAAATCGATCGCGAGATCCTTGGTTTTTTTTTTTCAAAGAACTGTAATTCAATACAAAAATGAAGAAAAAGAATACATTTCGATACTTTTTTTCGAATTGTTACAAAAAAATAATTGAATCAATAGAAAAAAAAATTAATTTTTATTAAAATTAGAATTGATGGATCGCCTGTTTTTACTTTAGTCCGTGAAAAAAAATGAAGAAAAAAATGATTTTTTTTCTTTCGAATTGTTATTTTACATATGAAAAATTGAATGACAATTTTTTTTCCGAGAACTTAATTCATAATTTCAGAGATAGAAGAAATAAGTCTAAACTTTTTTTTCTTATTGCTATTAAAAGAAGAATATTATCTAAAAAATGTAAGGACTGTAATTTACAGAATAAATTGAGATTTTTTTTAATTGTTGTAAAAAAGAATTAATGGATCGCCACTAGTTTTTATCTAGAGAATTATAATTCGAAGGAAATATTGTACAAAGAAAGAGAATTTTTGAGTTGAACAAGCATTGATTTTTTTAATTGTTGTTAAAGGAAAGACTATCGATCGAATGTATTTTCGCCCCTTTAAGATGTGTTTGGTACGAGATAAAGAACAAATTAAAAAATTCTATTTTCCAATTGTTGACAAATAAAAATAACGGATCGTAACTTTTTTCCCCATAGAACTAAAATACGAGAGAAAAGAAGAAAACTTTCGAAAGAATTCGATATAAAAGTTGGTAAGAGAAACAATAAATTGTGAAAGTTTTTTTTTTTTGAAATGTTATTAAAAGAAAGAATTAATGAATTGCGAGTAATTTTTTTCTCCAGAGAACTATAATTCGAGAAAAAAGTTTAGGGGTGGAGTATAAATGGGAAAACTTTTTTTGGAATTGTTACTTATAGGAAAGATAAATTGGATAATCAAATGAAATTTCACGGATGTTTCTAAATCCGAAATGGACATTTTGTGTTTTCTACGTACGTGTTGGAAGGTGCTGAATCTAAAAAAGTGGTATTTGGTACACGATTTTTTTAGAACTCGTTGGATGTTATGATAAGGTTTTTGAGAAGATCGCGCATGCTCAAATTGTAGCTGCCATAGAATTTTGTGGTAGAGATTTACTGTACGGTCCCCCTTGGCGAACTTTCCAAAATCGCGCCAAATGTCCGTATTTTGGCGACATTATTTTAAAAACCACGATTCAAAGAAAATATCGTATGGGAATATTTCTTATGAAAACTCAACCAACGGTCCGATAGGGTTGCCGGAAAACGGATCAGTGCGAAGTCATAGAATTCGAATCTTCAGTCAAAGTTAGACAGGTTGCCAGAAAAAAATTACTTATCGCCAAATCCGAAAACATCGCGCCAAGGGGGACCGTACAGTAAATCTGATCCGAATTTTGTTTTTAAAGTTTTAAAAATGACCTTATTGAGCATATAATTATCTTCAAATGCATTGGTTTTTTGATTGGCAATTGCAAGTTGTGTAATATTACACACTCTTAAAACAAAGAGTGAAATTCACTCCTATAGGAGAAGTGCATTTTCGGCACCGAAAAGGAGTGGAAATTAACTCAGACTGAGTTAAAACCGCTCGTTTTAAGAGTGTAGGACGCAGATTGTTTTCTTTTACCCACTCCGAAAAAGAGTGAAATTCACTCCTATAGGAGAAGTGCATTTTCGGCACGGAAAGGAGTGAAAATTAACTCAGACTGAGTTTAAAACCACTCGTTTGTTTTAAGAGTGCACGCCTCTACTTTTATCTATCTTCTAACCTCTGATTTCTTAAGATAATATAAAATATTTTACTTCTTCCTCAAAGAAAACCATTCAAACCCTCTGACATTATCTCAAAACCTAAATTGATACTTCATAGCTAACCCCGCCCCACTTTAGCTGACCACAATGGGATACCAACAACAGCCCCGGAGGGTCTTTTTATACCTACAGACCAGGTGTGCAATTTAATGGGCGCTGCCAAACTTGGAGGGCAGGTCGTCTGAACGGGGAGTGTTTACTATTAATCAAGCCCCGCATGGGTGAATGGTTGATATCTCACAAAAAAGCGCGAGGGACGGACGGATATAACGAATGTTTTGAAAGGGTGACTTGATGGGAGGGGCAGTGCGGTGGATTTTCCACCCGCGTCAGATGCACACAGATAAAAAAATTCCTGTAAAGCAGAGACTGATTTCTGGCAGGGCAAACGGGGCACGTGCCCACTTCAAGAGAACCCCAAATTTTCTTAAAAGGATAATATCGGGGGAAAATAGTTGCCCACAAAGAAAAAAAATAAACATAATACAATTGAACCAAGTACTATTAATTTTTTATACGCAAGCCACCGTTTTTTTATTCCTTGTTAATTTTATAAATTAACTGCCTCAGCCATGTGATCAAGTGAATAAAAATTATGTATGTGTAGATAAAATGATTTGACATGATATATACAATAGGTATCTGATGTCATATCTTATGTATGTACTATTAAAAAAAAATATGTAAAAAAGCAATGCTTTCATGCGTACTTAATATAATAAAGGTTATTTATTCGTACAATTTTAAAATGAAAAATCCTTTTCATGGACGAATCAATGTATGGTGCGGGGGCCCCCAAACTAGCTTGTGCCCTGGGCCCCAAAAGTTGTAAATCGGGCCCTGCTGTAAAGTGTGGTTTTTGCGTACCATTGTTTGCGCGAACACCTCTTCCCGTCACTGAACCGTGACGGCGACTATAAGAAAATTCACTGAGATCGTTCCTTTCTGCTGCTGTATGTAAAGACGGTTTTTAAATTTAATGCAGGAACTATATTGCTTAGTTTTAACTCTAGCACACAGCAACAAAGTTTTAATTCCCAGAACACACTTTAAAAAAAAAACTTACTATCTCATTTTGGTTTTCATCCGAAAATTCAGAAAGAGATTAGGATTGTGGTTAAAGTAATTTTCTGAGGCACTCAATAAAAACATTATCCGTTATGATCTTCTAAAGGAGTATCTTTGGTTAATCTGGAGTTTAGTTTATAGACGACTATAAGCTACTAGGGGACTTTTCATGGTCATGACTCAATATATTTTAACGAGATGAAATAAATAAGATAATTTATAAAATATTCAGACACATTACTTAATATGAAAAATACTTATAAAATTTCGTTCGTGAAATTTTCGTACAGGCTGAATCTGGGAAAAGGCGACAGCTGTCAAATTTGCTTATCATTATCATGCTTAATTTATACTTAACCGAGTCAGTTGCATATAAAATATAATCTCTTTAGAGCTCTTTATGGTTCCTAATTACAGCTTTACGTGATTTCGACACGACTCGGGCGATCTTTAACACGGTTTCCGGAAACCATTTCCGTCGCGAAACGTGGCTGTCACACGACCATGACTTCAATGGACGCGTTTGAATATACGAGATTATAGTTTCTTTTGCATTTACTTTTCATTTTGCATTTATATTTAAGTTGGTTGGTTGGTAGACATATATATTCAGGTTTGTGTGCTTGGTCAGCGACCCGCTTATAAACCTTCGTCAAGTAAGACAGACACAACAGACAACACACACACATAAGTGGATCCATCTAATTTTTAGAGACAGAGGCCAACTAGAGGATCCCCAGAATTGGCTTGTCACCCCCAGAGGTATTGATTTGATATGGGAACTTAGAGGACTTTCGGACCCAACAGATTTAACGAGCACGTACTCCGCATATACTCGGTAGGTCTTCAGTGGTACCGGGACTCGATCGCAGGACCTTCCGATCCCGAGACCGAGACGCTGACCACTAGGCTCACTACGGCCCTATATTTAAGTTATACACTTAAGGATGTACAGAAAAAAAGCTGCGTTTTTCCAAAACTTTTCTAAAATTTATTTTACAGAATTTTTGTTCCAAAAACTATTAGCCCTTGTGTATAGCTCTAGAGCGCAATTTTTCATCAAAACCAAACCCAGGAAGTGTATCTTATTTTTAAAACCTTATTTTTTTATAATCCAACTTATTCAAATCAATAATCGTGTGTAAAGTTACGCCTGTATAAAAAACCCGGCCAGCGAAAGTTACTTTTGAGTATATAAGTACGTAAAAAAGTCCATCCTACGGTACTCCTACATTTTGATCGTGATAATAAAAAAATAGGTTATTGAGTATGCGGTAAATTACACATTTAAACTTTAGGGATACTAATGATTAATTATAAAATCTATAGTCTGACACGTTAAATTTCGTTTTGCACGAGATTATAATAAATAGTGTGTACCAACCTCTCGTAAATGGGAATGTTTCAGATGATGTAACGCTCTTGTTTTCATTTTCCCAAGTACTGCGATTTCATTGGTTGCTTCGGTTTTACTCTCAAGATGACCGATATAGATAAAAAGAAATTGTTCTTTCGATGCAAGCTTTCTTTAACAAATGTTTTAAACTACCTACAGCACAGTAAAAGTTGGCATTTTAAAAATTTAATAAGTAAAATATTCTTAGAAAACTCTTTTTCGAATACCATCAAAATAAAAGTAATTCCAGACAACAAATGAAAACAAACCGTTGGAGCTGTTGCCATCCACGACTTGGAACAACCCCATTAAACTTTTTAAAACCCAAGAAAGTTATTTGACTCGTTCGTTAAGAGGGATTGTCAGTCCTTTAGAGCTAATTGCATTAGTTTGGGAATCACAACTTCCGCAGAAGTATTGCTTTGCCATGTTAGCCATTTTTCTTCAGGTATGGTAATCCACATAACATCGAAATGAAACAAATTTGAAACGAAAATGTTATCTAGTTATTTAATTATATATTTTTTAAGTTGTAAAATGCCCCCAAAATATACAGCAGATGGCGACACCATTTTACTACTTTATCAATTATAATTAAATAACAGGATGTTATTTTCTTTTCGATTTTGTCTTAAATTGATGTTATGATGATTCCCTTACCTGGGTGAAAATGGGACAACATGGCAAACCAATACTTCTGCGGAAGTTGTGATTTCAAAACTAATGCATTAGCTCTATGGGACTGACAGTCCCTCTTAAATACTCGTCTTAAAAAGTTTTACTTTTCTCGCTTGTTAATAAATGACTATATATTGACATATGAACTATTTTTTTTAGATCAGCTCAGAAAAAAAATCTGACTATGTTAGCATATAGCCCTGTGCCCCTGCTAAAACTATTAACTTCAAATGATTCTTAAGACTTGGACTATAGAAGAAGTTCATTGTCATACGGCCGTGCTATGGAGCTACAGTACACATATAATAAGAGAAAGACAAGTAGGTTTGTAACAGAATCTGTCACTTAACCCGCTTCCACACAAAAGTTGTGTTTAACAGGTAAAAAGGCGCCAACCACAGCATTGATATTCTATATTAAACATTTACATGCTAAATTTGGCTAGTTTCATTTGTTTTATTTCGAAAATTCAATAATTTATTACTTATCGTTTGCAAATATTAATTTATATTTCAAAGAATAAATACGTAATATTCCTCCCTTTTAAATACAATTAAATCATTTCATATCAACGTACAAAGAATCTCGTAGTGAAATATATTTGACGTCATTTCAAACGGATCGTCATTTCAAACGGAAATTCTTATAAAAATGGCTTCCTATTCTTTTAAATGAGCATTAAATTTTGCAGTTTTTTAGATAAATAAAGTATGTACTTCGAATTCGAATTCTTTTCTGAAATTTTCAAAATATTTTAATTTCGATGCGCTGAATTTTTTGACGTATCACACTTGTCCGTAGCATTTGTAGTTTGGGCTACGAAAGTGGGTGACGGACGGACTGAACGATTATAATAACTTCCACTTTTTACGTTATAAACGTAGTGTGGAAGCTAAAACCGATTTCTGCATATCTTAAAAAGACTTCTTGTCTAAATCCGGAATAATTTTACGTAATTTTAGGTTTAGCAAGGGAAACTAGAATATTTTTGCCAAACTAGCAAAAAACAGAAACACACTTTCTATAATGACCGCAAGAGTGGAAGAAATTATTCATCACTTTGTTATGTCTATGCATATATAAACTCTTTTATTTTATTTAAGTAGACGGTTGCATCATTGTTTGTGTCTGCTGTCTTTTCGGTGCACATAATAAGCAGATTGTGTTTGTCAAAAACTGAAATTAGATTTTTTGGTGTGTGAAATTGGGTTAAAATTAAAAATCAGTATGGAAAAATAAACAAAACAATCCTTTTCAAAATTCTATTTAAAAAAAATTTCTATTCTATTTAAAAATTCTATTTAAAAATATTTCTTAAAAAATCCTGACAATTGTTTATAAAGTACAATTTTCCTGGCAATGCAAAAAAAAAATGTTTTGGGGAGTTTCTAAATTTTATATGGATGTAAATTTTATACGAAGTTATACAATGCAACCCCAATACAAGTCAAGACGTAAAAAAGAAAATTCTAATTTTAATAATTTTAAGTTATTTTGTGTTTGAACATGAAAAAAAATCTGATTAATTTTATTTTATTCGACAAACATCAAATATAGTTTAATATTTGTAACATTTATATTCTATTTTTCTAAGTAATTAAATAAAATAACCACTCAAATAAAATTAAAAAAACAAAATAAAAAAATATTTAAAAACTTATTTTATAAATAAACTCGTCTGAAACCAAAATTCGAACACAAAAAAAAACTTTGGCACCTGACCTTGACTGTTGAGCCACCGCTGCGCATGCGTAGGAAAACGGCGCGCAAACTTCCTGCTTTTCGCTGAGCGCGCGGTTTCCCCACTTGGATTTTATATCACGATTTCAAGGCACGGGCCATTGCACTTAGGTTCGTGCCGTTGCTCGTTTATTAGAATTATAGTTTTTATCTGATGTTGTAAAATTTGAGGGTTGGATGAAGTGAGACTTTGATTTTATATTCGGGTTAGGTTAGAGCCTGTGGTGTAACTAGAATTTTCCCCGAAGTAGTTTTTGGATAAAAAAAAAACAATTAAAGAATATTTTTGAATTGTAATAAACCAATTAATTTAACTGATTTTATCAAAATAAGTATGATTCATATTATCAATATAATTAGTAGTGAATAAAATTTTGTCAATGTAATTATTTCTCTAATTTTATATTTTTTGCATGTTTTTAACACAAAAAAAAAAAATAAGACACCCAAGTCACTTTTGTGGGAGTTCCCTGAAAACCTCCCCTCCAGACCTACGGTAAACAGGTTAATGGTTAGTTTTAGTAAATTTCAGTTAGAATTTTCACTGTTTAGATGAAACTCCGGTCAAATAATACAAGTATTAAAAAAATAATTAATTTAGATTTCAGTTTTTTTTTAATTGCAAAACATCTATTCAGAACACGCATTGTTGTGGGTGTGCTGCAAAGCAACAGAAATATCACTTTTTTTTACCAGAGAAAATTTTGAACTTCTAAAGTGGGCCAAAATAATTTGAATAATGAACGGAATTTTTGTTATTAGAGAAATGACATAAAGAATGCATTGAAACGCACAATTAAAGATCTAATAAAGAAATAACATAGGTTGTATAAATGAACATCTTTTTCACCGAAATAGCAATTCATCGTTGTTCCCTTTCCAACTTATTTTTCATACCACTAGATTGTTGGCCTCATATGTTCAAGTCGTTGTGTAAAACTCGCCAACTCTTTGCAATCACGTGCTTGGGTAAATCTTACCCCAGCACGTGAACATAAGGGGATCGCTTTAGGTTTGCCAATGCGCAGTCCATTCCATTTTATGTCTCTGTTTAAATCACGAAAAATTGACATATTTGCGTTGACACTTGGTATCAAATTTACTTCATTATTTATGTTTACCAGCGAGCCGGTCGCGAAGCGGCCAATGGGAATTGCGCAGCAGTTCCCGGGGGTTGGCGAGCGATAGCGAGCAGGGGCGTAGCCCCCTAGTCATTTTATAAAAGGCTAGATTGAAATAGGTAAATATTAATTATTATTACTTCTAAAACACTTACAGCGCTTTCTCCCTTTGCTATCTTTTTTTCCATCACAGTAGTTCGATTTATTTTTAATTGATAAGATATGGATTCTTTAATGCACACGGATCATTCCATGTAAAATTAACCAAATGTCTGAAACGGGCTGCATAATTAGTTCCACAATCAAGTGACGGAGCCGTCACCTGAGTAGGCACCGAACACAATTTATAAAGACAACATCGTACGCAGCGTCGGGACTTTAAAGCATATTTAACGTGCATTTGCTCTACACGGGGAAAAATTCGTCGAACCTTTTTGCCTGCACAGATCGTTTGCAGATCTTCAGTTATTTTGGTAATGCTCGAACCAATTAGTAGTGATCATGTTTGGATAAATTGGTACATCGATTCGTGGAACACTATGTTAAGTATATACATTGGTATAAAACTTATAAAATAAACAAGAAAAAACCCAGTTGAATATCCCCCCCCAAAAAAAAATAATAATAATAATAAATTCAGATATTAACTTTCAAAAGGTCACATATTGGCCAAATTTGGCAACTCTGTGATTTCTTCTATATACTGTAAAACAAAAACAGAAATTTTTATGCTTTTTAGTCGATATTCTAAATAAAAATAGTTTTCAAATTATTTGTTTACTGAAAATGGATGTTTATGAACCTTTAACTGATAATTTTCTGTATTTTAAAAAGCTTAACTTTAAAATACCCTTTAAAAATAATGTACTCTCATTATTCGTGAAATCGTTCTAATGTAAGCTATAGAAAGTTATTTAAAGGGCCATTTTAAACGAAATTTTTTGAGCTTCAATTCAATGTAGAGCTTGGATATTTTTAAAAAAAGAATTTTTAAAATATTAAATATTTTGATGATACATGTTAAGCGTATAAAAAATATATTTTTTTTGAAGAAACTATATACGTCTAGCAATTTTTAAAAATCAAACCTTAAAAAGCAAAACTCTCAAAATTAATGTAACACATTAATTATGCCTAATTTTCATTTAAACGACAAATAATTTAAATCCTCAGATAATGAGTGTTTTTTTAGCCTTAACTAATTATTTAAATAAAATAGAAAAATTAGTAAATGTTTTAATTTTTAAAAAATTATTTTACAATTATCTAATGTATTATTAATTTTCTCTTCTCCTTCAAAGGCCTTTTCACATTTTTATTTAAACTTCACTCAATGTAAATAAAAAAAAATTGAATATGGATTAAGAAAGAGTCAAATAAAACATTTCGTGATGCAAAACTCCTTCCCTCAGCCTCTCAGTGTGTACTTCTTCGTTTGTGCTTCAAACCTGTTTCTTCTGTTCTGACATACTTTTAAAGTTTGCCTTTCTTTGTGAACTATTCTTATCGAATGTATTTACTTAACTCCGAGAACAATATGTGAGGACGTTAACGTTCTTTTTTATTATATATACTTATACTTTTAATTAAATCGAACATTAAATAAAAAAAATATTTGGAAAAGTACAAACAATACAATAGTCTGATAGAATTTTGTTTAAAGAATGTTTTTTTAGAAGCGTCTGAAAGAAAATATTCGAATAAACGAAAACGTTGCATCACACGATCCCAACTTTGAGCAAACGATATTCAAGGGTGGGGATTTTTAGGACCGCTTCGAGTCGTCGATTATTTCTACCACCCCCTTTTCTAATATGGTTGGGCGGTGTTGGCTCTGGGAATTCTGTGCGACCCGCCTGTGAAAGTACACGCCTACTGCATTGGCGGTCCCCGATGAACTACACGTACCCTCCCTGAAAATTCCCACGTTCGACAAATCGTCTGAACGCATTTCCAACCCCTAGAAAACACAACTAACCCTAAAAATACTCTTTAACAATTACAATTTGATTATTACTTAATCCAAAACGGGAGAAGAAATTATAAAAATGTTCGAAAACGAGTTGCACTACTTTCCAGCGCGGAGTGGCTTCCTTCACCCGAGGGCAGGTACCACTTGACACGTTCACTCCTGGCGTATCCTTCCGCGCGGCCTAGTCGCCATTGCAGCTCTACAATGTCAGCTGCCGCGAATCTTCGATTTCAAATGTCTTAAACCGGGAAATGACCAGTGTGGCGACGCGAAAACAGACGCAAGAATACGTTGTGCCCACCAGCAATTCTCAGGTATGTCTTAAAATTAATTAAATGCCCGAAAAACCCTTCCGAAAGGGCAAGATGGCCGTTCTACCCCCACCCCTTATTTGACCCCGCCTACAGGGTTCGTACGGACCTTGATCAACTCCTTACTTTCGAAAATGGATTTTTAAGTACCTCAAAATTACTACTTTTTCATCTGGGTACTAAAAGTTCTTATTTTTTTGTTTCCGATGTGTACTTGTGGTATGTGTCCATTATCGATATTTCCAACGTAAAACTTGTGTAATACTAGCTACGTAATTAGGTACTTAAAGTTTATCGTTTTTTTAAAAATACTTTTATTCTTAAAACTTTTATTTATCATTAGACCTGTACTACTTTTTTATCACACATAAAAACAAACATAGGGTCTGTAATTAATCCCTTTTATTTAATACTATTTTGGTTTTTTAGTTTTTTTAAAATGTTTCTCTAAAGTTTAAAACATTACAAACGAAAGTTAAAATTTGTTTTTAGAAGACCTTAAAAAAATATTGATTTTCTGTATTACCATGAACTGTAAAAAAATTGGCTTAAAAAAAACTTTTACTGCAAACAAAATTAATTTGTGGGGGAATTTTGATCCACAAGTATTTATAATAACTTTATTGCATCTAAATTGTTTGTAGGAATCCACTATTTTCTTTATATCACTCACATTTGAAATAGATCTGAATCCTACCTTTTTTGCACAATCTCGTACTTTTTTACTTTGAAAAAAAGGAAAACTAATTTTTGAGGAAAAAAAACTAGAATTTAAGTGTGTACTGTGTCCACTTCATTACATACAAAAATATAGAGCTACTTTGTCGTCAAGTACATATGTTTGTAGTTAAAAATCAATTTTTAACATTGGGAATACATTTAGCCCCTTTGTTGTGGCCAGTCAACTACAAAAACGTTGCGTAAAAAAATGTTTTCTAATCATGTGTATCATAGTTTCTGCCATGGTCATAATTTTTCACATATCCCTCAGTCTAGCTAGTAGATACATAATTCTATAATAATACTATTTCAAATCAAAATTTTAGTTATATGCCGAAAACCCCCAGTTTTTGCACATTTGGCCGGTTTTGTCTATTTTACTAGTGAGGTTGAGAGCTCATTCGGCGATATAATAAAGTTTCCATAGATCTGTGAGTTTCCAGAATTTCCATTGTAATTTGTACTATCATTATAATTGTTCATTGTTTACATATTCCAGTATAGCTAGTTGATACATAATTGTTTATTCATTTTTTCAAAATTAAATTTTAAATTTACGAAAAAAGACACGTGACAAACCCTAATCAAAAGAAGAAGTAAAGAACATGTCATATTTTACCACTGCTAAACTAATGTTACTAGATGTCCCGTTTTTGGCAGAACAGTCCTGCTTTTTCTATTACTGCCCCGCGGAGAAAATGTCCTTCCTAATCCGAAATGTTCCGTTTTTCTGTTACAGTCCTTCAAAGTCCCCAAAAATATAGATAAGATATACATTTTACAAAAATTTACTTCGTAAAATATATTTTACCTTTACTTTATTTAAGGAAGTTAAATTGAACTTAAAATTATTATTAGTCCTTTTAGTTTGATATTTAATTACTCATAATGGTAACTAGGGAGATGAGGGGTTAGAAAGGGAATGTCCTGATTTTTTATTCGGAAAACTCGTCACATTATGCTAAACACTATAGTCTGTAAGATTACAAGGCAAGCCTGGTTCCCCTACCCCCATGTTTGATTTTCCACGAAAGGACGCGAGGGGAGCTCTTTTCGTATTTTCCCCTGCCTACTTGGTTTTGATTTGGGTTTTGGCAATAGACCTCATAGCAGAGCCTCAAAAAAGGTAGGAAGAAGAAAATGATGCTGTCATCGTTTCTTTGTAAACCACACGATGTGGTGGGGGGAAACCAAGCTTGGGTTGTAATCGTACGTACTATAGTTGCAGGTGTTATAACACCCCTCTTTTTTACTAGGAAACCCAGCCCTCCCCGTTGGCGCTCCTGGCGGCCACCTGCAGCAAGATCGGGTCGCCAAGTGACGAAGGTGCTTCCCCCCCGGGCGGTCCCCCCTCCCCCCCGAAGCAGCCCACCAATCAGCAGCAAGTGCTGCAGGCGACAGGGGAGATCATCGCCATTCCCTTCCAGCCCCAGACAGTCGGAGTCCTGAATCCCGACGGAACGGTCACACAGGTAGAGATGTGGGATTTTATTATCAAAACATAACCTACTACATGATAATGCCTTCCGAATTTGAGAAATGGATTTCCAGGCTATCAGGACGTAGTTCTGCCATGGGCAGGTAAACTGCAGTATCTGGAGAAATGATTTAGGCCATAGTTGCAAGAACTTAATAATTCTAACCTATAAAGAAAATATACTGTAAGTCTGATTATTTCAGAGCAAAAATTCATTATTGTGGTTACTGCAGTTTACCCGCTCACCGCAGAGTTGTCTGGTAGCACTAGTATTGTAAATGCTTTCCGATTCTTCCTTCCTTTCGTATTCCCCCATAATTTTTTAATTTGATGTAAACGGTAGTGAAAATAATGTGTCAAACATTTTTTGCTTTCCATATTTTTGTAAAAATTAGCACTAACAAAAATTACTTTGTATTGAAAGCCCTTTAAGAGGGATCGTCAGTCCCTTACAGCTAATGCATTAGTTTTGTAATCACAGCTTCCGCAGAAGTGTTGCTTCGCCATGTTAGCCCTTTTTTCCCCGGGTATGGGAATCGACATAACATCGAAATGAAACAAATTTGAAACAAAAATATTATCTAGTTATTTAATTATGTATTTTTGAAGTTTAAAATCTCAAAAATATACAGCAGATGGCGACACAATTTTAAAACTTTATCAATTAATTAAAAAAACGGATGTCATTTTCTTTTCAATTTTGTTTTAAATTTATGTTATGATGATTCCCATACCTGGTGAATATGGATAACATGGCAAAGCAATTCTTTTGCAAAATCGCGATTTCAAAACTAATGCATTAGCTCTATACGACTGACAGTACCTCTTAAACCAGTCTCTAAAAAAATACTTATTCCAATCTCTCACTCAGGTCACCGGTGTCAACCAACAGACAGCGGGGACCGCCAATGTCCATGTCTCTGGAAACGTGGCTGCTCTCAAGAACCTACCCACCGTAGGCGCCTCGGCACAGCCTAATAACGCCGCCCAGAATGCGCAGGTCTTTGCACAGCAAGGCCAGATTATCAACCCGGGTGGCAATATCACATACAATGTCATCCCACAGCAGATACAGAATATACAAATAGACGGACAGGATGCGATATACATACCGACAATGCCGCAGACGTTCCAGATATCGGGGAATCAGATTATACAGTCGCCTGGCGGACAGGTATGTTCTGGCAATTTTATAAGATTGGCAATGTGTCGATTTTTGATGTACTAATCTTTGGGGCTTTTTTCCATCTATTTTTTCAGATTATCAATTTTCCAATCTCTGCATTAAACTAGGTTAAAAACATTTAATTAAAAAAATGCCATTATTATCTAAAAACACCTTGAAAATTTGTAACGTTTTTTCAGCCGCAATATTACCTGAAATCAGCATTAAAAGTCCATTTTAATTTGATTTTGTCAAATACTTTAAAAGGTGCAAATATTTTGCTTAAAAATACAGAATTTTTTAAAATTTGCCTAATCTCATTTTAAACTTGTACAGATTTCTGGAATTTTAAAGTGTTTTGCGTGGCAAGGAGCTTTAATAAAAAAAATTTCAGATCAATGTAACTTGTATCAGAAAGCTGTTAAAAACATTGAGCTAGAAGAAACATGGAGTGAGGTGTGTGATTCACTGAACATGGCAGCAAACGAGCCGGTTCAATAACGAAATGCGGAGGAATACACGGCACTGCAGCAGAAACGAACCGGGCAGAAAACCTAGAAACTTGCCTATTTCGCTATTGGGTTCATCTTCGCTGGTTCTTAGTTAGTGATCCACATAGTTCTTTCTTAAAAAAGTTGGAATTTAAAGTTAAAGGAAGTTAATTCTTTCGAACTAAAAATGTAAAAAATACATTTAGGAGCCCAAGTCAATATGATAGAGGGGTCTCATACAAGCATTGCATACAAGTGTAGGGAAAATAGTCCTTTTCTGCCCTGTTCGCTCAAAAGGGTGCGACTGGATTTTTGGCTCGCTGACACCTCACTCCAGTTTCCCTTCTAGCTCAATGGTTAAAAAAGATATATATTTATATACCTACTCGTATTTGGAAGATATTATGAAGAGTTAAAAAATAAGGTGGAGAGTGCTGAAAGATGAATTCATTGGAATAAGCTGGTATTTGTATTAGGCATCCAAGCATTTTAAAGTGTTACATTACAAACACTGTAAAAAGTTGTTCCTGTGCTGAAAACATGCTTAATAACTATTTAGTAAATAAAGGCTTTAATATTTAATTGGTTATTCCAAAATTATTTTAAGAAATAATCATTCTCTTTGTGTGTTTTTTTGCATTGCATAGTTCTGTGACTGTAGTTACCTTAATTTTATAATGTACTAGATTTGTGATTTATTTAAAATTTTTATTAGCTTTCTTAAACAGTAACTCTTACACCAACAGGCCTTCCTACGCAACGGACCCAATGTAGTCCCGACTTCCGTCCAACAAAACGTCTTGCAGGGCATGCAGAATGTCACCATTCGGCAAGGGAACGTGGTACAGACCGTACAACTGCCCATGCCCATACAGCAGACCATACCGGTACAAGTACCTATCTCAACAGCAAGTGGCCATACGGTATTGCAGACCATTCATGTACCGATCCAGACCATGCAAGGGATGCAGGGGGCGAATGTCCTCCAATCCCAGGGCCAGCCCATCACCCTCAATGTGCCTGCTCATATGTTATCCCAACTTGCGCAGCAGATGCCCATTGCACAGGTAATTTTTGTGTATTGTGCTCGGAAGATGTAATTGTTATTGTATTGTTTTGACTAACTGTGCTTACTAGCAATGATAACTACTTTAAAGGAACTACTGTCATAGTAACATGGTACTTTGAAAGAAAGGTAGTGAAAGGTAATTATTATTGTTATTGTATTGTTTTGACTAACTGTGCTTACTAGCAATGATAACTACTTTAAAGGAACTGCTGTCATAGTAACATGGTACTTTGAAAGAAAGGTAGTGAAAGGTATATTCATTGAAGCGACATGTGTAATTTAAACCGATGTTCCTAGGCCTATAAGTTTACAAGTTGGCAACTCCAACCGTCAGCCAATTAAACAAAGGCAGGCCAAGAGGCTTAACCTCTTATTTCCCCCACAACAAAAAAACTCTTAACGCCCCCCCAAAAAATTTCCATGCACATAGTATTTGTATAAGCATATTTTTAGAAGTAATTTGGAAAAGATTGGTGTTTATGGGGCCACGCTGAGGGTTACCTCATTATAGTGGAATTTGAGCCGTAAAAATACATTTTTTTTCGGTTCTATGAACAAAGTAACAAGCTCTGTCAGTTTTTTTGTGATTAATAATTATTTCTAATTCTTGTTTTAACAAAAATGACTAATAAATTAACTGCTAAAAAACCTTTGCGTTTTTTTGTAAGACCACCGATATCTGCCTGAACCTCTTGGTACGCTATTTTTTTAATACAATTAATAAATCAGCTGCTTCAATAACCATATTTTTTAGGAAGCTTGAACATTCCGGTTTATAATCTAATTATTAATATTAAGAAAAATTAAAAACTGAAACTGTGAACTAATTGATGAAATTTAAAATATATTTTATCTTGTTATATCACATCGAATATCAAGCAATTTGCAGTCGCCCTATAACTCTATCAACTTGAACACCTTCGGTTGCAGATCGGCCAACAGGGCCAAGTCCAACAACTCCAAATTGGCACCCCTATCCACATGTCCCAGGCCAACAACTCCCAAGCTGCCACTACAACTACCTGGACGACTACTAGCGGAACTTCGGTTATCTCTTCAACGGACGCCAACAGTGGCGCCAACCAAGCCAACTCTAGTTCAAATGCCCAGCAGCAACAACAACAGCAGCAGCAGCCAATGCAGATTGCCAATATTCAGTTGTCGAACGGCCAAGTCGTGCAAGGTATGGGAACTTTGTGTGTTAAGGGGACGTGTATTTTTGGAAACTAAATGAACTCCTTCAATGTTTAACCTATAGAAAAATTGCATAGTGTTTCATAAGTTAAATAAATTAGAGTTTAAAGAAGTTCTAAATAACGTAAAATTTCATAACTGAATTAAACTAAAAAATTATGCGTAATTCTTTTAAATATTGTCTTAAGATCAGTACATGGTTATCCAAAATACCATTTTTTATTTTGGCCAATATGCAGCTATGAAAATCTATATTGGACATATTTACAATGTTTCTTTTATTTTATATTCTTTTCATAAATATATACTATATGTTTGTGTCTAAAGGTATGAGTTTCATTTAAAATTCTATTGCTTAAAAATCACTTTCATTTCCAGGTCAAGTAAGCCAGATCCTAGGAGCGGCCAATGCAGCCGGCTGGGGCTGGCCAAATTCACCGATCAGCGTCCAAAGCCTCGCTGGACTGAGGCCCGCCAACGTAATCCAGCTGCAATCGCTGCCGATTGCAGGGTTACCAGGGGTCCAAGTGCAGGGGGGACAGGCACAGCAGATCATCGCCAACGCACAGACACTGCAAAGCCTCGGGATCAATGCCGCGAATGTCATAGCTGCCAACGCCCAGCAACAGATGGCGCCACTCAGTCCCATTCAGGCCATGCAGGCGGGCACGCAGATTATCAGTAAGTGGTTTTTTAAAGTGTTTTTTGTTAATTTTTTTTGTTAAGGTGGTCGGTGCTGGGGTTAAATTGATGTCTGCTGGCAATGACTTGGCAATAGATGGCGTCTATTATGACTGATTTAGGCCATGCATGTATAGTAGTAGTGAGGGTTGATGTTTTGGTGGTTTAAAGTGTTGGTTATGATATTTTAATAATATAATAAAACTTTTATTAACTCCAAATGAAAACATGTAGAGCAGTGGTTCCCAACCTTTTCTAGACTATTGCCCCTTTCATTAGGTTGACTAACACATATCGCCCCCTTTTAATTTTCCTGTTTTGTCCAATTATAATTTGAGTTAAAGTGTAACTAATAAAGCAATTTTATCATTTTAAACACTAACTACCATATATAAAAACAACCAAAGCAATTGTATCCGTCAGTTAATACAATAGAAAATAATTTTATATTTACGATTTTTTTAAAGACAAAGTGAAATAATTAACTAGATCTTTAAGTGGATCTGCAAATTAAGAGAGTTGACAATAAAATTAATAAAAAATTGAACGTTGAAAACTTTTTATTATTTATCTTTTGTGAAGTTCATGCGCAAGTCCTTGAGCAAATGCCAACTGATTTCTTTGTTTAGTAAGGAGCTGGGTGATAACAGAACCAAATCCTTTCAACTAAATATGTTGACGGAACAGATGAGAAGTAGTTCGGCTTTTACACAGTTGTGGATAAGTGTAAATAAGTTTCACGCAGTCTAAACTCATAACTCTCTGCTTGAAAATGATTTTCGCCTCACAGTCATACTTCAGATCTACAACTCCGTCTGCAACGTGAAAGAGTTATCAAGTTACCACAAACACAGCTTCAACGAGAATGGATCTACAATAGAATCAGGAATTTCTAAACTTGGTCAAATCTTCAAATCTTGTAAGCATGTCAGTTTTTAAACTTGTCAAGGTGATCAATAAAAATTAGAATGGTTTTACTGTACTACGTACAGTATATTATTTTAATTTTCCACCTTCGAATACTTATCGCCCAACTATTATTCCTTGATAACACAAATGCCACTTGGGCGTGCCAGTGGCGATCCATCAGTGGGAACCACTGATGTAGAGGAACAGTCTTAGCTGATCAGGAACACTTAAAAGTTATAGAGTTTAAAATGTTGATTCAAACCTAATGAATGAATAAGGATAGTATTAACAGCAGAGTAAAATATTATAGAATTATTTTCCATACAGTGTTGGAAATTGGATGGGAAAATTTAGGACCAATTTGTGCTTACTAACTTAAAAAAAAAACTAGGAGCAAATTCATGTTATCTCGGATAATTTTTGAGAAAAATATTTATCCACAAACTCTGGAGGTATACAGTGACTCTGTATGATTTTAGGATGGCTGGAGTTGCGCACGTTTAGAAAAATCCAAGTTTCGCAATTATTTAGCTGCTGGTGTTCCATAATTTTGGGAATCTACAATCGCCAGAGTATTGCAATTTATTTATCACCAGTGTTTTGCGATTTTAGGATCGCCGAAGAGAATTTTAATATGTTCACAATCGTTGACAATCCTGTTGAAAATAAGTTGATTATTTTCAACAGGATCTTTTGAGACTTTCAACAGGATCTGTTGAAAATAAGTTGATTATTTTCAACAGGATCTTCAGAAACCACTTAAAAAAAAATTGTTTGAGTCATTTAAAAAAAAAATAGTTGTGATAACTGTGACTAAATTTATGTTGAGGTGCAAAGTTGTAGGATTTGGTCATATTTATTCACTAGCAACTGTGAATTTTGAACCCTGATTGGAGAACTTAGTTTTGTTTTCAGAAGTTAATGTCTCTTAGCCTATTCTAATTCTTTATTTGGTCTCATTACCTTCCTTAACATTTATACCAACACCTCCTCCCCCAAACAGCTCAACAACTCCAACAAGACCCCAACGACCCCACCAAATGGCAAGTCGTTGCCACCGCAGCCAACCCCTCAGTCAACACCACCCCTCAACCTGCTCCAGCCGCCTCCGCACAGGCCACGTCAACAACTTCAACCTCAACAGAGTCACCTTCTTCTAACTCCGAGATTGCAGCGGGAAGGAGGATGAGAAGGGTCGCATGCACGTGTCCTAATTGCCGGGACAATGACGGAAGGTAATTTGTTGTAATCTGGTTATTTTAGAAATAAATATCGGATATATACCATCACTAGCTTTATAAACCCGGCATTGCACTGGTGTACCCTTATTGTTATGACGTGATTGTTTTTTTGTGTAATTTTTAATTTCATACTAATTGATCAATGATCCCCTCTCCACTGGTCAGCACTCCATCAGGATATTATTGTGAGAAAATCTCCCATTCTGATATGAGGGGTCATTCCATTCTGATATGAGAGGTTGATTTTATCCAAGCCCTTCCAGGAGTTAGAGGGCTTTCCCATAGGCCCCCTAATTGCCAGAATAGCTATGATGGCCAGTTTCTATTTGCCCTCCTGTGTACGATGTCTCCCTAAAAGTTGCATTGGGTGCCTACTCAGGTGTCGGCTCGCCACTTGACTGTGGTTCTAAATTAAGATGCCGTTCTAAATTAATCAGGCATGAAAGTTTTCCGCCTTTAGGCGGAAATCCGCCTTTTTTAATCTCATTTTGACTGATCCTGAGATCGATGCAAAACCGTTGAGAAATTGTGACCCATATATATATGGGGGGGGGGGGGTCTAAGATCAAACAAGGCGAGACAAAACAAAACACTACGAGACGTCAATGTTTGGTTGACCGATCCGTCTTAAACTATAAAAGTAACGGAATCTATATCTATTGTCATTTCGCCGCAAATAATCGAGCAAAAATTACGAGGCATCAAGGTCTGGTTTGGTTCACTGATCCTTCAACTATAAAAATAAGACTCCGATTTTACCTCAAAATAAGCATAAATTACGAGTTGTTGAAGTTTGATTGGTAGGTCTGTTTGAACTAAAACTATAAAAATAGTCACTACTAGTGTGATTTCGCTGCGAACTAGTAAATATTACGATTCGTATAAGTTGTTTTGGTTCAATGATCCGTCTTGAACCAAAACTATATTGTAAAAATAACTAGACGTAACTGCAATTATCCTAAGAATCGGAAAATATTTCAAATGCGATCATCGTAACACGTCTCTGAATAAACTCAGTTACGATCTCATTTAATTTGAGTTCGAAATATTATTTTTTCTTATAAAAAACATCGGCTTCCATCGGTATACCGATATCTTTAAAAGCCGATAAACCGATTTCTCACTAAGTTAACTTCGGAGATCACAGGTAAACCGCAATTTGCGATGCAAATTCACTGAAACAGCGATACAAATAGTCCACCGATTCGCTAGAATTGCGATGCATTTTTTTTATAGCGATTGTTTACTTTTCTTTGCGCCGTAATTAGGTGAAACTAAACTTAAATATTAATAAACAATAAGTTCAAATAGCAGATTCTTATAATGAAGATACAAATTTTAATTAAAATGTGAAGATGAATTAAGATTAGATTACACTAAGTTTTCTTTAAATCTCGGCCAGCCATTGCAATCTCCCATTAGAAGAGGAGTCAGATAAAGCTTCCGGATTTACTTATTTTGCTGCCGAGTAATTTTCACCTACCGATGGCGTCACATTGCATCAGAATGATTGACAGTTCTCTGGCTCTGTTTGATCGGAAGTGTCTCGTTACTTTTGTAGCTCCAGTTTAGGCCAAGTCGAGCAACCAGAATATTTTCTTCTGATCAAGTGTCTGACTCAGTGTCCGTGAGTCGTGATCACAGGAACGGCTCTAATTAAAAAATACTTTTTGTTTACGTTTGAACTTTTTTCTACTTCGGCCTATACCGTGGTTTCTGATTTTAGACAATTTTTATTTTGAAAAGAAATGGAGTGTCCACTTATAGAAGCTTTATATATTCAGGTTGTTAGTGAATTTCGAGTCCTTGAATTTTTTTTTCTAACTTTGTATGAACCACGTTAATAAGGATATGTATTGAAAGACCAAAAGTTGGGGATTTCAATCCCAAAGAGGTAGTCAAGAATTTTTTTGAAAGTTTTGAATTTTTTTTATAAATAGAACCCTGCTTGCAACATAATGAGATGATCTAAACTAAATCTCAATGGTAATTGTGTTATGATTTTACATTTATCTAGTAAGAGTAATTCATTAGTTATCAGATTTTTTTATTAAATATTATTTAATATGGCATCGATATACAGTTTTAAAGTAAAACTAAATTATATTATTTAAGCATTATTTTCTATGTATGTATTTTATAGGAACTAATATAACTAAATTTCTAATTGGTTTTACGGCGTTACGCCGATAGTGCAAAAAAAATTGAATTCACGTGTTCAGCCTTTTTGATTAGTTTGCACTTTCATGCCTGATTAATAAATAGCTCTCATGTATAGTTCTAGTGCGACGTAAAATAAAGTAACTCGCTTGGCGAAAAAGGGGGTCGCAGTGAGTGGTGCATACGTTGTACCAGACCTGTAGTTAAAGGAATGTCCGTTGCTGGTACATATGTTGTACTATCAGTAGTTAGAAGGTTAAGTGTTCTTGAAACTACCGAAATTTTTTTTAATTTTTTATGTAAAGGACTTATACAAATTTCAATTTTACCTTGTTTTTCGTATTAATGTATTTGTTGGTTTAGAACTAAATAGGATTTGCCACACCCCTGAATTCGGAAATGGATTTAGGGGAGCCAAAGTTTACTATAAACTACCAAAAAAAGTCATGATTTTAATGTAAAGGCCAAACAAATTCCAATTTTAACATTTGTTTTTGTTATGTTTGTCAACAAAACATTTTAAAATGTTGTCAGATAGTTTTAGCAGCATTGTTGGTTTTATCAGATGTAGAGTTGGTTTATAGATGTGCAATGCTTTTATAAATTGAAAATTGTTATGTAATGTATTCAATTTAAAAAAAAAGGTTCATTGTTATTTTCTTTAATTTTATATACAGACATAAATTAAGTTTGCGGATTGCTACTTATTAAGGGAGCCCTGAAATATCTTTTCTGTTAAATCACCTCACGTACAAGATGTACTATGTCTCTAAAATTGTTTTTAAAAAATTATCATTTTTATTCTAGCCATTACTTTACGTTTAGGTATAAATTAATTTTGCTGATTGCATATTATCAAGAAAGTCCAAAACATATTTGTTCTGTCAATTCCCCCAACCCCTCCCCCCCTGAAGAACATGTGCTACGACTCTAAAATTAAAAACTATCACTTTTATTTTAGCTATTAGTTTATTTTTTGGGCATAAAATAATTTAGCTGATTACTCCTTATTTAGAAATCCCTGAATATCCCTTTTCTATTAAATCCCCCAAACAAGATATACTCTCTTGGTGTTCTTCCACTCGCAACCTTTAATGTGCGCCAGTCTTTGCAGGAACGGGGCCGAGACAACGAAGAAGAAGCAGCACATCTGCCACGTGCCGGGGTGCAGTAAAGTGTACGGGAAGACGTCGCATTTACGGGCCCATCTGCGGTGGCACACGGGAGAGCGACCGTTCGTTTGTAGCTGGATGTTTTGTGGTAAAAGATTTACCCGTTCGGATGAACTGCAGCGCCATCGGAGGACACACACAGGTAATGCGTCTCTTGCAATGAAATAAGGGGGGTAACAGAACCTGGAAATATCAGGGAATTTTTCAAATTTCGCTAAATATCAGGGAATTTTTCAAATTTCGCTAAATATCAGGGAATTTTTCAAATTTCGCCAAATATCAGGGAATTTTTCCATTTCGGATTATTTAAACAGTAGGTTGTTAGGTTGTTCTTGGTCTACTTACTGGCCATTGCACCCTTAAAAGGCACCTTACCATTATGAAGGTCCTCAACGATCCCACTTGTAGAGGCTGTAAGGACAAGGATGAATCGGTCACCCACATTCTCTGTGAATGCGAGAATTTCGCAGCTCACAGATTTGAGCATCTGGGGCATCACCTACTCGAGCCCTGGGAACTCCAGGATATTCCTATCAGATCCTTGCTGAATTTTGCTTCGGCAACGGGGCTCTTCTTATAAGAACGAGGGATTTATTTCTTGGGGATGGTACAATAGACCCCTGGTCGCGGTGCTTGGCTCACACAGAGCCCCCCTCCAAAGTCATAAGTCATAGGTTGTTCTTGCGATCACTATACTAGCGGACACTTCTTGATCAAAAGAAAATATTCAGGTTGATCCGAATGGCCTGAACCAGAGCTACGAAAGTAAACTCGACTCTCTTCCTATCGTGCAGAGGCAAAAAACTGTCAATTATTATCAAACCCCAAATATGCTCCAAAGTCCCAACGCTGTGTACGATGTCGCCCTTAACGGTTGCATTGAGTGCTACTCGAGTGTCGGCTCGTCACTTGACTGTGCTTTTAAATTGCGACGCCCGTCGACAATAGCCCTCGTGTAGCTCTAGTATGACGTTAATTCAAACTAAAATAAACTAAAAAGTAATTGTAGAATCATGGAATTTTTTAAGAAAGTATCAGGGAAATCATGGAAATATCAGTGAACTTTTTTTTAAAAAGGATTTTGTTACCACCCTGAATTTTAGTCTCTCTGAATACAACCCAAGCTTCGAAAGCACTTTATTTACCCCTTTTTTTGCAGTTATCCGGGAAACGGCGTGAGCATTGCTGTTCTTGTTTTTTTCTCCACCCTACTTGGGTTTGAAAAGCAATTGCGATTAACCTTGCAGCAGGGCCGCAAACAATGTGGGTTTAGAACAGCAACTTTTTGCATCGTTCCCTAGAAAACTTAGCTTGAGCTGTAATCCGAAGGACTATAGCAAATGAACTACATCAGATTATCAAATTAAATCAGTGTTTCAACGCCTCTTTCGCTCCTCTAAATGATCAAAAAGGCTTAAAAAATTCAAAAACTAATTTTATTGTTGGCTGTTCCTTCAATGACAAGGAGGTGGTTAAATATGACCTTAGTCCCTCCTTAAGAGGGGTCGGATGGGTGTTAGGGTCAAAAATGTCGATTTTCCGTTTTTCCTTTTTATTCTGCTTATAGTTAGCTTTAATTCAAGACCAATATTATTGATTTATGTTTAGTGGTTTTCTTTTTATAAGTATTTTTGAGAAACTCTTAATATCAATTCTTACCTAAACCTTACTTTTCTTTTGCGTTTTCTGAAATATAAGGTTAGGAACATTTTTCTCAGGAACTATAAAAGATATCAACATATTTTGTTTTGTTATTTCTTCCCCATTAATAGCTCTTTGATTTAAACTGAGGAATTTTAAATATATCTGCTAAAAAATATTATATAACTTTAAATCTGATTTTTTTGTGTTTTTCAATACAATTTTTTTTAAAAATCACTGTACAAGTACTTTGTAATGTTTTGAAATATCCTCTGTTTATATCAAAGAGCTATATGTAAGGAACAAACTATAAAATTTTTTATGATGATATCTCCTATAGTTTCTGAGAAAAATGTTCCTAAAGTTAAGTAAATTAACATGGGCGAGATAGAACCACATCCGATTCCCCTTAAGGGGGGGAAAGGGTATCTGTATTGTTACAGTTTTTGCAGCAAGAATATCTGGTTTCATCCTGCTCATTTTAATTCCACCAAGGTCTCCAATTCTTATTAGCATAATTAGAATTTTAGCAAGTGATCTGCTTGTTGTTATATGAAAGTGCTTGAATTTTACTTTCAAAACAATGCATGCCGGGCAATTGCGATTAACTACACAGCAGAGCTTCAATTAAGGCAGTTTTAGAACAGCGATTCTCAAATCTCTCCTGGAAAACCACATGGAGGGTAGGGAAGTAAATGCTCTCGAAGCTTGCGTTTTTGGAAAAACTGAAAATTCGGGGAATTTTTTTTACTTGAAAAGTCAGGATAATTTCATTTTTAGGGTGAAAAACCTGGAAACATTTTAGGTTTTAAAATATTCATCTGTTCTTGTCTAATGGTAATTATTAAATTTTTGAGTCTTGCAAAAAAAATATTAAATTGAATTCTTTGCTTGTTGTAAAGTAGTAGTAGACATCCGGGCACAAAAGTTTATAGTGGTTTTAATCCACTTTTAGCTCTGACTCAAAACTGAGCTTCTTCTTAAGTCTTGATTCATCAAATGAATTTAGAGCAATAAAATCAATCTGTAAAAGCGTTACCTGGAAACTTTCTTTTTGGTATGGGAAAACGTAGAAAAGTCAGGTAAATTTGAAATTAATTTTGAGTAGTGGTTTTTTATCGAGCTTTTAGTGGTTTCAGACAGATAGTCTGACAGACGGACCGAATGTTCCAAACCACCTATTTAGAATAGCATACTTGAAAACGTGTAGAAATCACAAAATCTCGATTTCGGATTTCGACCTCATTCGCAATATTTTCACTACCTTACCTATTATAATTGGCAATAAAGTATACCTGGTAAATAAAAGTTACTAAGTTTTACTGAAATTTAGTTATAGTTTAAGGATAGTTTTTTTTAAATTTGAGGTTTCGTATACAAGTCTATGGTGAAGGGGTCGCCGAGTTAACCCCTCGCCAGGCTCGGTTGAAACTGTTCTGTATTAATCATGTAGATGAGTGTTCAATGAATATTCTGGCTTGAACTAACAACATTTATTTAACATTAGTAAATATAACGAGTGTAATTAAGTTAACATAAAATAAACAATAATTAGCGGCTGCGACGCTCGATCAACGAGCGATCCCGGGGAGGCAGCGTTGCCGAAAAGAAGAGTTCGTTCGTAAGCAAGCAGTCAGAGTTTTTATACGTCCAGTACCGGTGTTGCCACATTTAGCTAATAAACGTGGTTGGAAGATGTTGTCGAACAAGTACTGCATCTACACATAGCGCAATGCCGCCACAAGTCAACCCCGATTTTCACGGCGCAAATTTTGTCTAAATTTCTCGGCTCATACACGGTAACCCTAATTTTTTCTGTTTCTTCCAGGTGAGAAGAGGTTCCAGTGCGCCGAGTGCCTCAAGCGCTTCATGCGCAGCGACCACCTATCGAAGCACCTCAAGACCCACCTCACCAAGAGAAACTCCATGTCGGACATCAAGAGCGAGGGCGAGATCACGGACGACATGGCCCCGGACAGCTGTGACATGTCCATGTCTGTGGACATGGACCCTGACAACGACCTGTCGATCAATGAGAACGTCGTCGAAAGCTCGCAAAATGTTTAGATGGTTATCGAAGAGCCCCCCTCCACACCTTAAAGTATTTTTAGTTGGTTAATTGAAGCAACACTGAGCTGGGAAATTTTGATGTTTTGGGTTTGTATTGTGCTGGGAAGGAGGTGTATCGGACAAATGTTTTTTTCAAGTTAACAATACTTCAGAGGGAATGACTGTAAATCTCCAAACGAAAGTGCGTCTGTGTTAGTCCAATGCAAAACAAATATATTCTAAGCCACATTTCTCCAACTGTATTAACCCTCTGAGGGATAAGCAAATTAACTGAAGTGTAAACTTGTTTTCTCTGCAAGAGATTTAAATTACAATTTTTAACTGGTAATTTAATTTATTAAATTTTAAAAATATATATATTTGTAGTAGATGGTTATAAATGGCTCTACCATGCCTTAAATTTTAAAATTTAATAAAATAATTAAATTTATAAATTTTAAAAAATTATGTGTGTTGCTGGAAAACCTGACATTCAGGTGACGAGTTTTTACGTCTGTATCCCTCAGAGGGTTAAGTATTTTTACAAACAAGATTTTTTATATAATAAATGTAGCTAACTTACAGGGCTCTATAATCCCGCCATTTGAATATTGTTTAAAATTTTAATAATTTCACAACAAAATATTCAAACCTATTTCAAAAAGTTGGATTAAAGAGCCCTGTAAGTCATCTACATTTATCAATGTTAAAAAAAAAAATCGTTTGTAAAAGATTTTCTATACAGCCAAAGAAATGTGGCTTAGAATAGAAAATCATGTTTTCCATTGGATTAATACAGAGGCACTTTGATTTGGAGACCTGTGGTCATTTCCCCTTATGTATTTGAAATATGAAGATCTAGGGATTGAAAATTTCTTGACAATGTGTGATTGTTAAAACAGTTGGGTTACAGTTAAGCATACTTTTTATTTCCTATGAAACGTGTTGAAAAATCTCGAAAATTGCATTTTTTCTGATACACCATTTTTCGATGCATGCTATAGCTTAAGCGTCACTTTTTCCCATGTATGACATGATACAGGATAGGAATTTTAAAACAGTCCCCAATCAACAATACAACACTATTCGATTTTAGGCCTCTATTAAAATTGCCACTGTATAAGGTTTTAATATCTCTATATTTCATGATTTTTGAGCTCAAACTGGATATCTATTTGTTAGGACTTCTATACTATACCGTCTTCATATATGTTACCCAATTAATTGCTAATTGTTATACTGCCCAATCATTAAACAGATCGACTGCTCATTTTATTCGATAAATAACGATATTTTTTTCAAATTAAAAAGTGTTACATTGGCGACCTGTTTTTATATTAAGGATCTTTTACATATCTTTATGCATGCTATTTATCATTAAAGATCAATTTACTAAAATATCTTGAAAATTGAGTATATTGTGCTCTGCAAAACAGCAATAAGTTTTTTTTGCTTATTATTTGTAGAATAATTGGTTTAAAATTATATGAGGAGATTAATTCGAATTTTTATCCAAATAATGTTATTGAAATAACATCATCTATTGAAACTTTTTGTTTGCTAACTTAACAACACCATAAGCAATATGTTCTAAGGATGTAATGTCAAAGTAACATAAGTCCCTATTTAATAGATGTTTCTTTTTAGTTTAAACATCATAAATATGAGATTTCGAAAATAAAATGAGTTTATTTTAAATTTAATTTTGGACGGGAGACAAACATTGCTTCTTAGCATACGAACTGTGATGCGGCTCGTCCAATTATAAACTTTAGTTTAAAATAGATTACGTCTGCCAATTATTACAATTCAAGAAATCTTCTTCTGTTACAGGATCTTGACAATACAAGATAAATATATTCAAGTTACTTTGTTTTCTGTATAATTGTTGTTCCTTGACTATTATTATTTAATACAATGAACTGCAAATTTTAGGTAAAGCCTTTAATTTGAGGATAATTTGATACAAACCTAAAAACGTTAATATTTTTTGCAAAAAGTGAAGATATTCTGCCTAAATATGTTAAATTACAGGTAATAGTTTGGTTCATTTACTACTTTTATTTAGCAAATTGTGCCGCCTGTTACATGTAAAGATAGAGGCTATCTTTTATTTAAGTATGAATAATAAAGAAATGGCTTTAATAAATTTCTTCTATAATGTTTAAACTATTAACTTAAATATGAAGACAAAGTAATTTGAATATTGTTTTGTACTTAAATCCTTAACGATTTTCATCAATTTTACAAATCAATTAAAAAATCTTTTTAAATCTATATATATATTTAAAACTATTCTACTGTTATATTTAAGGGTAAGGGCTTCAAAATCGTTAAAAGAAATTATATCATTTAAATGTTCTGTGTCTTTAGTTTTCGTTGCAGTTTAGACAGATATTATGCACATGTTTTAAGTTTCTGCATGCACTGTGAGATCTTTTGGGAAGATAAATTTTTTATTACAAACATCGTGTTCAAATGTGAGCGAAATGTGTAAAAATCAAGTTGTACATTTTGGAGTTTTTAAGAGAATGCTACTTACTGTTTCAAATATATCTGGGTGAATTCACTGCATTTCAAACTAACCGAGCTTTTGCATAAAATTTAGTCATTCATGTCTTTGATTATAAAAGAAGGTTTCCATTGTCAAGGGATTTTTATAGGTACTTAAAAGCAGTTATATTCTTCCTATGATTAATGTAAATATTTTATAAATTAGTTTGCTTCATTTTGAAAACAAAACTTTTTGAATAATTGTCTGCAAGTTTAATTTTAATTATTTTTTCTTACATAATTGATACAATATGTTAAATAATAGAGTAATAACCAATATTAGGTTAATTAACAATATTAGGCTAAAATGTAAAAATAACCATTTTAAAAAAAGTTTTTATTTTCAAGTGGAAGCCTTGTAATGGTAATTTCTATTTCTGTAAATTATCTTTACTAATATATATTAAGGTTGATTTGTGTTTCATGACTTTTTTTTATATGACTAAGTATTCTTAGTTTACTATATTGATAAATTTTTGTTAATGTTTTAAACTAACTGTATAAAATAACAGTTATGTTTCTAGCTTTAAGAAAGTGCTGCAATTATAAAACTTATAACAGTTTGAATGTGTCTGCTCTTAACAAGTTATAGTAAGTGTTATTGCTTATTTTTAGTGATATTTAACAATACATTTATTTTTCCATGTGGTCCAATAGCAAGGAACGTCAAAATTAATATTAATGCATTAACGACCCATTTGTGAATACCATTAACACTTTCTGTGATAACTTAATATTCAAAATATAAGACAAATAAAGAATTATGTAGATAAACTGAAATAGAAAGCTTATGTTCTCGTTGGGAAATTTCCTTGCCAACCGTCACAAAGGAGTTAAATTGACCTATTCTCTTTTTAAAACTAAAAGCCTGTTCTCTAAAACTTAATCCTACACTGGCCTAATTTAATCACTTATAAAAAAAATGCTTATTAATGCCTAATCGATTACTGCTGTATTATTGCTATTGATATAGCTTATCCCTATATAAGTTACGTTGGAGCAAATAGACAAACATGTTTGAAGTTCAATGATTGCATCATCTTCTATTGAAAATTTCATTTCACTGGTTCTTTGCAAGTGTATTTTCACCTCTTGTACTTATTGGATTAGAAACTGGACTGTGTGTATCAGAAAGGAGTTAAATAACTATTTTCTAACCAGAAACAGTTACAAATTGGCAACCATTTTTATCATGCCAATAAGAAGTATGTTTTATAGGACCTTAATGCCTACAAATTAAATCTAATCAAGTTGGTCAATGTTTAATAAGTTATAAAATCCATTTAATTAAAATAAATAAAAAATCAATTTCCTTTTTAACAATACATTATAGCAAAGTATGCTATTAAAATAAAGTTCCCTGTATACTAAAGCCCATATTTCTGCATTCAAAGTACATTTCAAGTTCCAAATTGTAAAGTCGCTTAGTTCTTTTTGATAAACACAGTCCAGTTATATAGTTATTTTTGGTGGATAGGAATTTGTATATCATCAAAACTTTTTCCTGAACGTATGTAAATAGTTCATTTTCGGGTTAAAAGCTGTTTCTTCAAGAGTCATCAAAATAAGAATTATGTAGATAGGAAGTTTTAAATTATTGTACAGAAGACAAGATGTCTTCATATTGTACATAGGATCATGTCACAATAAAATTGATAATTGTAACTTTGTTTGTAAACAAAATGTTTCTATATATTGATTTATATTTAATAAAAATTGATTATTTCATTTTGACTGTTTTATATTGTGGTATAGTTATAAAGAACTTGTACATAGTAGAAAGCAGTCCCCGTCCAATGTTAGACAAACGTTTTTTTTTTTTTAAAAACATCAAGGATTTTGCTGCACACAAACTTGGGGTTTATCAATACCTAAGCATAAATTAACAGCAAATTTTTGTTTACCATAAAGGTTAACTTTAGGAGGGTTAGTGTTATTTTCGGAAACTTATGTTCCCTTAGTAAACGATTTCGATTATGAAAGATTACAAAGATCAATTACAAAAAACTTTTTAAAACCTCTCACTTTCAATATGATTTAAATTAATAAATATGAATATTTTATTCACTGAATTTACAGTTTTGAGACTGGGCTACTTTTTCTTGGCTTGTAGACCAGCTCCAGCGTTAAACTTGAAGAAGACAATGTCTCCATCTTCCACTACGTAGTTTCTTCCTTGTTGACGGTATTTTCCAGCAGCCTGTAACATAGAAATTATTAGAATTTTATATCAAGCAGAGATTTAAAATATATCTCAAAGTTTAACCTATGACAAACCTAAAATTGCATAACAATTCTTAACAAGGCCAATGATTAAAAAAAAATATTTTAAATACAATTTAATTCTAATGTTATTACTTGTTATGATTTCACTAACTTTATCAGCGGAATGAAAAATAAAAAGTATTTTACTAATATTAAAACTTATTCTATTGCAGAGAAGAAAAGGTTTAAACTAGGAATATATAATTTATTACAAAATTTAAACAAAATAATGAGTTTGAATCCTTAAGTAACAATGTGAAGTAGAACACATTTCTAATGAACGTTTTTAAACTCCTTTAGTAATTCAAAGATAAATATACACTATATGATTATATCACATGAATATATTAATTACTTAATCGACACAACATGATCAATAATAACTTCCTTGTTAAAGAAAACTCAATAGCATTTTTTAACTATTGTCAACTATTTAGATGGATGCGAATGCAGTGGCCAGATATAAGCTTAGAGAAAAATCCATTCAGACCAAACATCTTCTCTCTGAAATAACTGCGAACAGATCTACTCTTAAAACCATAACTAGGCTGAGAACCGGACACCACAGGGTATGAAGATAGATGGCAAGAAGATCTATAGAAGCTGTGAACATTGTCCTGATACACAGCTTACGCCTACTCACATCTATGAGTGTCCGGCTATGAGCGCCAGCCTGAGAAAGATTGGAGTACTGCCGACTATGCTAGATCCGTATGGAGACAACATCAAGCAAGTCGTAGAAGAAATTATCAAAGTTCACGGACACATTTAGAGTTCGACTCTCATGGACACGACAAAAAAAAAAAAAAAACTATTTAGATTTCATAACCTAACCGGATTTGTTTCAGTGATTAACTTTTCTACTATGTTATAAATAATTTTATTTCGTTTGAGAAAACTATACAAAAAATAAAACAGGATACGAATCTAAATTTTTGTTATGGCTAGATAGTTGAATACCAAAGTGTACTCTGTGAAATGCAGTACGCCTGGTCATCCTACATTAACAGACTAACAAAATAAAGAGTTTAGCTGTATCTTTGATATAGACCAAGGGTTCCTTACCGGTGGTACGCGTGAGTGATGTGAGCAACATGCTATTAATAGCTTCTGTATGCATGAGCAGTGAGCACTCAAACATATTACTCATTATTTTAAACGTTAACATTATTGAAAGAGAAATCTTTAATTAACTTCTGGATCGGATGTAAAACCTAGTACCCTTTGACCTTCCGGCAATCTATGCCATTTTTGATGTCATTTGTTACTTGTGTAAGAGTGGATTTTCTGAACTCTTGTACATAAAAAAATATACATCTATAGGTAATTAATAAAAATTTTAATTAATACCATTTTAATCTTTTTATTTCTGCTTTATTATAAGCATGTTTAAATAAATAAACAAATATCTAACTATTAAATATGAAGTTTACTCAGGAATTTAAATCAAACAACAGTTGAACACTTTTAGAAGAGTAAAAATTTTACGTTTATTAAAATATTTAGGCCTGGTGGTACGCAATTTTTTTTTCAAAAAGTCAAGTGGTACGCAGGTGCAAAAAGGTTGGGAACCCCTGATATAGATTATAGACTTTTGATAAAGCATTTCTAGATCAGAAATTAATAATAAAAACATAGTTTTCCTCCAATATTGTAGAAATTCTGAATTTACATAGTATATTTTATTTCATTTGTTGCTGCTACACTAAATATCCTCACCTTCAAAGCGGCCTCTGATCCTTCTTCTTTAAAGTCGTCGAATTTCATAACTTCAGCCATGATAAAACCTTTTTCGAAGTCTGTGTGGATCCTTCCTGCGGCTTGAGGTGCTTTGGTACCTTTCTAAAAACACAAGAAAATGTTTTAACATAACAAATTTAAGGTAAATGAAAACTATACAGTCCATGGACAAATTATTAGACGCACTGCAAGATTTCATGTAAAATATTAATTAACGGGTGATATTGTACCGTTTTATTATTTTAAATTGATTTGTTTTTTATTTTTATATTATCCAATCAATTACCGATTTTTTTGACATAAATAAAACAGCATTCATTTAGAAAAGCATAAGTGTATTAAGTTTAAAGAAAAGTGAAATTAATGTGAGTAAAAGTCAATATTTAGTTGAGCCACCTTTAGCCGCTATCAAAGCTTTAATTCTGCGCGGCATGCTATCAATGCAAGACTGTACTGTCTCCTGCATTTGAGGATGTTAATTCCACACATAAATAATCTTATAATAAGTAATTTAATTAATATAAATTAATCTTAATCATAATTATCTTAAAATAAATACAAATATGCAGTCTACAACAATTCTTTTAAATAAAAATCAATAATATTGTAGTTTAAATATACCATTATTGCATAAAAACTCTAAGAAATATAAACTTACTAAAAAAATACAGTGTGTCTAATAATTTGTCCAGGGACTGTATGTTAAAAATTTGGACTCAATGACTGCTTAGATTTTCTACAAGTTACTAGCTTTAGCTTTCCAACAATAAACAAGGAATTCAAGCTTTTTTTAAAAACTATAATATATACTGATTAGTTACCAAATAGTAAAGTAGATAAATTTTCTTATAAAAAAGCTATCTAGTTTGAAAAAAAACTTCGATTGTTCGAAATCATTTTCCGATTTAGTTTACCCTTGTTCCCTTCCCAGTTGCCCCTGAATTGCAATAGACATAAACTTTCAGCAAAATAAGAGTTTAACAGCTTTAAAGAAATAGGCAATTTTTAAAAAAAAATCATATAATTGAATTTCATTTATGACTGCCTCATCCTTAACATTAAACATGCTGAATAAAATGTAAAATAACAAGATATTTAATACCTGAATAGTCCATGCTTTTACTTCATCTTTTCCAGAGGTGAAGAAGTAACAAAGTTGCAGCGTCTTGTAGCCAGTTACAATAATTTTTTCTAAATTGCTAAAAAGAAAATTAAAATGCTTACTAACCACAAAGAGTAAAGCTAAGGATAATCAAAATCAGAATAAATTAACAAAATTATTATAATTATAAAAAAATTATACAAAAACAGTTTTTGTTTCAATGAAGTCATATGTTATACCAGGGGTTCCTAACCGGTGGTACGCGGGAATATTTCAGTGGTAAGCGTGAGTAATGTGAGCAACATAATGCTATCAATAGCTTCTGTACGCATGAGCAGTGAGCAAACATATTACTCATTACTTTAAAAACATTAACATCATTTTAAAGAGAAATCTTTAATTAACTTCAGGATCGGATGTAAAACCTAGAACCCTTTGATCTTCCGGCAAGCTCTGCTATTTTTGATGCCATTTGTTACGAGTTACTTGTGTGAGAGTTGATTTTCTGAACTCTTGTACATAAAATAAAAATAGAAGAATAACGAGGACTTAAGAGTATTAAGTGAGTTTTTTATTTGTATGTTTTTAGGCCTATGGGTAATATACAAACCTGTAAATTAATACTGTTTTAATCTTTTTAATTCTCCTTTATTATAAGCATGCTATAAATAAACAAGTATCTAACCATTAAATGTGAAGTTTTCGCAGGAAGTCAATTCAAAAAGTCTTTGGACACTTTTAGAAGAGTGAATAATAGACGTTTATTAATATATTTAGGTCAGGTGGTACACCAAAATTTCTCAAAAAGTCAAGTGGTACGCAGGTGCAAAAAGGTTGGGAACCCCTGTGTTATACAACATTTTTCTTTCTCACAACTTGTAGAAGCTCAAGAATTATTCATATGAATAAACTAATTTAATTATTTGCTGTATAATACAAATAATAGAATCTTGGTAAGTTGAAAGCTTTGTTTGCTTTTTTTTTTTAAAAATCCGGCTGCATTAAATATTTTTTTATTTTATATGATAAACTGAGCTGGATGATAGGGCTATATAATCTCACTTTTTGAAATGGGTTCAAATATGAAGAGTACAGGGGAAAAAGAGCTTGATTTCATAGGAATCTGTCTGCATCAGGATTCTTTGGCGACAATAGCGAGTCATCGCCTAAACTGGTGTAAGGAAACCGGTTACCCACTTTGTTTTTGTCTCACGGCAACCCTGATTCACGCCAGAGATCAGTGAACATGACTCACACGTTTGTACCGCGAAAGAAAAACCGGTTTTCTGTCGCCAATGTCCACCAAGCACAAAAGAATACAGAAAGATTCCTACGAAATCAAGCTCTTTTCCCCCTGTACTCTTCATATAATGTCATTTTCAATAGATAATTTTACAACAAAATATTCGAACCCATTTCAAAAAATGAGATTATAGAGGACACTGTAAGCCAGTTACATTTATCATATAAAAAAATATAGTCAGAGTAATTTGGCTTAGAAAATAAAAAAAAATCTTCATTGGATTAACACAGAGAGACTTTGGTATAATAATTTGGTATAATAATTTGGCGGTTGCATATCAACTTAAATTTTAGTATTACAACTTTAACTTTATATATCGTTTATTAGTTATAACTTTCTTGGTGGGGGGAAAGTTCGCCAAGCACTGTGACCTCAAGTCTATCTTTAGACCTGGTCCTAAAGATGTAAAAAGCCCAGGCATTTATAAGTTGGGGCTAATACCCTGTTAATATGCCCGGGCTTTTAAGAATTTCTTCTACGAAAACTTAATTATTTATTCTGCCAAATATTGCCTTTTTTGTCACAGAAATTTACTGATAAATCATATCAAATAATGTAAAATGTTATTTATAATTGATAAAAACCAAAAAAAAATCTTTAAATACTTAATTCATTCTAGTCTGATGGTATAAGTTCTTTTACAATATTTTTATTTTGAAGGCCACTCTCTTCCCTTTAAGTAAAAAATATTCCCAACAATTCCTCTTTTCTACCATTTTGCAAAAATGTTAATAGAATATACACAAACACTCAGCATAGTAAATATTTAACTCAGACAAAACAGAAAACAAATCAAGTCATAGAAACATAATAGCCCCAATATCAGGTAGAAGTTGATGCAGGAAGCGGTTGCATATCAACTTAAATTTTAGTATTACAACTTTAACTTTATATATCGTTTATTAGTTATGACTTTCTTGGTGGGGGGAAAGTTCGCCAAGCACTGTGACCTCAAGTCTATTTTACTCAACCCCAGAAGAAATGACACAGGCACAAGAGACACACATAGAAAGAGACGACACAAACACATACCCCAGACAAAGACAAAAATAACAACATTTATTGACGGACACAAACATCCATGCCTGACCGGCATTCGAACCCGAACCCTTAAGCTCCAAAGGCTAGCTCCCTAACTGTTGAGCTACTGGGTCAGCTCGTTTATTAGTTAATAGATTTCATTCTTAATTTAGAGAAAAAAATTGCACACAATATTTATAACTCTGTTTATAATTTATAAAAGATTTGATATTTATTAAAATGTGTGACAAAGTAAAAATAAAATATCTATACATAAATGTCCTTCCGGCAAATGTCCAGGCTATTGCCCATTTTATAAATGTCCAACACACTGGGCATTAGCCCGGCCCACATCTATATCTGCTCCCATTTTCCCTTAAAATTAAAATGGCAGATCATAACAACCCTACACATGGTCGGATTTCTAAATAGGCTGTAGCCTAGAGCGGAGAATTTTTTTGGGCGGCAAATTTTATGACCAATTAAAGCAGCATTCGGCATAAAAATATTATTATACAGATACGAATATTTTTAAGAAAGAAAACAAATAATTTACATTAATGCGTAAACCGTAAATGTATATATAATACTAATATTTCGTAGCAAACATGGTAGCTGCGAGGGCAATTGCAACCCTCCTCCCGGATTTCGAAGTTGAAAGAAAAATAGTTAAACAGTTTAAAACAAAAATCGCATATTTCGCTTTCGATTTAGCGTGTAAAGGTACACAGATGATTCTAATATGTGTATCTATTTTAAACAGCACATACCACCCTATTTTACAGTTAACCAGCTACCTTTCCCCGAAGGGAGAGAATATTGTGACAGGGGCGGCAAATCAATCGTAGCCTACAAGCGGCAAATCTTTAAATCCGGCCCTGACCCAACATTACCAATAGCAAGATATGGCTGCATATCGCACCTGTTGGCGCCTACTTCGGCACAGTATTTGGTTCTCTCATCAGGCTCCATATGAGTGAGCTTCAACTCGAATGCACCACTGAAGGGAATGATCACAGCTTTGGGGTCATTCTTGTCGATCCACTCCTTAATTTTGGGCAACCTGAAAATATATTTGAGAGATGACTTTCTAAATCAAGAAATAAGTAATCATTAAGTTTAAGTAACAAAGTACAGAATTCAAGAAAAAGAGATGCTTGAACTCAAGAAATGACGAAACAGAAGAAAAAAATCTTCTGAAGAGTTGTACGATGCATTCCGGGACATTAACTATTATCACAATGTCTGAACTCTATTTTTCTACTGTGCATGCGCAGTAGACTTTTTCCGAATAAAGTAAAGTCTTCAATTTTTTCAGGAGTTATAAGGGCCATTAGAAGCAAAATTTGAAATTCAGGAGTTTTTCAGGAGGCATACGAACCCTGCGTTTTATAAAAGAAAGATATTAAAAAAAAAAGTTTACAGTATGTGTCTCTAATGCCTTTTTAAACAAAAAATAATTTTAAAGTTTAGTTTAGTTTGAATTATCGTCGCACTAGAGCTACGCGAGGGCTGTATATAAACACAATTTACATTCAGAACAATCTTAAATAAAATAAAAGCAGAGTTTTGACTTTCCAGATGCATTATACGCAATTGTTCATATTGTTGGTTATAAGCTTTAATAATGACATACAATAAATTTCAATTATTCAAAAATATTTTCAGACCTGCCAACTGTGACTCTAGTGCAATGTTAATTCAACCAAGCTGCCAACTCTCCGAATTGAAAACAGTAATAATCATTTTCCGGTTTCCGGGCAGCATATTTCTATTCCTTACATGCAAGTGATGCCTCGCCAGTGACGTCACCATGCCTTCACGGTGCCCATGGGAACGTTCTAGAGTTTTCGCTTTCGTTCTTCGTGTTCGCTTTGCGGCTTCGTGTTATAGGTACATAAGAAAATTTTATTTGCAAGGGAATTACCGAAATCTGAATTACAAATATGAAATTACAAAACAAAAAAACTTTTAATTTTCAATGCAACTTGGAAGACATTTAAACGTTAGTGCAAGGTGCAATTTGTTTTACTAACACCACTATTTTACAATGGCCTTCAAATGTAAAATACTTGCACCTATTTATATATTTAAATAATAGAGGATAGGTACTTAACTAAGATTTTTAAACACAAAAATATTCATGGTAAATAAACAAAAGACGAATTATAGCATTGTTTGTTTATCATAGTAATTTGCAGTTTTAGGCTTATTATATGGACTATGTATAAAAACAAACAAATAAAATAACGTAATCAAACAAAATTCGAGGAAAAAAAAAACATATTTAGGCAAAGATTTGTTTTCACTTAATTGTAAAGCAATTTGGTGCAATTTACACCTTAGTTGCCGAACCAAAACAATAGGAATGTGTCACTAGGAGATGGACAATGATTGGCTATGTTCGTTTCGGGTTCGCTCGGCAGTATGACGTCACTGGCGAGGTGTCATTTGCATGTAAGGAATAGAAATATGATTCCGGGCACCAAGAGAGAGTTTAATTTTTCCACTTGCGAAAATCCGGGTACATCTTACAATCAATCGATACATAAGACATGGAAATTCAGAAACTAGTTAAAAACTTGGTATAGCCAGGTTAACTCCAGAAAGTTATCATGACATTTTGACAACAAATGCTTTTACAAATTTTAAATTTAATTTAAGCACATTTAAATATTTTGATTGAAATCAGAAAGATGTTTAATTTAAAATTGTCTGTATTTACATTAACGAAGAATTAAAGTAAAATTAAATATACCATTTATTTTTCTTTTTGATGTAGTCCTTTTCAGACAAATTTACTAAATATATCATGGGCTTGGATGTCAAAAACAGATGTTTATTCAGGACTTCAATCTAAAATGAAATCGAACAAAAAAATTATCTCAGCATCTTAAGTTCAAAATATAAAAAAGATGATTTCAGCATTTTACCTGAAGACAACTGTGCAAGTTAAATCGTAAACACAGATATAAAATTGGCACAAAAACAGGAAGAAAAAGTATTTATTTAGGTCTAGCAAGGTTGGTCAAAAAGTTTACGAATTATTTGTCTCAAATGTTGTTGTTGTTGTCTTGTCTATGGATAGGTTGAGGGACTAGATGTGAGTGTGTGTGTTCCACACAGCCTCAGCAATCTGAAGGCAGTTTTGGGAGTAAAGGTCATCTAGCGGAGAGTCACTAATCTGTTGCATTTTTGCAAGGATGGCTGGACATGAGAAAATGTGTGTCTATGGATTTGTCTCAAATAACTATTGAGATTATTCTTGAATATTCTTCTACTCTCTTTGAATATACAACATAATCTGATAACGCATTCTACTTCATTGATAACTCTATTGTAAAAAGAATATTTTGTTAGCTTCGTAAGCTTAATTTTGAAGCAGGAATTGTTTAATTTCTGATAATGTCCCCTGGTTAGAATATTTAAGTTAAAACCTAAGCCCTCCATGTCTCCCTGCTTTATGTATTTGAATAACTGAATTGAATCTGAATAACTGAATTGAATTTGAATAACTGAAATAATTAATTACCCTTGTGTTCTTTTTCAGGAAATGCACTGCTCAAAACAATTAGGGGAGTACTTTTCGTACTTTTTTTTTAACCCTTTCAGTTCCAACGTTTTATTTTTTATTCTACAAATCTAAAATTTGTGAAATAGATTCATTATGCATCCAGAATGAAATGGTAAAAAACAAGGAAAAAAATCCTAATTTTTTAACTAAAACTTACAGAGGGAAAATTGAGGAAGGATAACTTTTGAATAAATTATAACAATAACTTTTTCAAAACTTTATTTGTTAAAAAAAGTTAAAATCAATTTTTAAACATCTAAGAATGTAAGTGTGAAGAATTTAGGGTCAATTTATTTCATAAAATTGTTTGGGAGAGAATTTTATTTTACCATGTTTTTTCATATTTTCATTTAATTAAAACAAACATTATTTAATTCTTCAAAAGACATGATTCTTCCTTCTAACGATAAATAAGTGTGAGCTCAACTTAGTGAGAAAAAAAATCGCAAGCTGATGACTCCAAATGGAATCATTTTGGGTGAAAGGGTTTGAACCATGCATTCCCCTAATTCTTTTGAGCAGTGTACATTTGTAAAGGTCTTAATCTGTTATCACAATCGATACCTTATAAACCCTTTATCATTTTTGTTGCCCTATGATGAACAGCATATTCCAGTTTCACAAGAAATTCTAAAGACTACTAAGCCTACTTTCATATAAGTACTGATAGACAATCCAAAATATAGTATCTGATGTCCTATCTTTCTAACAAAAAAAAAAGAACTGCTAAAATTAAACTGTTAGAATACAGGTTTTTATGTTCTAACTTTCTAGAAAATTTTCCTAATCAGATGGTTAAAATGGAAATTATATAGACCATTTTATAAAAGAAAGATATTTAAAAAAGTTTAAAGTATGTGTCTCTAATGCCTTTTTAAACAAAAGATAATTTTAAACTTGCGATAGATAGATGGACGTATAGAGTTAGACTCTGAAATCTCTCCAATATCAATATATACTTAAAAAAAAAAATCTTTTGAATAAGAAAAAGTAAAGTAGACTAAAATTAAAATAGTAACTTCTACTTACTTCAGCAGCATTCCAGTCAGAAAACCTAATATGCCTTTTTTCATCAACAATTAAATTCTTGATTTTACATAAGATATCCTAAAAAAAATAACTTATACTAATAAAATTGAATAAATAATATTAAACTTTTAATATATATCTAATGCAATATTTTAAAAACAAACTAAGCAGTTAAAACAATGTTAAAGATGTTGAGTTATAGTTGAATTGAATTATTTGCAATAATAATTTAATTGTTTCGACTTAACAATGACAATTTATTGATTTATATTCGTAAAAAAATAATTATTTATCTTAGGATAAAAATGCAATTTGATATTTGAAGTTGAGAATCAATTTTTATCTGAAAACCTCACTAGGGGACACTTCCTGAAGTCTAATTGTATAGCACATAAACACTTCACTACAGTTACACATTGCCACAATACTATTCAATATAATTTTTAAATCTTTAGCAAAAGGTTTTACATTAAGAGGAACTGTCAGTCCCATAGAGATAATGCATTAGTTTTGAAATCACAATTTTTGCAAAAGAATTACTTTGCCATGTTATCCCATTTTCACCCAGGTATGAGAATCATCATAACATCAATTTAAAACAAAATTGAATAGAAAATAAATCTTAAGAAAGTAAAAAGGTTTTTGGCATTTTAAAACTTCAAAAATATATAATTAAATAACTAGATAACATTTTCGTTTCAAAATTTGTTTCATTTCGATGTTATGTTGATTCCCATACCCGGGGAAAAAAGGGCTAACATGGCAAAGCAATACTTCTGCGGAAGTTGTGATTAGAAAACTAATGCATTAGCTCTATGGGACTGACAATCCCTCTTAAAATAGAGAAATTACTGTATGCCATGACATAAATTAATTGTTCCCCCCAAGTTAAATAGGTCCGAAATTAAATAAAAATGAATTTTAGCAAGTCCTGTCGATTGAAAAACGATTTTGAACTACAATACCAAAAACAACTTAAATTTGACAGATGAACAAAGCTAAATTCCTCTTAACAGAAGTCGTAAACAGGGTTCGAAATTAAGGGTCGCTAGTCGCAAAATGCATCCGAATCCTTCAATAATGCAACAACAAAATAAGTTTGTTGTTGTTGTTACTAATGCCACTCAGGAAACCCAAGCTCTTCCCGCGGAGCAGGCAAGGATTAAGGCAAATGAGTGCGGTTCCTGAGGAGAGATGCCCGTGTAGAGAGACTACACGGCAGGAATACGTCGTGGCATCGTGCTGACAGATGCTGCCATCTATCGCCACCTCCGACAATTTAGACCATGTCCCTGAAGGGGAGGGAAATAGTCTCCAAGGACCTGTACCCGTGGGAAACTAGCGCCATGACCGCCCAAAGGACTTTTCAACCCACACAATTTAACGAGCTAATACTCCGCATGTACTCGGTGGGTCTTCAGTGGTATCGGGACTCGATCGCGGGACCTTCCGATTCAGAGATCGAGGCCTTAACCAATAGGCTATCCACGGCCCAAAATAAGTTTATTTGCTGTTATCACGACTAGTTTTTAATATGCTCAATAAAAAAAAATATTGTGGTCAGTGATTCTACCTAAACATTCCTATGATTTTGAAAGCACACAACTCCTGCAATCTTAACAATGTCTACTTAGAAACTGAAGAACAGAAAAATTTTAATAGAAAATTTGCATTTGCATCTAGTTTTTTAAGTTAGCTTAGCTCCCAAACTTCTTTATTAAATTTCTAACTTTGGTCATAAAAGTACAGAAAAAATTCTTACGTATTCAGGTTTGCCTTTCTTGTCGTTACCCCTAATAACGGTTCTCTCCAACTTGTCCACGATCTCAGTAATGTAGACTTCATCTTTAAGTCTCAACTCTTCGTTGATGATGTCAATGTCTCTGACTGGATTGATGTCCCCTTCAACGTGCGACACATCTTCATCCTCAAAACATCCTGAAGGAAAATGCAAGAACTTCGGTAAACAATAGAATAATTTTTTTAAACTGTGGTAAAGAAAGTTTTTTTATGATCCCTTAGCAAAAGTTTGTTTTACTATTTTATAGTTTTGTTTCGCTATTTTAGTTAACAAAAGTTTTGATTCGCTATTTTATTAGGGGTATACCTATGAAATGACCCTGAACGAACAGATGGCACTGCACTCGGGTAAATAAAAGTGTGGAATCACCCTACTAGCATTTTGTCAAACTACTTTTAACCTTCCACCTGGGGGGTCAAACCGCATCACGGAAAATATGGACATCCAAAAAGGGGTTGCGAAAACATTAAAATTATTATCCGAGATAACTAAAATTATTCTTAAGTCTATAATATCTAATCACAAAATTCTTACCTTAAAAGCAAATGAGATCGATCGACCACGGATCTACAAACCAAAGTGCCTCTGTGTTAATACAATGGGATAAAAAATAATTTCTAAGCCCCACATCTTTTGGCTGTATTGAATATTTTTATGCACGCTTTTTTATGATAAACCTAGCTGACTTACATGTCTCTATAATCCCACTTTTTGAAATGGGTTCAAATAATTTGCTGTACAATTATTTAATTGAAAAATAAAACTCGGAACTAATTTTAAAAAGTGGAATCGAGAACTTTAAGACAGCTACATTTATTAAAAAACGTGTGTAAAAATATTCAATACAGACGGAGAAAATAATTTTTTTCGATTGAATTAACGCAGAGGCACTTTGGTTTAGAGGACCCACAGTCACTTTGATCTCATTTATCCTTAAGAGTAGCATTTACTGAAAGAGTAACTATAAATGATAAATGGGGGGGGGGAGTATACTTACGACACAAATGGAAAATGGCATCACATGCTCGAATGTGAGACAAAAAGGCGTTTCCAAGACCTTGTCCCTCATTTGCACCTTTCACAAGACCAGCAATGTCAACTACATTCAGGAAAGCAGGAACCTTGCTGAAATAGAACAAAATATTAGGACGCTATAGAAGGTAAATTCAACTTTAAATATATAAATATTAAAATCCTCTATAAGCCATTTTATAAAAACAAGTAGGTTAAAAAGTTACAACTTTCTACACACTACATTATTTTTCTGGGAAATGTCTTGATCCGTGGTATGGATAGTAAATGGATTGCAGTGCAGACATAATAATATTTACAGGGTTTCTGCCAAAATAAAAAGTCCCAAGTCAATGACTTTTCATAACATAATAATCCGGCGATCTAATAATCGTTAAACTCGAGATATATGTAAATTGAAAAACTACAGAGATCTAAAAGTCTAGTGATCTTAAGAGTCTCATATAAAATGTTGGAAAACCCATCATACATATACACTGATATTTATAAATTTTTTTTGTCATTATTTTCTTAAAATCATGACTATTCAAGAAAAAATTTAGTCAACGTCCACATTCATGAATTGATTTTACCTGACTTTTCAATGCATGGAAAACCAGCAGTTAAGAACATAAAAATACATAAATTATACGATCATAATGGGGCCGTGGTTAGGGCCTTGTTCTCGGAATCGGAAGGTCTCGCGATCAAGTCCCGATACCACTGAAGACCCACCGAGTATATGCGGAGTACATGCTCGTTAATTCTGTGGGTCCAAAAGTCCCGTGGGCGGTCATGACACAGTTTCCCATGGGTACAGGTCCCTGGAGACTATTTCCCTCCCCTTCAGGGACATGTCTAAATTGTGGAGGTGTCGATAGATGGCAGCATCTGTCACTTATGTGTGTGTGTGTTGTGTGTGTCTGTCTTACTTGACGAAGGTTTATAAGTGGGTCTCTGACCAAGCACACAAACCTACCAACCAAGATCATAATTGAGCTAACAAGCATAGCATTTATAATGAATTATAAAGTCAGCATTATTTACCTCAATGGTTGAAAAAATTCTACAAGGAAGTCATATCTTTTATCTGGCACTGGAACCCTACGTATCTAAGGAAAAAAACAAAGATTACACAAGCTGCAAAGTCAATGCTACAAAATTTATTAAATTATGGGCTGATTCAACAAATTAAATGTTTTGGCATAAAACAACTAAAATATCAATCATCAAACGATGCTCCGCCACTGAAACTGTGTCTTAGTTTTAAAAAAACTATACTTTATTAGAAAAGTCTTTTGAATAACGGTAAATTAATTATTGAAGTATTCTGATTTTTTGTGGGCAAACGGTCTTTTGGACTTTGTCTAGACAATAAGAAACAACAACAATTCAAGTATTCTAATTTGTTTTTAATGTATTTGTTATAAAACTTAACCTATAAAAACCATAAGGATTTAATTAAAAAAAATTATTATTTTTAAATACAATTCCTAAGTTGTAAATAATAAATGGGAATATCAAAATTGAAAAAAAAAAATTATTTTTGAGGTAAAACTTGAAAGGCTTCGTCTTTATATCTATAATAATAAAAGAAAGTGTCTGTGGATCATAAAGACCTACTTATACTGCCCTCAGAAATTTGAAATTTTTAAGATAGATTCCCTTCAATACCAACGTGTGCCCCTGAGGCTTAGTTTTTTCATATTTGTTCCATTTTTAGAGAAAATTTTCTGAAAAAAAATACACCACTTTCGCTCAAATCCGATCATTTTTTCCCCTTTCGTGTTGTGCCATTCGACAGAAGAAATTAAAATGAACACAAAAATTAATTACAATTGAAATTGCTTTTATTTTCTGGCCATTACCTTCAGAAACTAAATTAATGATTTGAAAAATAATTAAATGTGCCAATGAGCTAAATGTTTTGTTATTTTTAAAACCCAGAATGGAGGTTTTGATGTGAAATAACATTGTTATGCAATTATGGTTAATTTTGAATTTATCAGGAGAATTGCGATGACAGTAAGTTCCTTTTGAGGAAGATTTTTGTGATATGATTATGTGCATTTTATAGTGATGTATTTTTATTTTGGAATTTTAAAGCAATATAAGTAACATGATTTTTATCTTTATAATGAACGGGAACAATGGCAAAGCTTATTATCCTATAGCAAATTAAATGACACATATACTTGGATCGATTTGATATTCTTTTAGTCCGTGCGAAGAACGGGTATTTATTTGCTAGTATATATATATTTTAACTTCAATCAAAATCAGAATAGAAAAAAAATCAATAAAATGAAAATATTCCAAATTTAAAAATACTTATTTTCATTGGGATCAATTGTGCAAAACGGAAAGTTTTCAGCAGCAACCGAACTTGAGGTCAATATGTTGAAGAGAGTCGATTTTCTGAAAACCAATAATAAAATATAATAGAATAAATATAACAAAATGAAATAGAATATAAATATTTTTTTTTGTCGTGTCCATGAGAGTCTAACTCTATATGTGTCCGTGAATTTTGATAATTTAACTTGCTTGATGTTGTCTCCATACGGATCTAGCATAGTCGGCAGTACTCCAATCTTCTCAGGCATGGCGCTCATAGCCGGACACTCATAGATGTGAGTAGGCGTAAGCTGTGTATCAGGACAATGTTCACAGCTTCTATAGATCTTCTTGCCATCTATCTTCATACCCCTGTGGTGTCCGGTTCTCAGCCTAGTTATGGTTTTAAGAGTAGATCTGTTCGCAGTTATTTCAGAGAGAAGATGTTTGGTAGAATATAATACTACTTAATAATATAAACCAATATTTTGTGACTTTCTATAAGTGGGCCTGGATTGTGGATGGTTCACTCTGATTATGTTTTAGTTTAAGTTATTTAGTTAACCACAACAAACATATGTTCAAATCAATTTGGTTTAAAAAATTTTCCACACATCACTTTTATGTTGTCGTAAAATCTTGTCTGTAATTGCAGAATAAAGGAAATAACAATAAACAAATTTCTCAATAAATTGTTGTCGAAGAAAATTATTTCACGAATGGAGTGTCTGTCAAAACTAAGTAGAAGAAAAAAAACAGTTTTTCAGAGTAACCGGCATTTATCCGGCTATTGATGAACCGCAAATCTCAAATATCGGGAAAATTTTAAATTCCGATATAGCGATAAAATTGGATATATTTACCAAAAGTGGGTACTAAATACAGTAAAAACTTTTCAGATCCTTTTTTCCAAGCAAAAAAATATATATATTCTAGCTAACAATTGGGGGCCAAAAGTGGGTACTAAATATAGAAAAAACTTTTCAGATCCTTTTTTCCAAGCAAAAAACTATATATTCACACTAACATTTGGCATAAAAAATTGTTTTTGGAACTGAAAGTCTAATTTAAAGCCAGGTATGATGTTACTACCACAATTATCTAGCTATAATATAAACACATCAAACTTACCCTACATTTGGCAACCCTACTAAACCCATTTTAAGGTTGGTTCCGATTCTCCCCAGTAAAGCAGGTCGCTCCGGCCCTTCATCCTTCTTTTTGGGCGGCATTTTCAAGAGCTGCAAAAAATAAAAATTAGATTTGTACAGGGAGTGGAGTAAGGAGTTACTTGTAAGTTACTTTTTTAAGTAAACGCAAGTGAGCCTGCCCTAAATAATAGAATGAACTAGTACTTCATACTAGTATATAAGAGTGCCGTCAACTTCGAGAGACTAGCAACCTGTTCTCCCAGCTTCTTCCGGTTTGTAACCAAACAGCAATCGTTATCGCTCAACAGTGCCTTGGACTGTGAACTGGAAATGAAGCTAATATTTGGCAAGGCTACTCGCCAGGGAAAAATCTTTTTTTAATTGTGATTTAAAATATAAATGATAAAAATCGTAATTCCGTAGACTACAACTGAGTGACACTCAATGCCATTAAGTTTATATACCTTTCAGTAGAACGTCAAAATTTGACACTAACTATCGAAAAGCAGCCTAATATCATAGTTGGAGAATATGAGGAAGTTGGTGGTATTGATGGGAGAACCCTGAACACCAATAGTATAAAAGCTGAAGTAACCCATCTATACCTCGGGGATCCTTTTGGTAGATAATGCAAAAACTAACAGCACATGCAACAGTAGTTTACAATTCCCTTCATTGGATTAAGTGGCAATGGAAGGTTGATCCTAGTTGCTGGAGTGGCGACAAATGTTGTCTCGGTCCCCAGATAAGACAGAGATTTACTCTACGGTCCCCCTTGGCGACCTTTCCAAAATCGCGCCAAAAGTCCGTAATTTGGCGACTTTTTTTTTTAAAACTACGATTCAAAGAAATATCGTATGGGAATATTTCTTATGAAAACTCAACCAACGGTCCGATAGGGTTGCCGGAAAACGTCATCGGTGCGAAGTCATAGAATTCGAATCTTCAGTCGAAGTCATAGAATTCAAATCTTCAGTCGAAGTCAGACAGGTTGCCAGAAAAAATTATTGATCGCCCAATCCGAAAAAATCGCTCCAAGGAGGATTGTACAGTAAATCTGATCCGTTGTCTTTGCTTGCGACTTTTTTCGGAAACCCTAAAAACTGGTCTCGATCAGTTCTGTATGCGTGCATCGTTAGCTTGATATACCCTTATATTGATCAGTGCACATGGTGGGCAGAAGTTATTTATCACTCTTTACAAATATGCCAAATTTTGTATGTTTTGGCATCGCCAGCGACAAGGATTTTACCCTATAAAGTTATGAATTTCAAAAAATAATTATGTTTGTGTCAGTTGTCATATTTTGTCAGCTGATTTCCTACGGTAGCCCAATTGAACGAAGAAAAGAAGTTAGATATAATGAAACGGAACAAACTTTTGTAAATCTAATTTTTAACTGTTTTTCCCCGTAAATTTGTCCAAACTCACAATACACAATTTGTATTTTCGGATGGTGTAAGATACTATAACTATATGTATGTTGCTGTATGCCTGTAGCGGCATTAACTTTTTATCTAAATTAAATAACAATTTTTAAAATTGTCTTTTTTTGTAAAATAGTGCGATTTGGGATTCTCTGTTAGAAAACAATTATTTTTAGCATATAATTAAAATAATTGGTTAGTAATTTTTTAAAAATACAAAAAACTTACGAGATTTGATTTGATTTGATTTGGTTGGAATGAGATATGTGCTCGCCCAAAGGCTGCTTCATCTCAGTCATCCGGGGGGAGAAAAAACCAGTAATAAAACACGAAAAAAGACCTAAGGTTGGAGAATTTTTAGGATATCACTTATGAATTTGATCGTTGCGTACGTCTTAAAAGAAGCTCTTTCGGACAGATCAAAAATCCAACTAAATGAGAGTGGATGAATCCTCATTTTTTTCTCTGAACCGATCTCTAGATAAATTGAATCGATCACACGAGAGAATCACATGATCAATAGTTTCCGGAACTTTACATAAAGGGCAGTCAGGTGAAATAGTAGGATCTAAATTATGTAGTTTAGAATTTGTTGGGAAAGATCTCGTTCGAAAAGTTTTTCCCCCTTTTTTATTTTCCAAGATGCCCTTTTTGCCGGGAAAACCCCCGCCCCAAAAAAATTTTGGGGGTTTTTTAAAAAAGGGTTTCCCCCTTTTTGGGCCCGTTTTAGGTTATGAAAAGTAATTTTGCAAAAAAATTTTTTTTTGATTTTTTTAAATAAAAAGGGCCAAATCTTGGAAAATTCGGGGAAAAAACGTTTTTGGGGGGAACGAATTAACGTAAAAACCCCCCTGAAAGGGGGTAAGACCCCGTTTTTTTCCCCGGGGAAAATCCCCCTTTTTAAAAATTTTTTTTAAAAAACTACCCGGGGAAAAAGAAAATTTTTTTTTGAAAATTTTTCCCCAAGGAAAACGTTTTTTTTTCATAAAAACCCTTTTTTTTTTTTTTTTTTGAAGGGGGCCCGGGTTTAGTTTTAAGATTGGGGGTTAAAAAAAAAAGGTTTTTTTTTTTTCCCCAAAAAAAGGGTTTTTGAAAATTTGGGGGAACCGGAGATTTTTTTTTACGGGAAAAAAAATAGCTATGTGAAGTATTCGGAATTTTTTTTTGGTTTTTTTTGGGCCTTGGGGAAATTTTTTTGGAAAGAAAATGAAATTTTTGGTTTTTTTTTTTTCCAACTTGCCCCGCAAAAAGGGCCCAACCCCGAGGTTTTTTTTTCCCGGGAAAAGGGAAAAATTTTTTAAGAGGGGTTCCCCCTTTTTTGGTAGATTCAAAAAAAATCGGGGAAATTTTAAAAATTTTTGGAAGGGAAAAAATGCTTGAGAAAAAATTTTTTTTTGGGGGAAAAAAAGGGGCCTGTAAGACAAAAAGGAAAAAAACCCCCTTTTCCCCCCCTTTTTGGAAAAAAGGAAAAATTGGAAAATCCAGCGAAAAAAGCCCCTTTTTTTTAAATTTTCCGAAAAGGCCCCGGGGGGGAAAAATTTTTTGATTTTTTTGGGGAAATCGGGGTTTTTCAGGATTTTTAAAAAACGGGAAAAAAACCAAAAACCCCCAATGGGGCCCCCCAATAAAAAAAAATTTTTAACCCCAAATTTTTTTGAAAAAGGAAGGTCCTAGTGCCCCAAGGGGTTTAAAAAGCTATACTTTTTTTTTCTTTAAATTTTTTTTTTTAAAGTTTTTTTTTTTTTTTTTTAAGGGGTTTTTTTAAATAAAAAATTTTTTAAAATTGCCCTTTTTAGAGAAAAAAAAACCCCCAAAATTTTAATTTTGGGGGGCCCCCCGGGGGGGGTAGGTTTTTTTTTTTTTAAAAAATAAAAAACCCTTTTTAAATTTTTTTTACCATTTTTTTTTTTGAAAAAAATTAAAAATTTTCCCCCCTTTTTTAAGGGTTTTATTTTTTAATTTTTTAAAAATTTTTTCAAAAAACTTTTTTGTTTTTTAAAAGGGGGTTAAGGGGAATTTTAAAAAAATTAACTGTGGGTCTTTTTCCCCCTTTTTGGGGGAAAATAAAAAATTTTAAAACCCCGTTTTAATTAAAAAAAATCAATTTTCCCCGGGAAAAAAAATTCCCCAAGATGTCATAAAAGAAAATGGAAAAAAAGAAATGGAGTTTTAAAACGCCCCCCTTGGGGGCCCCAAATTAAAAGGGGAAAGGGTTAGAGAGGGTTTTTTTCCCCCCGGGCCAAAAAAAATACCCCCTTTTTTCCCTTAAAAAAAGGTGGAAAAAAAAGGGGGTTTTTTCCCCCTTTTTAGGGCCTTTTGGGGTAAGAATTTTTAACCTTTTTAACCCCCCCCCCCCCTCCAAAAAGGGGAACCCCTAATCCCCGCCCGTAAAAGCCCCAATTTAAAAAAAAACAGTATTTTTTTTTTTTTTTTTTTTTCCAAAGGGTTTTTTTCTTATGATTTTTTTTTAAAAAAAGTTTATTTGGGTTTTCAGCCCCCCTTTTTTGGGGGGAAAAAACCCCCCAAAAAATTTTTAAAATTTTTTTTAGGAGACAGAAAAACCGGGGAAAAAAGCGGGGGGAAAGGGGAACTTTTTTTTTTAAAAAAATTTTTGCAGCAGACGGGGAATTTTAACAAAAAAGGGGCCCAAAAAAAAAAGAAATATCCTGAAAAGGTTTTTTCCCCGGTTTTTTTTGGGGAAATTGGGGGGGAAAATTTTTTTTAACCGCCCCTTTGGGGAAAGGGGGAATTCCCCTTTGGGGGTTTTTTTTTTCCAAAATTGCCTTTTTAAAAAACCCTTTTAAAAAAAATACAATTTTAAAAAAAAAAGGGGGGGTTTTTTTTAAAATTTTTCACAAACGGGTTTTTTTCCCCCGGGAAAAATTTTTTTTTTTTTTTTATTTTTTTTTTTCCCTTTTTTTAAATTTGGGAGGGTGAAATTTTTTTTTTAAAATTTTTCCCCTTGGGGAAAACCCCTCCAGTGAAATTTTTGGGTGGGAAAACCGTGCCCCTTTTTTTTCGAAAAAATTTTTTTTAAAAAGGTTTTGTTTTTTTAAAACCCCCTTTTTGGGCCCCCCCAAAATTAAAATATTTTTTAGAGGTAAAAATTTAAATTTTTTTTTTTTGGGGGGGGTTTTGTTGGGGCCCCATTTTTGGTTTTACTGTTTTAATTTTTTAAAGATTTTTTTTTTAGTCTGTTTTTCCTTCCCAAAAAGTTTTTTTTTTTTCCTCCAAAAGTCCCCCCCCTTTAATTTTTTTTTTCCAAAAGGTTTTTTAATTTTTTTAGGGGAATTTTTTTTTTTTTAAATTTTAATCCAGGCGGGAATTTTTTAAATTTTTTTTGGGACAACCCTTTTAAAAATTTTTTTTTTCTGACCCGGGGAAAAGGCTACTTTGGTTTTTTTTTTTTTCCCCCCAAGGCCCCCCAATTTTTTTTTTGTTTTTTATTTTAATTTTCCCCTTTAAAATTTTTTTTTTGACTAAAAGTTTTTTGCAAAAAATTCCCCCCAAAAAAACCCCAAAAGGGGGCTGAATATTTTTTGGAAGGAGGTAAAGGGGTTTTTTTAAACCCCAAAATTTTTTTCCCCCCAAAAATTTTTCCCCCCCGGGGGAAAAAATTTGCGAAATGGGGGAACAATGGGGTTTTTTTTTTTTTTTTTTTTTAATTTTTAAAATTTTTTTATAGGAAAAATGGCCCGCTATAAAAAAAGGTTTTTGAAAAAATTTTTTTTGTGGGGGGAAAAAAATATAAAATTTTTGGGGGGGAAATTTTGGAAAAAAACAAAAAAAGGGGAAAGGGGAATTTTTTAAATTTTTAGTAGGTAGGTGGGTATTGAAAAAAATTTTTAAAAATTATTCTAACAACCCCGCCCCCAAACCCCTTTTTTTTAAACCTGGGGCAAAACTTTTTTTTGAGGTCCCAATGTTTTATGGTTTTTTTTTAAATTAAAAAACCCCCCCCAAAAAACAAAGGGGGTTGGGGGAAAAATTGGGAAAAAAAACTAAATTTTGAGCCGGGGGTTTAAAAATCTCCCCCCCTTGGGGAAAAAAAAATATTTTTTTTTTGGGGAAATTTTTAAAAAGGGGGGAAACAATTTTTACTGCCATGTTTTTTAAGTAAAATTCATATAGTTTTTTTTAAGGGTTTTATTCTGGGCAGAAAAAATTTTTTTTTTTTGGGAAAATAATAAGCCCCCCCAAAAATTTGTGGGGGGGGGGGGGGTCCTCTCGGGGAAAAGGGGGTAAAAACCAAAATATTTTAAAAAATTTAAAGAGGTTTTTTGGGAAAAAATTCCCCTTGGGAAAAAACCCCCCGGAAAAAGCCCCAAATTAAGGGTTTTTTTTTTTCCAAAATTGTCAGATGGGGAAGGGTTTTTTTTTATCACCCCCCCCGGGGTTTTTTTCCCCTTTGGGGAAAATTTTTAAATTTTTTAAAAACCTTTTGCCCTCAAACCACAGACAGAAAAAAAAAAGATTTTTGAGGGAAAACAAAGACAAGGGGGAAAATTTTTTAAAAAGGGGGGGGGAAAGGGGCCCAGGGGAGTTTTTGGTTTTTAATAAAAGGCCCCAAAATTTTTCCCCGGGCCCGGCCCCCCCGTTAACCCCTTGCCCCCAATTTTTTTTGGGGGTTCGGTTTTTTTTTTTTTGATAAAAACAGAGATTTTGGGGTTTTTTTGGGGGGTTTTTTTTGGGCCCTAGTTTTTGGGGGCCGGCGGATTTTGGTGGGGGGGCTTTTTTTTGGTTTTCCCCCTGGCGTGGGGGGGTTTTAGGGAGCATTTTTTTTGGAAAGGGAGGGGGAGGGGAAAAGGAAAGTCCCCGGGGGGGGGGGTTTTTTTTTTTTTAGGGGGGTGAAAAAGGTTTTTCCCCCAATTTTTTTTCCCCCTTTTCCCCTTCCCCCCCGGCAAGTAAAAGCACTTGGGGGAAAAAAAAAACTTTTGGAAGGAGGGGGAAGGGATGGGAAATTTACCTTTTTTTTTTTTTTTTTGGTTTTTTTGAGGAAAGGGGTTTTTTTTTTTTTAACGTGAACTAGAATTTTTTTTTGGGGTTTGTGGGGATGTAGGCTAAACCCCGGGGTTTTTTTTGGGGGCGAGAAAATTTATCAGTAGGGGGCCCCTTTTTCGAGAAAAAATCCCCCCCAAAATTTTTTAAGAAGGGGGTTTTAAAATTTTGGGGGTTAGGATTGGGGAAAAAAAGTTTTTGGGGTGGTTTTTTTTTTTTCTGTTTTAAACCCCCAAATAAGGGGCCCAACGCCCCGGAGATTCCCCCCCCAAAAAGACCATCGCTTTTTTTACCGACTGGGTTTTTTTGGCAATTTTGGGCAAAAGGGGCGGGGGGGGGGGTTTTTGGCCCCTTAAAAAAAAACCGTTATGAACGATTTGGTTTTTTTTGGAAAAAAAGGAAATGGGGGCTCGTTTCCCCGGCCCCCAAAGAGAGATTAAAATTTTCCCCCTTTTTTTAAATCCTTTTTTGGAAAATTGGGGGTTTCCTTTTTCCCCCCGGAAAAAAGGGGGGGGTTTTAAAATGTTTTTGCAGGAAGGGGCCTGCCCCTTCAGTTTTGGGAAAATTTTGGGGGGGTTTTTTTGCAGAAACAGGGCAACCCTCCCCCCCCCGCAGTTTTTTTTTTCCCAAAAAGAGGGGCTTTTGGGGGGATGGAATTTTTTTAAAGGGATGGGGGAAAACCCCAAAAAAATGAGGGGAAATTTACGGGGGCCCCCCTCAATGAAAAAGGTTTTTAACCCCGGGTTTTTGGGGGAAACCAAAAACCCGGGGCCCCTGGGGGGGGCTTTTTGGACCTAAAAAAAGTGGGTAGGGTGGACCCCGGTGGAAAAGGATGAGCGGGGCCTTTTTTTTTTTTTTGGGAACCTTTTTGGGCCCCCCAAAAACGGGGAAAATTTTTTTTAGAAGCTTTTATCTCTTCCGGGTAGTTTTTTTTTTGGTAAAGGGGAAATCAATGGGGAAAATCCCCCCTAAAAAAAAAATTTTTTAGGGGGAAAAAAACTCCCCCCGGAAAAAAGGCCCCCGGGGGGGAAACCCCCCAAAGGTTTTAGATTTTTAAAAATTTTTAAAACCCCAAAAATTCCCCCCGGTTTTTGGGGTGGGGAAAAAATATTTTTGGTTTCTTTTTGGGGAAAATTTGGGGGGTTTTTTTTTGGGGGTTTTTTTAGCCCCGGAATTTTTTTTTCCGTCAAATTTGGATTTTTTTTAAAGGCCCTTTTTGGCCCCTTAAAATTTTTTCCCCGGAAAAATTTCCCCGGCCCTTTTTCCCCCTATGAAGGCAACGAACCTTTTTAGACCCGTTTTTTTAGAGGCAAACCAAAGGCCCCCCCTGGCTTTTTGGAAAATTTTTTTTTTTAAAGGGAAAAAGGGGGGAATTTTCCAATTTTTAATTTTCTGACATGGGTTTTTGAAAAAGGGGGGGGGGCAGGGCCCCTTTAAGAGGTTTTTTTCCCGGTTTTTTTCAACCCCACTTGGGGGTTCCCCGATGGGGGGAGGCCCCGGGGGTCAATAAATTTTTAAAAGGACTTACAGTTTTTTTGGGGGCCCCCGGTTAAAAAGGGGCCCCACTCCGAAAAAGTTGTCGAGGGGGGAAAAAAAAAAAAAAACACGGTTTTTGCCCCCCAAGATTTTCAGGGGGAACCCCTTTTTTCCCCGGAAATTTCCCCCAATTAAAGGCCCCGGGGAAAAAAAAAAGGAAAAATCCAAAGTCCCAAAAAATTTTAATTTTTTTTTTGAAAAAAAAATACTTTTTAAAGAAAAAAAGAAAAAAAAAGTCCCCCCAAACCCAATTTTTCCCCCCCCCCTTTTTCCGGGGGAATTTTTTAAAAAAAACACAACGTGGAAAATTTTTTTTTCTCCCCTGGGGGAATTTTGTAATTTTATATATGAGCAGGAGGCTAAACTTTTGAGGTAAAAGACAAAATTTTAACAAGCTATTTTTGCCCCAATATTTTAATAGTTAAAATATTATTTAAAGGTTTATTATGTTTAAATGTGTTATGAGAAGACTCTAAAGTATAGTAACTCTAAAGTAAAGTACTAATAAAAAGTAAATATGAATGATGAAGATTAGAAATATGAAATAATTTATGTAGTGGCGCCATCTATTAACGAAATATATATACATATGTATCGCTAAAAACAGCACATGCACTTTTGATTGAATTGTTTTTCAAGTATTTTTTTTTAATGTTTAATATGTGGTGATAGGCACTTCAATTTCTTTAAATTTGATCTCTAATTAATTAAATTAGTTCTAAAAGTGCAAAAATTTGCACTCCTGAAAATGAGCTTCAGAATCTTGTCTAAATGTAAAAAAATTAAATTTAATTCTTTTATGTTTCGTATGCTATATAAATCTGTAATGTATATAGGATATTTAGTATATTCCCCAGAATTTTAAATAACAACATAATTGCAAAATATTATAACTTAATTTAATGCTTTAAAATTAGCTGTTTCGTTTAAATACATTTACGAATGGACTTAAAAATGCATTGAGATTTTTTTTATTGGCTTTGATGTAAAACGTCAAAGTGGGTGAGAGGGGGTACATAAAATCCCCCCCTTTCCAAAAAAAAAGAGTCACATAAAATCCAGAGTTGTCTTTCAATGTTGTCATTGGAACATTGTGCCTAATTGAAATATACTTAAATAACATTTTCTTTGTAATTTGGAATTTTTATTACCTGACTAGAAAAATGCTTCAGATGTACTATATATAACCATTTCCTAGATATTTTTAAAGAAAAAAAACTACTTTTTTCAGAGGTTAGTTTGTGAAACATTTTGGATTGAAACAAAAGTTAGAATGGACTATTAATCACAAAAAATGACAGAGCTTGTTTATTTATAGCACACAAAAAAAGTGTATTTAAAACCCTAATTCCACTACATTGACATGTGTTCAGCGAATGTTAAATGCTAATTTTAAAAAAAAATTAGTTACATAACATACTTCGAAATACATATTTGTTTGAAAAATATGTTTGTTTTTAAAATGTATGCGTAGGATTTTTAGCTTACACACTACGTTTATAACGTGAAAAGTAGAAGGTATTATAATCGTTCAGTCTGTCTGCCTGTCTGTCCGTCACCCAATTTCATAGACCAAACTACAAATGCTACAGACAAGTGTGATACGTCAAAAAATTCAGCGCATCGAAATTAGAATACATTGAAAATTTCAGAAAAGAATTCGAATTCGAAGTACTTCAATTATGTAAAAAACTGCAAAATTGAATGCTCATTTAAAAAGCACAGGAAGCCATTTTTATTAGAATGAAATCAACATTGCCATTCGCAACAATCGCTCGAGAAACTTTAATTCTTTTCGACAATAAATTAAAATAAATTTATTTTTGCGACATCGATCCGTTTGAAAGACGTCAAATATATATTTCCCCATACGATACGAGATTCTTCGTATGTTGATATGAAATATTTTCATTCTATTAAAAAGCGAGGAATATTGCATATTTATTCTTTAAAATATGGATTAATTTTTGCAAACGATAAGTAATAATTATTGAATTTTCGAAATAAAACAAATGAAACTAGCCAAATTTAGCATAAAAATGTTTAATATAGAATTAACGCTGTGTTTGTCGTCTTTTTACATGTTAAACACAACTGTTGTGTGGAAACGGGTTAAGTGACAGATTCTGTTACAAACCTATACTTGGGTTTTTTTTTTTCGGGAGTGAAGAGGTTATGATCACGATTTTTTAGTGAGCGACTGTTTTAATCACGATATAACTTTGTAAAGTAGGGTTCGTTGTTTAAACTGGTATTTCATCACAGTTTTTTTTCAAGTATCAGGTAAGAATATTTTATTCCATCAATTTCAACCTGCTCCTAATATACAGGGCTTGCCCATGATAGGTTAATTCCCAAGGCCCGGATACTTTAAGGGGGCCCTTTTTAGACTGATATTTTAACAAAAAAAATACGTATTTGGGGAAAAAAGACCTTTTAAAGTAAGGTCAATCATCAAATTTAATAATATCAATTTAACATACAGTCCCTGGACAAATTATTAGACGCACTGCAAGATTTCATGTAAAATACACATGATGACCATTTTGATAATATAGTGGTTTCGTACAACAATCAACAATGGTCATTCTACACCAATTCTTTTAAATAAAAATCAATATGATTTAATATGCATTTAATATACATATGCATAAAAAATCTTAAGAAACTTAAAATTACTAAAAAAAAAAATACAGTGCGTCTAATAATTTGTCCAGGGACTGTAGTGCTTAATAACTTAGAAAAGTTTAAAAAAAAAAAAACAAATAAAAAACAAAAAAACGGACGTAAAATGATATGAAATTGTACTTAAAAATATGACTTCTGGAACGTCGAAAACATTTATTAATGAAATTTGTGGTAAAAAAACAACTCTTTAAACAAACGAGCGGTTTTAACAGTCTGCAGTTAATTTCCACTCCTTTCCGTGCCGAAAATGCATTTCTCCTATAGGAGTGAATTTCACTCTTTTGTTTTAAGAGTGTAGGTGTGAAGTAAAATTTATATTTTTTAAGGCAATTTCGGAGGTACCCCTAAAATAACGGGCCCAAGGCCCCGAGCCTTGTAGGCCTAAGCGATGATCAGGGACTGTCTATATAGGCTCGTTGCATTTTTATTTATTAACGTTGTCTTGTCACCCTATCAAACTGCCACAAGGCTATTTCAACATCTCCCCACTGAGGGGGAAGGCAAAGCAGATCCTAACATGGCACTCAATGACCTACTGTTTAGTTTAGTTTGAATTATCGTCTCACTAGAGCTGCACGAGGGCTATTTGCGACGGGCGTCGTATTTTAGAACCACAGTCAAGTGATGAGCCGACACCTGAGTAGGCACCCAACGCAACCGTTAAGGGTGACATCGTACGCAGCGTTAGGACTTTGAAGGATATTTAACGTGCACTCCCTGTGCACGGGGTATTGTTCGTCGGACATTTCTGGCGGCACGGGCCGCTTATAGGCCAGCAGTTATTTTGGCGATGCCCCGACCCGAATCTGGGACCCATCGCATGCTAGGCGAATGACTTACCGACTGGGCTCCCCACCCCCATGACCTACTGTAACAGGTGTCAATGCATTGAAAATATAAATAGATACATACATTAATAAATAACGATAGGCAGACAGCGACTCTTACAAGCTTCTAGCCTTGCCAGGGGGCCGGGGAGCCCAATCGGTTAAGGAGTTCGCCTTGCATGCAAAAGATCCCAGGTTCGGGTTCGGCCACCGCCAAAATAACTGCCGACCTCAGGACAGGATTTCTAAATAGGCTAAGTAGACTGTAGCCTAGAGCGGCGAATTGTTTGGGGCAGCATTTTTTACGACCCATTAAAGCGGCATTCGGCATAGAAAAATTATTATAAAGATTCGAATATTTTTAAGAAAGAAAACAAATAATTGACATTAATGCGTAAACCGTAAACGTATATATAGTACTCATATTTCGTAGCAAACATGGTCGCTGCGATGGCAATTGCACCACCTCCCGGATTTCGAAGATGAAAGAAAAATAGTAGAACAGTTTTAAAAAATTCTCCTATTTCACTTTCGATTGAGTGTGTAAAGAATGATTCTAATATGTGTATCTATTTTAAACAGCACATATACCACTCTATTTTGCAGCTAACCAGCTACCTTTCCCCGAAGGGGGAGTATGATGTGACAGGGGCGGCAAATTAATCGTGGCCTACAGGCGGCAAATCTTTAAATACGGCCCTGGCCGACCTATAAAACAGCCAAGAAATGTCCGACTAATAATACCCCGTGTATAGGAAATGCACGTTAAATATGCTCCAAAGTATCGACGCCGCGTACGATGTCGCCCTTATATTTGGGTAGGGTGCCTACTCAGATGTCGGCTCGTCACTTGTCTGTGGTTCGAAATTACGACGCCCATCGCAATTAGCCCTCGTGTAGCTCTAGTGCGACGATAATTAAATATAACCTAACTTAGACTTACCAACTGATCCACACTCTTTCACAATTCTTTTTTTAGAAATATGGTACATCTTAAACAAAGTGAAATTCACTCCTATAGAAAAGGCATTTCGCACGGAAAGAGTGAATACTAGACTGAGTTAAACGTCGTTTAAGAGTGTAGAACGCAGATAGTTTTCTTTATTTCTTTTACCACTCCGAAAAGAGTGAAATTCACTCCTATAGGAGAGTGCATTTTCGGACGGAAAGAGTGGAAATTAACTCAGACTGAGTTAAACCGCTCGTTTGTTTAAGAGTGTATGGAGTATAACTCAATGCTTTAGCACAAGTGTTATGGATTTAATATAATTAGGTACTTAATCTCTTGATTATCCAAACCGGTTCTAATTAGACCGTTTAATAAAGTTTACTGTATATTCTTTGGCAGGTGTTTTACTGTTTCTTCTACCAAAGTTTGTGACGTAAACCGGACCCTAATTTTTTCAACCACGATTATTTTCCTAAAGGAATGAAGTTTTCTATACGAAGCGGCCCACGAAATCGTGTAGAGAACTTACCAAAAAAACTTGTCACCTCGTGTTTAGTTGCTACTGCTCGCACCTGCTCAAAACGAGTGGTTTTTGAATTGGAAAGATGCCTTTTCACAAAGTAGCGAGCAGAGATCGAAAAGTTAATTTTAAAAAGTAATTCTGTTACAGTTACTAAATATGATGAGTAACTAGAAAACAGTTACATAGTACGAAAATAACGAATCACGGTTACTTTTATAAATTTCAAGTTATAAGAAAAATTGAAAATTAGCCATTTTACCGTTTTTCAAAGGGAACCAAGTCTTAAAGTGATACGGTACCCAAAAATTGGTTAAAATACTGATTTTTCAGTTTTTACCTTCTTATTATTCACAATATTTTTCTGAACATTTACTGAAAGTTTCATAATGATATCAATTGTAGAAAAAAAGTTATTAAATATTTTCTGGAGTCATTCCTATAAGTTTGAATACGTATTTCGTCTGCTTTCAACCTGTTTTCTCTGTTTCGCGTTTTTCAATTCTTGTGTTTAATAAATCCCTAAGGCTTTTTTGCTAATTAAGTTAGAATTTTGAAAATTTTAACCTGTGTTCTTATATAAATTGTGCACAAAATTGTGCATGGACTAAGGTCTACTGTGTATAGTTTTTTTTTTTAAATGTTGAATTCAATAATTTGTAATTTTTTTGTGATTACAAATACATGTTACTTTTTAACTGTATAACTCATATTTAAAATCCATGCACAGTTCTTGAACAAATAGTTCTAAAAACAAACTATAAAAGTTTGGTGGAGTTATTCTCAAAATTGAAAGAGGAGTATAGCGTTTTTAAAAAGTTCAAAATTTTGATTTTTTTTAAAAAATGAAAAACTACTTGTAAATATTTGTTTTTATTGCTAGAAAATCTTTATTTAGATTGAACATTATATAAAACCACAATAATTTACAAGTTTCTCTTATTATTTCTAGAAATAATGTTTTGGGTACTATCCCCTTAAGAAATATGGACAATCGGAAAAAGTTAAGAACTAAAATTCTACTTTGTTAAAATTTAAATAAAAAATAATTAAATTTAAGCCGAACGCGCCGGAACTATGCCAAAAATATCCGTGAAGTATCCGTGAAACGAAAAAGTAACGAAATGTTTGATTACTTCGTCACCGCTAATGGTAACTAAGTTACAGTTATACAGTTACTTTCTGAAAGAAAAATCTAACGGCGTTACCTAAAAAAAAGTAACTGTTACTTACAATAGTAACGCGTTACTCAAGTCCCCGGCAACGAGTATCGAAACAAATTCAAAACAATAAAAAATATAGGCAATAAAAAATATTATGTACAGTAAGATCTGTTTAATGCAAAAATAAATAGTTTTCGTTGTTTAAAATATCAATAAACAAAATTAATTTTTGATATTGTTGATTATAAATAATTGTTTTACACATTTAGGAAATGCGAAGTGGTCTTCCCTAATAATACATGTTAATTGCTTAAAAATATTAAAGTTGTGTGTGTGTGAGGGGGGGGGGGGGGAAATCAATCCCCGAAGGGCCCTTCGGGAATTGATTAATTAACCCTTTTGTGACATTTATTACTGAAGAAGGAATAATTTCGCAGTTTAAATTATCGAATAAGTAAGAATAAATCATAGTATTTAAAAAAAAATTAAAAAAAAAAACAGTGATAAAAAGTTATGAAGAAATTGCTGTAAAAATTAACAATAAATACTAACATTTCCCATATCCGCATTTATTTCTAATTAAATAAAGTTTGAGGTTCCGAAAGACTGGGGACCAGAGTTAGAAATTGGATGGAAAATTTTAGGAGCAATTTGTGCTACTAATTGAAAAAACTAGAGGCAAATGCATACTATCAGAGGGCATTTTTGAGAAAAATATTTATGGCTAAAATACAAGTTTCATGTAATTTATGCTTAAACTCTTAAGATTGCCATAGTTGCGCACATATAGAATCATGGGAATTCAGCAATTTCAGGAGAGCTTGAGTTCCTAAATTTCAGGAATCACTATTAACGATCGCCTGAGTTTCTCGAAATTGATAGTGATATTAAAAAAAAAAATAATCGCTGTAACTGCGAATAAATTTATTTTGTAGGATTTGTCGCATTAAATTATAGGCATTAAAATTGTAGTATTTGTCGCATCAAAATTTTAGGATTTGGTCGTATTTTGCGACTAGTGTCGTTAAATGGGCCTGTTGGTAAATATGAACCTAAAGTGACATTTATAGATGCCCCCCGCTTGTTAAATATTTTAATGAATTTTGCATATCAAGTTGTCTTTAATAATTAAAAAAATGATTAAAAGACATACCATACATTGCAATAATACTTACAAATTTTACAAAATTAATCAAACATTTTCTTTTTTCATTTTTCTAATAATGGAAATGCAATTTTAGGTCCTTTCGACTAGGGACCCTAATCCTGGGCCTTAAGGGCTTAATGTTAATTTCAAAAAAATAAATACTTTAGTGATTCGTGAATAAAAAAACTTTTTCTTTATAATTTTTTTGTGTAATAAATTAAAAAAGCAGGGCCGCTGGAGCGGGCTCTTTTACTTTTCACGGGCTCCTTTGCAACGCACAGTTTTGCCAGATGTGGACGGTTTATGCATTAAAGAATAATTTGTATGCCCATCGTTTGTTGTTTGTACAGGACTTTGGGAATGTAATTATTTATATAGTGTGTAACCTTTTTGAATCACTGGAGAGCCGCTTTACAATCGTTGTTACAGTTACACCATAGATATTTGTTTGCCATTATTTATCAAAACCAAACGCAAGCGATTTATTTTCCAATAACCTAGTTTGAATTAGTTCGTAACTATGACTTTCACTTCCAAACAATCCGTTGATCTGGTTTCGGGGTAGGTTCTCTTTTCTTCCTGTCTGTTTGAATTATTTATTTGAATTTAAGTTGTTTCAACTGTTTACTCACAGGTATTAATAGATTTGTTCTCACAGTGTGGGTGTCGATTGTGTCGAAAGAACCACACTCTGCCACAGCATCGGAAAGAGTGCGTATTTCGTTCTTTTACTCTATATTTACTTTCATGTTCGTACGATGAAAACTCCGTGCTGCATTGAAAATGTCAGCAAATGTGGGAATAATTCGAGTCGCTCCATGATTTTGAGAAGCGCCTGTGCTCACGGACACTCCCACTCATCATCGCATAGCGATGAAGTTCAAATACAAAATTCAGACGAGAAAAGGTATTTGTTTTTATGCATGAGTACATCGCCTGGGATGCTTCGGTTGGAGATAACCTTAAAAATACTGCATTACTAACTGCTTTTGCAAAACTAATAATTTAATATTATGGTTTGGAATTTATTTTTCTCTAGAAAATTTATTTTGCCAATATCATATATGACATATTATAACTTAAGTGATTCGTGAATAAAAAAACTTTTTCTTTATAATTTTTTTGTGTAATAAATTAAAAAAGTTAGTAAATTCAAAATCTTATATTTTGTACCCCAATTAAACTTAATTAACTTAAATTATCTTTTTCATATATCCTTAATATCACTTGGTACTTTAACATCCCAACCACACTCTGTTGGCGACAAACAGTCGCCTAGACCAATCGTTCCCACAGAAACTGTTTAGTCATCACATTTTTAAAGTTGATCTTTCAAACTTTCATAACTCTGATTGGTCAGTGAAGCAGAGCTTGAGATTTTTGCGCCATTTTTGTGGGGATTCGATCACACTCTCTCGTCGACTGCAGACTACAAATCAACCTTCTCCTGATGACTAGTTACTAAATAAAAGATCTTTAAGTACTCTGAAGTTTCCCTGCCGACTTATTTTACATATATTGAGCAAACTCTAGTAGTTATTCATCTCGATTTTAGCATTGTTAAAATTTTTGCTATAGCTCTTCTACTTTTCCAAAGGCAATCAATGACAAAGCGATGAAAGTGCATGTTAAATCTGTTTTTCCTTAGCATATGTTATGTCCAGTTTGATATGACCATGAGGGATCAGATTTACTGTACGCCTTTGGCGCGATTTTTTTCGGATTTGGCGATAAATAATTTTTTCTGGCAACCTGTTTGACTTCGACTGATGATTCGAATTCTATGACTAAGAAATATTCTCATACAATCTTTTCTTTGAATCATGGTTTTTTTAAAAAAAGTCGCCAAAATACAGACTTTTTGCGCGATTTTGGAAAGCTCGCCAAGGGGGACCGTACAGTAAATCTCTACCGACCATGAGCTCTGTAAAGTGAAGCATATGTCCCTGTTATGGTCAACCCAACGCTGAATCCCCAGTGTTTAGTTTTCAAGCTTGCTTGCTCCTCCTTTTCTTGGCGCTTCCCTCACATGCGAAAGATCCCAGGTTTGGATCTGGGCATTGCCAAAATAACTGCCGACCTATAAACGGCCCAAGAATCCAAAATATTCCGGACGAATAATACCTCGTTTGGAGGGAGTACACGTTAAATATGCTTCAAAGCCCCGATGCCACATAGCTTAACAAACCTTGGTGTTGCATGGGTGTACCCTTAATAATAGCGACTTGTATATTATGTAACTTTTTACTTTATGGCAATTGATCTCCTTCCTCACTGGTCAGCCCCCATTAGGATAATATTATAAGCCCTTCTCCTGCTGATGTATATACGCTGCTCAAAACAATTAGGGGTTAGCACTTTGCGTACTTTTGTTAACCCTTTCAGTTCCAACTTTTTATTTTTTATTTTAAAAATCTAAAATTTGTGAAATAGATTTATTATGCATCCAGAATGAAATGGTAAAAAGCAGGGAATTTTTAACTAAAATTTAAGGGGTAAAAAAATTGGATTCATAACTTTTGAATAAGATTTGACATTTTTTTCAAATTTTTATGTGTTAAAAAAAGTTAAAATTAATTTTTAATCATCTAAGAATGCAAGAGTGAAGAATTTAGGGTAAATTTATTTGTTAAATTTTTTTTGAGTTTTATTTTACCATGTTTTTTATATTTTTATTTTATTAAAACAAACATTTTTTAATTCTTCAAAAGACATGATTCTTCCATCTAATGATAAATAAGGGCGAGCTCAACTAAGTGAGAAAAAAAATCGCAAGCTGATGATTCCAAATGGGATCATTAGTGGTGAAAGGGTTTTAACCATGCATTCCCCTAATTCTTTTGAGCAGTGTATATTTTTTTATTTGTATGTCCGACTAAATCCCGACCCTTAAAGTACAAACTACATATTTGTACATAAAAATTTTTCAACATTCATTTCCATTTCTTTCACTTTGTAAATAACAAAATTAAACAGTTTCTAAAGAATTAAATCAAATTCAGAAATATTAGAATCCAGAAAAGTAAATTGGACTAAACATTAAAAATATAATACAGATATAAAATAATTTTAAAAATAAATAAATGTTAAAATTGCAATCTTGCATATTAAGACTTGTAAACTTTTTCGTCCCCATGTTATAAATTTTAAAAAATAAGCTCCTAAAATTTGGTCTCTGTACTTTGAATAATTTTGGCTGGGAGTTGATATGCAAGTCAGTGAACAGTCAGGACTTCTTCCTTTATAGATATAGATTACTACGTTGTGTACTTATGTGATAGTACTTCATATAATTTTGTAATGTTAATTCATCATATACTTTTGTACTAATACTTCGTCATATACCTTATGTAATATTACTACACAATATAATTCTGTAGAAGGGTCTTGTTTAGTCACGGGTCATATAGAACGAAACTTAGACCCCCATATAAAACTGTGTGGCTCTATTTTACGGGCTTCTCTTTTAATCAACACAAACAAATAAGGAGTGTTCTCTGAAATTTCAGAAGGTCTCTGAAAAAGTTTACGAAATCGTCTAATGTTGCCGATTCTGAAAGTTCTTATCGGTCCTTGCTGGAATCATCTTTAAAACAGATTACTCTCAAGTCTACTACAAGTATTTCCTTTCTGAAAGAAAACCTGTATAAGCGTCTGGATGTAAGTACTTAATCTGTATTAATAAGGTCAGTTACGAGTGCTGTAAGAAATAGGATCATCTCTATGAAACCTGAATCAAGTAGACTGAATATTTCGTAGTAATAAATGGGATTTGTAAAATAATTGTTATACAGAAATACTCTTAGTTTTTGGCAAAAAAGTAGTACTTTTCCTTTAAACATGCACCAGTCAGTAATTTATAAAAAAAAAAAAAACAAGGACGGGAAAAACTCATCCCTGATAAACTGAAAAATTAGTTAAGTTATTGACCTATAGTAAATCCCTAAAAAGAAAATTCAATTTTAAGTGCTTAGCTTCTAAGCGACTAAGAAGATCAAAATATAAGAAGCAGAAACATAAGAACCAGAGTTTTACTGTATAAGTAAACTTTTCAGTGTTTTTTAAATTCCTATTTCATCATTCTTACAATCAGGGTTCAAAATTAATGGTTGCTAGTCGAAAAAAGTGACTAAATCCTAAAATATTCCGACCAAGATAAATTTAGTCGCAGTTATTGGGACTAGTTTTTTTAATTGTCACTATCAACTTTTTAGATTTGTTTCCAAAGATTTTGCAGAAAATAATCATTTTAAAATCATATCGTTGATAATCTTATATTTGTCAAATTGTCTTATGTTATTCTAAAATAGCAAAACTACAGCGTAAAGTACATACAATTACATGAAAATAGAATTTCTTTCAATGAATATTTTTCTCAAAAATGCTCCCAAATAATATGCATTTGCTCCAAGTTTTTAAAGTTAGCAGCACATTTCTCCTAAATTAATTACAATGCTTTTTTTCTAATTTTCTGGAGAGAAAAGTCATAATCAACTTTTTAGATTTGTTTCCAAAGAATTTGCAGAAAATAATCATTTAAAAATCGTATCGTTGATAATCTTATATTTGTCAAATTGTCTTATGTTATTCTAAAATAGCAAAACTACAGCGTAAAGTACATACAATTACATGAAAATAGAATTTCTTTCAATGAATATTTTTCTCAAAAATGCTCCCAAATAATATGCATTTGCTCCTAGTTTTTAAAGGTAGTAGCATATTTCTCCTAAATTAATTACAATGCTTTTTTTTCTAGTTTTCTGGAAAGAAAAACCATAATGGTAATAAAGTGAATAGCATTGCTGAGCATCACATCATCAAAACATCGACACCTATTTCATCATCATTCGCCCAGAATAAGTTTGTTACATCCAAAGATTTTTTTGGTTATGAACATTTGTCAGGAAGGTAATAATTACATTTATTATGGGTATGACTGTGTTTTTCAGATTAAAACACTATAATCATAAATTCTAAAATTTTGAAGCTTCTAAAAGCTCTTTAAATCCTCATGACAATGTAAGATTTTTTTGGTTATGAACATTTGTCAGAAGGTAATAATTACATTATTATTGTATGACGTGTTTTTCAGGATTTAAAACACTATAACCAAAATTCTAAAATTTGAGCTTCCTAAAGCTCTTATAATCCTTCCGATGACAATGCAATTTTTTGGTTATGAACATTTGTCAGGAAGTAATAATTACATTATTATTGGTATGACTGTGTTTTTTCAGGATTAAAACACTATAACCATAAATTCTAAAATTTGAAGTTCCAGAAGCTCTTTATAATCCTTCCGATGACAATGCAAGATTTTTGGTTATGAACATTGTCAGAAGGTAATAATTACATTTATTATGTATGACTGTGTTTTTCAGGATTTAAAACACTAAACCATAATTCTAAAATTTTGAATCTTCCTAGAAGCTCTTTATAATCCTTCCGATGACATGCAAAATTTTTTTGGTTATGAACATTTGTCAGAAGGTAATAATTACATTATTATTGGTATGACTGTGTTTTTCAGGATTTAAAACACTATAACCATAAATTCTAAATTTGAAGCTTCCTAAGAAGCTCTTTATAATCCTTCCGTGACAATGCAAGAATTTTTTGGTTATGAACATTTGTCAGGAAGGTAATAATTACATTTATTATTGGTATGACTGTGTTTTTTCAGGATTTAAAACACTATAACCATAAATTCTAAAATTTTGAAGCTTCCTAAGAAGCTCTTTATAATCCTTCCGATGACAATGCAAGATTTTTTTGGTTATGAACATTTGTCAGGAAGGTAATAATTACATTTATTATTGGTATGACTGTGTTTTTTCAGGATTTAAAACACTATAACCATAAATTCTAAAATTTTGAAGCTTCCTAAGAAGCTCTTTATAATCCTTCCGATGACAATGCAGATTTTTGGTATGAACATTTGTCAGGAAGGTAATAATTACATTGTATTATTGGTATGACTGTGTTTTTTCAGGATTTAAAACACTATAACCATAAATTCTAAAACTTTGAAGCTTCTAAGAGCTCTTTATAATCCTTTCCGATGACAATGCAGATTTTTTGGTATGAACATTGTCAGGAAGGTATAATTACATTTATTATGGTATGACTGAGTTTTTTCAGATTAAAACACTATAACCATAAATTCTAAAACTTTGAAGCTTCCTAGAAGCTCTTTATAATCTTCCGATGACAATGCAAGATTTTTATGGTTATGAACATTTGCAGGGAAGGTAATAATTACATTATTATTGGTATGACTGTGTTTTTTCAGGATTTAAAACACTATAACCATAAATTCTAAACTTTGAAGCTTCCTAAGAAGCTCTTTATAATCCTTCGATGACAATCAAGGTTTGGAGCAGCGTGTAAATACTTGTTGTGTGTATAGCGTTCTGCTACACCAAAGTATTTGTGTGTAACAATTTTAATTATGCATAGCACTTTGATATTGTCCATCTTTATCGACGCAGCGCTAATTCCGTTAATTAGCGATGCGTTGAAATTTTTTTACATTTAAGTATCTAGTGCTTTGCATATAATGCGCACATTATTTTAGTAACAACGTTACGTTAGATCTAACTTCAGCACACTCATTATTCCGATCCAACGACGTGATCCAGTTTTAACAGTTCGTAACTGAACCGCCATATTTTATTTTCGTTTATTTTCGCAACACAATATAACGAATTGAAATCTACTAAATCTTTCTGTTCTGGCGAGATTATCGGCGTACGTTTACACTTTTCGCTACTCACTTCCAGTCTGGTATGGAGTTGAGATTTTCCCCACCCAAACGAAAAGCGGCAACGGATTGAATGAGATAGAGCTCATGACTTAGACAACTGAACTGAAGCGAACTAACTTCGAATCGTTGTAAAAACACCATGGTTATGACAAACGGAGATGCTTTGTGAGTATCGCAACCAAATGCGATACAAAGCTAAATCGCTATCGCAAGTTTTCATTTTGGTGTCGCGTTTCGCGATGCGATACCGCTTATTTTACACACTGTGTGTAGATAGAGTGCAAGTTAAATATGTTCCAAAGATGTCGCTCCTAAAAGTTGTGTTGGGTGCCTACTACAGGTGTCGCCTTGTCACTTAACTATGGTTCTAAATTATGCCGCCAAAAGCCCATGTTGCTCTAGTGTGATGTTAATTCAACCTAACCTAATTGACAACATTCTCTTTCAGAATTGAAGCTGAAATGTCCGGCAGATATTTAGAAAGAAGACCACTTAGAGCTCAGTCTGACTCGGAAGAGGAAGAAAACGGCTCTTACATTGAAGGTGACCATTCTATCTGTGTTATATCATAAGTATTTAGCAGGGTTGGAAAAAAACATGTTTTTTTTTAAAAACAAAAAAAACATGTTTTTTTTTGTTTTAAACATGTTTTTTGTTGTTTAAAACATGTTTTTTTAAAAACAATTAGATTTTGGTTATTAAACAAGTTGTATGAGTTTTAAAAAAAACATGGTTATTTTTGCGTTTTGGTCTTCTATATTTACTTCCATCCCCAATAATTTTAGGCATATGCCTTGCATCTTTGTCGAAGAATCATAGAATACAAGAAATTCTTCTATTACCTGGCGATTCAGTGTCTTCCTTTGATTAAATCAGATGAGCTAATAGCAGAATTTATAAACTAATAATGTAATAGTTTATGTTTGGTATTATTTTAATTAACTAAAATTATGTACCACATTTATAATTAACATAAATTGTTTTTTTTTTTTTAAATTGTTTTAAACATAACAACCCCGGTATTTAGAGTTATAATATTGTTTCTAATGCTTCTGAAATGCCCTTATAAGTGTTTATGAACAAGCGTTACTCCAACTGGAGTAGCCTTGGTTTGATGTTGTTATAGCCTTTCTTTGGATGGCATTAAAAAGCAATCTAGAGTTCTAATATTTATAGAAAAAAAATACAGGAGAATTTCATGAAAGTGGATACAATTATTTTTCGAAAAAGTTATTTGGTGGTTACTTTTTTTTTATTATTTGACTGTTAAATATAAGTGAAATTTTGTAGGCAATAGTAATTTGTTTCAGAAAACAAACTGTCCAAAAGGGAATGGAAATTAATGTTCAAAAACTGTTAAATTAAGTGATATTACTAAGTAAATAAATTAATGAAGCATACCGTATATGCTCATGTATAACGGGACTCAGTGTATAAGTTGACCCCTCCCCTTTTTTTAAACCAAATATCCTTCCAAAATCGGTAACCCATGTAGTCGAGGAAGGAAATAAGGCCGGAGCCTTCTGAAGAAAATAAGAAGAAACCCGTCATGACTGACTGTAATTTTTTTTATTTTGCAATCAAAATTTCAACCCCAATGAAAATAAAACAAGTTTTGGCTTTGAGTGTCCTTGACATTGCTGACCCTGAATGGAGAAGCTAGTTGATGCTATGTTCAGTGAAACGTGAAGACCATACAACAGCACTGTGCCAAGGTCATGGACTGACATTGTTTTCTTTACACACTTGAAGACTGGTTGACTGAGCTGCCCTGTACCAGAGCTCTACTGTGCAAAATAAGCATCATGCTAGAACTAACAATTAAGTATTATTATGCTGGATGCCGTGACTAGATACCAATCTTATTTCATCTTAAAAATTTAACTGCTTTTGTGTCCTTATTTTTAATAGATAGTATCTAAACCTTAAGTTAGATTGAAATTTATTTTTAGTTTAAGATAGGGGATATTTGTAATGTTTTTTTAAAAAACAAAATGTTTCATGTATAAGTCAACCTCGATTTTTATAGCACTAAATTTGTCTAAGATTTCTTGGCTTATACACGAGTATATACGGTAATAAAAACGTTTTTACGTAAGCGTAAAATGTAATGGCAGCTTAAAATCTGTATGTGTATTAATACAGATTTTAATACACATACAGATTTATTAATACAGACACAGATTTTATCATTGCATTTATTTTTAGTACATTATCAATTAAAATTTTTGATAAAAGCAGAGTTTGAAGTTATTTCTCATAAAATAGATGGTATTCAATGTCTATTTTTGTGACCCAAAGTTAGTTACCAAAAGAAATATTTTTTGTTGAATAGCTATGATACCCGATAAACATAAAAAAAATAAAGTTAAAAATCAGTATAAAAACATCAGTTAATTTTCAGGTCGATAAAAATCGAATCTATTTAGAAAATTTATTTCGGGTACAATAATAAGTGTAAAACCAGATGCTGCATGCGTACTAAATTTAACTTGAGTTATCTTGGAATGGCTCTACAAAAGTCTTATAAAGATTTTAACCTTCTGAGTGTTCAACACAGCTTTTCCAGTAGCCTTATGTACTTTTTAGGAATTGCAATTTTGGATAGGAAGAGTTTCTGGATATTACAATCGCCCGAGTCTCTAAATTTTTCGATCCTCAGAGTTTCTGAATTTTATGATCACCACAATTTTTGCATTTTACCATCGCTGGAGTTTCAAACTCCAGCGATGGTAAAATGTTAATAGCTGTTTAGGAGCTATTAATATTTTAGTATTCTTAATATATTTTTACGTTTTTGTTCCTTCAATATTTAAAATGCATTTAGAAATTTAAATTTATACTAATTATTTAACAATTAAATATAACAAATACATATTTAAAATTCTAATTTGAATTTCTATCGTTACAATATTCCGGATTATATAATTTTACACATACACAAACAAACAATACTTGGTTCTAGACAATACATTTATAAATTTAAATATACATTTATCTAACAACTATATGCAATTATTTTTTAATTGTTCTAATTTAAATTACATCATTCCTGATTATCTCTCTCAAGATGTTCTGTTAGTTTTAAAAATTGTAATGTATAGATAAATAATTAAAACTTCCCTAAATAAATCACAAAATCCTGAAAAACACATCCAAAATACTGAAAAAAACCATAAAACCCTGAAAAAACTCTGAAAAAAAACCCCAAAACCCCAAGTGGGTTGGGTTTTTCATGAAAAAAAAACCGGGTTTTTAACAACTCTGGGAGTTTCACAATTTATAGCTCACTGAAGTTTGGCCTGTTTAGGAGCTATTAATATTTTAGTATTCTTAATATATTTTTACGTTTTTGTTCCTTCAATATTTAAAATGCATTTAGAAATTTAAATTTATACTAATTATTTAACAATTAAATATAACAAATACATTTTTAAAATTCTAATTTGAATTTCTATCGTTACAATATTGCGGATTATATAATTTTACACATACACAAACCCGCCTGTTTAGGAGACCTATGGCATAGAGCAGGGGTTCCCAACCTTTTTGCACCTTCGTACCACTTGACTTTTTGAGAAATTTTGGCGTACCACCAGACCTAAATATTTTTATAATATTTATTATTCTAAAAGTCTTCAAAGGCTTTTTGAATTAAACTCCTGAGGAAACTTCATATTTAATGGTTAAATATTTGTTTATTTCTAACATGCTTATAATAAAGGAGAAATAAAGATTAAAATGGTATTTACAGTTTTATTTCTTACCCATCGGTCTAAAGACATACAAATAAAAAATTAGTACAAACTAAGCAAAAAATTAATCAGCATATAAAGTAAACTTTTGTAGTCTTTAGTGCAAAACTTGATGTTTGCCTTTGCCTCCAATTCCAACATTAGGAGTAATGGAACTTATCTTTGCTCTTAAGTCCTCTTATATCACACAAGTAACAAATGACATAAAAAGTAGTAGCATCATGCTGCTCACATCACTCACGCATACCACCGGTTGGGAACCCCTGCTGTAGAGCATTCGACAAATTTAGGATAGGTGAAGGTTCAAAAACTTATAAATAGTTTCTTATTATTGATATTCAACTTTTTTCATTTGGATATGGTTTTGAGATCAAATTTAAAACTAATTCTAATTTTCTAAGTAAAATGATAGTTTATTTGAAAAATAATTAAAAAATTTATACAGAGAAAATAATCATTTATTTTCATCCATTTTCAGGATATTCGGAAAGTTAATATTACTGTTTTAAAAAATTGTTTGATGCCTACAAATTGTTTGATATACTTTTTTCAGGTCGATCAAGGCTCGTCCGAGCCACTAGGTCAAGTGCAATTAATCGTAATCAGGTATCTCCATCCATAAGTCATTCGTCCAACCATTCGAATACGAATAATCATGGGCATTTGGCCAATTCAAGGAACTCATTAGTTGTCGAAAGTAGCGGGGACTATCGTAAGTTTTAAATAATTTTGTCTAGTAGTTGCTATACTCGCCGCCAACCCAATTAGAACACGTTAGGAATGGCGGTTTTTCAAAAACCGGTTTTTTACAACGCAGGTAAAACTGACCCGGTTTTACCAAACCTTAAAACCGGTTTCCCCGAAACCGGTTTTTCAATGGCAAAAAAACGGTTTTCCATTTTTTAAAAGTTTTTTCAGTTTCTTATAGATTGAAAAAATCAATTAATTTGTAAACTTTACTTTCGAATTAAAAAAAACAATTTACACAGTCAATTTTAAATGTTTAAAGTGTTTTGTTGAAAACTAAGTTCTAGGTTTTCTTTCTAATTCTTACTTTCTTATTATTTAAAATTATAATGTTCCTTTTTTTATTCCGTTTTTTTTAATCGTTTTGAGTATTTTTATTAAGCTTTGCATTCCATATCTATTTCCTTTAAAAAAAAATAATAATAATTCCTCCCATTTGCTATCTATGCCGTTGACATAGTGCAAAACTAAAAATTTTTAAAAAAAAAAATTATATAATTAAAAAAACTGCTGATGGCGGTTTTTGAGAAAAAAAACCGATTTCCGGATTTTAGACGGTTTCCCCTGCAGAAAACCGGTTTCCGGTTTAGACCGGCCTCATGAAACAACCAGTTTTTCAGTCAAAACCAAAGGCAAAAAACCAGTTTCGGTTTTCCATCCCTAAAGTGTAACAAATAGGGGTGGCAGGAACTATAGTTAAGTTTGAGGCTGTGTAATAAAGTGTAACATACCCAGACTTATTTTTTCAATCAGCTATCTTTAATCTGGAAGCTTTTTTTTGTTCGTTAAATTAAAAACTCTACTTTTTTTGCACAACCTATTTCGATAATTTTAAATTGCCCAAATCTAATTGAGATGATTTTTAAGGTAATGATATGTTTAAGTTATGTTTTCCAATTTTTAAATTTATGTTTTGAATTTTAACTTTGTGTGTAGAACCTGAGGTGTGTGTATTTTAAGGGGAAAATGAAAGGTAACATTAAAATTGTATTCAAAATTATTTAAAAACATTTTTAGTATTTTTATAACATTCTATTTAGTGTATACTTAGAGTGTATACAACTCATGTAATCTTATATATTTTAATTTTTTAGATAATGTTAATAATAGTAAAAGCTCATTAGAAGCTTCTTCAATAAACAGATCTCTTGTTCAAGGTGAGCTATTTTTCTTATTAAAAATAATTTTAATTCCATACGGGAACTTAATATTATTTTCCATAGTTTAAAAGTGTAATTTACTGTGTGTTCCAAAGAGTAATATTTATTATCATGTGCAAAATTTAGCTTTAATTAGGTTCAAACATTGTAATAAAAGTTACTTTTATGCATTTGTGCTTAAAAGTAACTTTTGCACACTGTTTTTTTTAAAAGCATGATTTTACACATGATTATTGACTTGAATATGTGGGATTATTTGCATTTTGTAAGGGATTATAAAAATGTATTTTTGCCTTTCAACAAAAAAAGTGGATCTCTCTTGTGAAAATACCTTGAATTATTTCATTCATTTTTACATTTTTAAATTTGTTTAGGTAAATTTTTTAAGTTTTTTTGTTTTTCTTTAGAATCAACATTTGACAAGATCCGTTGGATAGTTTGGGGTTTTATTTATCTAAAAATTATCTCCTGGATAAGTTTCGATGTGTGGCTTTTATCAAGGTAAGAGCAATGTGACAATAAGGAAATAAGCAATAAGGAAATTGTAATTGTGTAAATGAGTTCTTTTCCCATTACATTGTATTAGGAAGATTTGGTATATATATTTGACTAATACTAAACTCTAGAAATCTGTTTTTTTTAAAAGTAAATAGCTATATTTAAAATTCTGTTTCCAAGCTTACACTTTTAATAATAAGTATAATAGTAAAACAAGCTTTTTCAATTAAACTGATCATTTTACTATTTTTGATAATAAATTAACCATTATTTATTCTTAGTATTATATTAGTTAAATTTTTTTTATTGTATTAATTACTTTCGTTTATTCTTGTAGATTACGAGGAAATAAAATAGCTGCCTTCCTGTTATTTTTGCCTCTACTGTTATATTTTTCGCAATGTAAGAGTGCTAAATTTTTATCTTTAATTTTAGTAGTTGTACTGTCTTTTACTGGCATTTGAAATTTCATTTATACATGTTTGGGTTGCATTCAGGACTTAATGAAATGTTTGCATTCAAAGAGGCCAGTTGTGTGCCTATTCTAAGTGCAATGCAATTAGAAAGGTCTAGGTCAGGGCTTGAAAAATCTCAGAAATATTACCTTACCCCGAGGATGGCTTGTCCAAGAATGTACCCGTCCTCCTTTGACACTAACCCGTCAAACTCAAACTATATAAATAGCATCTAAATACATAAATATATATAATTTCCCCTTATTTATTACAAACATTTATATAAATTGCACACTGTAATTACTACAATTATATTATACAGTAATAAAAGATTGAAATACTAGGTTAGTAGATAACTAATACTAACCTACTTTTGTTAAGATAACAAAAACAAAATTTTAAAAATAAACGAACGTTAACTGGGAAATGGTCGTCCTCGTGGACGTCGGATTCTAGAAATTGGTTGTCCTCGGTGAATTTTTGACCGTCGAGGACGGGCGGTTTTTCCAGCCCTGGTCCAGGTATTTATAAAATGGGGATAATCTAAAAATGTTGATTCTTTTATGAATTTCTTGAGGAAATATTCATCAATTATGTCTGCAATTTTTTTGTCAAATTAAATGTAGCTATTACAACGAAATTAAAATTGTAAATGCATCGAGAATGTTCATCAGTATCTAACTTTAACCAATAACAATTTGGTAAATGTATTAGAAATGGCAATTCAAATAAGAAATGTATGCATTTTCTGTTGTAACTAAACGTTTTACTTATTAATCTACCTTTCCAAGATAAGCCTAATTAATATTATCAAACCAAACCTAAAGCATTGCAAATATATGTATATATTTTTATTGAAATTAACTTAAAAGCTGACAAAAGAATTTATCAACTCTTTTTAGAGGTGTTCAATTCTGATGTGATTTTTACAGCTATCTGATATAAGCAGTAATTAAAAATTGAAATAAATAATAAAGCTAGCTTAGTATCTTCGACCAAGGTCTAGAATGTGTTTTTAAATTTTTTTTTAATCCTGATGTCATTTTTACCGCTATCTCATTAAAGATTTTTTCATGAGAAATCTAGTTTAATATCGCCCCTCTGAACTTAAAGATCTAAAAATGCATTTTTTTTTGTCTGTTATAAAAAAAGTAGATTTGGCATTACTTAAGTAAAAAATAATAGATAAAAAATATTTAAAATAATCTATTTTTATTTCTAAATATGCATAAAATAAACGGATAGTCATGTAAATTCAAACTGAGTTAATATTATACCTTATGAATTGGTAAAAATATTTAAATTTTGTTTCAGATGCATTCATTTGGTATGATTTTTCATGTTTACCATCATATATTCAGAGTTTCACGTCAACCACTTCCACAGAACAGTTTAAAGCATCTCATCTGATGGTGAGTTCTTAACAATATTTAACTAATGCAATATATTTTAACCTTTTTAACAGGGATTTGTTTAATATAAAACTTATAATGAACAGAAAAAAGTTTAAAAAAATGTGCACCATCCTAATAAGCTTTGAAAGAATTGTTTTTAAATATTGGCCACGGTCCTTGAAAACCTTGAAAAGTGCTTGAAAGAAAAACATTGATTTTCAAGGTCTTAAAAGTGCTTGAAAAACATTATCAACCTTGAAAAGTCCTTAATTTTTAGGGCCGATGAACTTATCTTGAAGTGACCGTTTTTTCCGTGGATTGGAGTAACGTTTTACTTGCAACAAATACTTTTTTTGGTATCGTCAAGTAATGCTGTTAGATTTTTCAGAAAGTAACTGTAATTGTAACTCAATTACTTTTATTGGTAACGAAGTAACAAAAATTAGCCTTACTTTTCCGTTACTCCTCGCGCTGTTCTTCACGGATCTTTTCGGTAGCTAAATGGTTATTTTATAACACGTATTTAAGTTCATTTGAAAGTTAGAGAGCTCTTATTCGTTTTCTAAATTAATTTTTAAAAACTAACAAAGTAACAAAAATTAGCCTTACTTTTCCGTTACTCCTCGCGCTGTTCTTCACGGATCTTTTCGGTAGCTAAATGGTTATTTTATAACACGTATTTAAGTTCATTTGAAAGTTAGAGAGCTCTTATTCGTTTTCTAAATTAATTTTTAAAAACTATCGTGGAATTTAGGTCCATTTTTGAATATACAGTCCTTGAAAATGGAGAAATATATCCTTGAAAAGTCCTTAAATAGTCCTTGATTTTTTTTACCAAATAGTGTGACAACCCTGTTGTCGGGTTGTCATAAGGTTTTTGAAAATATTATTTATGCACAGAGTGTAGCTACTGTAGAACTTCTAAGGTGTTAAAGTTATTGAAATTTCCTTATAGAGTATATAATTGCCTTTAAATGTCTTGATTTATTGAGTGGTAATTGAAAGTGTTGTGTTAATGCCCTTAGTTTTTTTACAGCATCTCAAAAAGTTATTACGATTTTCAAGCCCTTTCTTCGTTTTAAGTAAACTTGTTTTATTTTCAGGATGGATTTCTTAAAAATCTTAAATCAAGCTTCGCGAACATTTACTCAATGTTACCTTCGTTTTCTTCATTACCCATTCTGTACTCCAGCATATTTGGGCAAAGAGATGAAAGTGCCTCAATTGTGAGCTCTGTGGTCCAGGAGCAGAGTTATAAATTATCTGTGAGTCCCGAAGAACTGGAGCTTCTAGTTAAAAGAATTTTGGATAAAAATAACTACAACTCTAACGTTCAGGATTTCAAGGTGAGCCATCACCAAGTTTGTCTGCTAAAAGTATTTAATTAAATTTTTTTTAATAAAATCAGTTGAATAGCATTGTATTATATATATTTTTAAAACAAATTATAGTCCCTTTTCCTAAAGTGCTTGTGAAAAATTATGTGATAAGGCTGCAAAAATGAAGTTACGCAATCAAAGTAAAATGTTATGTTCTATCCCAAAGTAAAATATCCAATTACAAATGTTGTGCAGAATAATCAGTATAATGATAATAATAATCTTAAGAAGTGGTAGCTGGGTCTTCAAACTGAAGTCCTTAATACCATGTTAAAAATTAGAGGCAAAAGTTCAGTTAAAATGTCCGGGCAAATGCCCAAAATCCAAAAAATGCCTGGGCTTTTATGAATTTCTGAGAAAAATACAATTATTTTTTGTGAAATATTGATTTTTTTTTTGTAACATAAAATCTTACCCAATGACATTTTATTTGATTTGTATCATACAAATCACATCAAATGTTTTTTATATTTGATAAAACCCATAAATAATCTTTATATGCCTTATTTGTTCTAGTCTAAAGTAATAAGACCTTTTACTATACTTTTTTGAAGGCAACTCGCTTACCTTTTCAAAGTAAAAAATGTTCCAACAAATAGTCCAGCCCACATCTACAGATGTGGGTCCGGGCATCGCCAAAATAACTGCCGACCTATAAACGGCCCGTGCAGCCAAAAATGTCCGACGAATAATACCCTGTGTAGAGGGAGTGCACGTTAAAATACGCTCCAAAGTCCCAACGCTGCGTACAATGTCGCCCTTAACGGTGGCGTTGGGTGCCAACTCGGGTGTCGGCTCGTCATTTGACTGGGGTTCTAAAATACGACGGCCGTCGCCAATAGCCCTCGTGTAGCTCTAGTGCGACGATAATGCAAACTAAACTAAACCAGCCCACATCTACATCCAAAGTAGGATTTTCGTTTGGAGACTCGGCTACTGCTCCCATTCCCATTTTAACTGAGAATTAATAGATGTTGAATTCCGACTGCCATTTGAGAGTAAATAATTTTTCAGAAAAACAAGGTTTTATAGATAAAGAAACAAGTTAAAAATGCTCTTTCAACTTAATTTTTTTAAAAATAAAAAACTGAATAATAAAGTAAATTTATGATTTTTAGAGCAGTCACCTGCAAGAAGAATTGAAAGATCTTCAGCAGCAAGTTAAGGTAAGTATTTTAAGTGTTAGAACTTTGTTTACAACTGAAAAACAACTTTTTATAATATCGTGCAAAAAAAGACTAACTTTTTCAAATCAATAATCGTGGCAAAAGTGATGCTTTTAACGAAATTGTGTTTCAAAGTTACTTTTACGCATTAGTGCGACAAAGTAAATAGGAGCATCTGATTGGTGTAAAATTCATTATTTGAACGTAATTCTTTATTTGGCGTCTTATTTCCAATGCCAATCTAAGAAATACTTTTTGCACGTGATTTTAAAATAATCATTAATATAAATAATCACCTTCAAATCATTTGAACGTGAAAATAAAAGAATTTATAAGTCAATCAATAAATGCCAATTTAATAAATACTTTCTTTGCATGTTATTATAAAAAATAGTGTATGACAACAAGTTGAAAATAGCCTTTTTTAAACTCGTAAATTTATTTCCCGAGCGAGTGAAATAATTTATTCAACTCGTTTAAAAAAAGCCTTACTTTTCACACTAGTTGCTTAAAGAACTGTTTTACAACTGTTTCAGTCAACTGAAAAATACACATTTCCTTTCCTTTTTTAGCTCATTCAACAGTACCAAAACGATCTGCAAAGGTAAATTTTTTAAAATATAGTTTCCATTTTGTAATTTTTTCTCATTAATTTTTGGAGTTGCTATCTAGAAATATAGAATTAAGAACAATTGAAACACTGTTGACCCCCCGCCCCCTCCCCTCACTTTAAGTTTCTGAATTGCTTGATAGGTTAATCATTGGAGCTCAAGTAATTATTAATTTAGTCCAATTTATTTTAAAAGCAGTGATTAACTATTTCAGATAAGGTCTCATGGTAAAGAGGTAAAGATTCATAATAAAGTTTTCAATACAATCTATTCTGGTAGTAACTGGCTTAAACAAAATCATTATGTGCCATTATTTTAATTAAAAAGCCTTTAATTATTTTTCAAATAAATAAATAGTTGTGTAACTTTGTTTAATACTGTTAGTAAGATTGTATGTTACTTTTTGTCAAAATTTTCCAGTTGTAAATTTAGAATAAACTCTAGCTTGATCTATAGCTTTATTTTTTTTCAAATATTATAACACTTGTCAGTGTTATTTGTAGTTCGTGCTGGCAAACAATCATGACTTGACCCTGTTTTACATTCAGCGATCGATGCAATTGAGTTGTAAATATAATGTAAAAAACTATTACAGCTGCTTTTAATGCTGCAAGTGAGTTTAAAAAAAGAATCCCCTTTACTTAGTTAGAACAAGGATAAGTAATTTTGTTCTCAAGGAAATGAAATTATGAGCTTCTTTTCCTACAACAATTGAGAGGCTGGGAAGCCCAGTTATTAAGGCACTTGCCTTGTATGGGATAGGTCCTGGTTTGGGCATGGGCATTGCTGAAATAACTGCCAATGTAAAAATGGTTTTTGTAGCCAAAATGCTCGACGAATAATCACCCATGTAAAAGACGGAGTAAATTTACACCAAAGTCCTGACGGTATGTGGGATGTAGTCCTTAAAAAGTTACGTTGGCTGTCTACTCAGGCTCGTCACTTGATTGTGGTTCTAAATTTATGAACTTATGGAAGAACGTTTTTAGCAACATTTTTTTTAAAAAAAATTAGATTTTTGTGTCAATGAACATGTTATACAGTCCCTGGACAAATTATTAGATCCACTGTATTTTTTTTTTAGTAATTTTATGTTTCTTAAGAGTTTTTATGCAATAATGGTATTTTTAAACTACAATATTATTGATTTTTATTTAAAAGAATTGTTATAGACAACATATTTGTATTTATTTTTAACATATGGCAACACTGTGCCATATGTTAAAAATCCAGTCCAGCTCCTAGAAAAAATTATTTATGTATGGAATCATCATCCTCAAATGCAGGAGACAGTACAGTCTTGCATTGATAGCATGCCGCGCAGAATTAAAGCTTTGATAGCGGCTAAAGGTGGCTCAACTCAATATTGACTTTTACTAACATTAATTTCACTTTTCTTTAAAACTTAATAAACTTATGCTTTTCTAAATTAATGCTGTTTTATTTATGTCAAATAAATCGGTAATTGATTGGATAATATGAAAATAAAAAACAAATCATTTTAAAATCAAATAAAATCAATTTCAATCAAATAAAACGGTACAATATCACCCGGCAATTAATATTTTACATGAAATCTTGCAGTGCGTCTAATAATTTGTCCAGGGACTGTAGTTATTCCCTCCATTAAAGATAACATGATTCCCCCTTTTCATAAAGTTAAGTATATTTTTTACCCTTTGTACGGGCCGTTTTTAATGTATTTAAGTGCAAACGAAAAAGTTTATAGCTCATTTTCGTGTTTTCACCTTTTTGTACGTTCTTCCACTAACCTTTTCAATTACTAAGCCCATCTCAAATAGCCCTCGTAGCTCTAGTGTGACATTAATTCAACTCGACTCCACAACGATTTGAAATTGTTTCAGATCCTCCAACACCAAAGATGCTGAAATAAGATCTGCCCAACAGAATGCTGATTTTTTAAGTAACAAGCTGCAAGTCTTGGAAGGGCGAATTGCTCTATTACTTGAAAAGTAAGTGGTGTTTGCGTGTTGGTGCTATGTAAGGGACAGTAAAATTATTTATTATTATTTATTTGAACTTCATTTTAAAATTTGTACATTAGAGTTTCTATTTATAAAAAATAAGGATTAGTTATCACTTTTAATTCGTATTAATGTGTTATTTTAAAGTCCTTAATTTGGGGCTGAGGAGCCCAGTTGGTTAAGGTGTTTACCTGTTTGCGAAAGGTCACACGTTCGGGTCCATCAGGCATCGCCAAAATAACTGTTGACCTATAAAGGGCCCATGCAGCCAAAATAGTCTAAATTGTAAATTATAAATGTATGTGTAAATTATAAATTTTTTCGAATTTGGATGTAGCGATTCCCTGAGTAAGTCCATTGAGTGTTTGCGATAGCGGGGTTCGCCTGTAGTTTCTTATTCATTAATTTTTAGGTCTTCTTCCAAAGATGATGTTCAGAAGCTCTCTGCTGAACACGAAATGTGGAATAAAAAAATCAAAATCTTAGAAGAGCAGCTTGCTTCTCAAAAACTAGATACCAAAGATTTCATTGCATCATTTGAGAAACTTATTGTAGCTGCTTTTCAAAGTGTAAGTTTTTCATTCATTCTTTGACATTTTTAATTAGCATTGAAATATTTTAGAAAGCGAAGTTCTGTAATTTTTATTTTAAACACAGAGTTGTCAAATGCTGTTGTTTGTCATTAAACTATTTAGTTTATTATTAAAATTTTTTTAGTTTATATCAAAGTTTTTTTAAATTTTACAAAAAATATTTGATGTAGAAGTTTTGGACATTGTAATTAAAATAAGAGCTAATCGGCAGCATACCACAAATCAGCCGATTTTGAAAATCCGCATAGAATTTAATATATTTTCTTTTTAGTGTGGTGATGAATTTTTCAGATCACATGATTCGTTGTACTTTGGTGTCTTGTGATATGTTGATTTTGGTAGTTTCAAAATATTTGAAATTTTTTGTTTTTATAATTTTCAAAAACAAGATTCTGTGAATCAACATTAAATCAATTCCTTACTCTAAATCTTGAAATTTATTCTGTTTTGTTTGGTATCAGCTGAGGTGCGTCGACCTCAATACTTGACTAAGCTTCAAAATTATGTGTTTGGAGTATACTGGCTACATGAAAGTTTTGTTGCTATAACAAGTTTTGTAAAATCCTTTAAAAGCCTTTAGATGTTCCTTTTTTGGGGAAAATCAATATTTAAGGACACCTAAAGTAATTATATCCGTACTAAAATTCTTATTCTTATATTTACTCATTATGTTAAGTTCAATATTGGATAAAAGACGTGGCACTATTCAGAAATTAATGATATGCAGCTCTTTTAGTTCAAGCTGTAGATTGTTTTCAGGCAGAAGGACCAATGTTCAAAAACCAAATTTTTTAAATTGTCACTATCTAACACAGTGGTTCCCAACCTGGGAGCGATCGCCCCCAAGTGGACGATTTGTGTTATCAAGGGGGCAAAAAATACTTGAGGGGCGATGAGTATTCAAAGGGGGAAAATTAAAATAATGTTGTACCTGTGTACAGTAAAACCATTCTCCAACCATTACCAAACCTGCCAATTTTTACATTCAACTCTCTTAAATTTTCTAGAAACCAGTAAAAATATCTTAGTTAATTATTTCACTTTTGTTCTTTAAAAATATGGGTTTTAGGTTTTTTCTATTTTATTTAAAAGTGACCAGATAAAACTTGTTTGGTTGCTTTTATAAACGGTTAGTAAGTGTTATAAAACTGTTTCAGAGTTACACTTTAACTCAAATTATGATTACACATAACATGAAAATTAAAAGGGGGCGATGGATGTTGATCAACCTAAAATACGAGGCGATGGTCCAGAAAAGGTTGGGAACCACTGATCTAAAACATGTAGAAAACAAAAACTGTTTCAGATTTTCGACAAAGTCGCAATGCTTCCATTACCTTATACTTCATATTAGGTAATTGAAAGTAAAAATAAATCTGTACAGTTAACAAATACTCGGGATCTAATGCTTTCCTATTTTAGGTTGTCCGCGGAGACAAAACCAGCCAATACAGCTTCTTCAACCAGTGGCTCGACTCCAAATCGACCGAAATCAAACTGGTCATCGAAAGCTTAAGAAAAGAGCAACTCAGCGAAGAAGCAAACACTCACAAAGTGATCGAAGGCCTCGTACGACATTACATTGAGTCGCTGAAAGTCAGTGAAAAGCATGAAACTCGCATTTGGGACTCAAAGTCAGGCGAAGATGTACGGAAGATTGTCAGAGACGCCATACGGTTGTATGATGCAGATAAGACTGGTATGGTGGATTATGCATTGGAATCTGCAGGTAATTGTTTTGTCTTTTTTTTTTAAACCCTCTGTTGTTGTGTTGTTTCTAATGCCACTCGGTAACCGAGCCCGGAGTAGAGAACTCTCCGATTTGAAGGCGAAGTGGGACGGCTTCCGTTTCTATTGGGCGCTACAAGGGAGGAAGTCCGACTTTTGCTTGTCAGCATGACACATCCGTTTTACAGGAAGGTCCATTTCACACAACCATTCTCACTCGCATATCAAAATTTTGATCTGGTACCCCCAGAGGTATTAATTTTGTATGGGAATATGGAGGACTTTGTGACCACAACATATTTAACGTGCCCCAGCCACCATTAGCAACACGGCGGTCTTTAGCCGAATATAAGCGCCGACCCTGCAACCACCAGAATTGCGAGCACCGCCGAGGACAGAACCCACAACCCTTCCGATGCGAGCACAACGCTTCATCCGACTGAGCTACCACGGCGCTTTTAACCCTCTGAGGAATACAGACGTATAAACACGTCATCTGACTGTCAGGTTTTTCGGCAGCAAACATTAATTTGTAAAAATTTATAAATTATTTAATAACTTTATTAAATTTTAAAGTTTAAGGCATGGTGGCGCCATTTATAACCATCTAATGTAATTTTTTTAAAATTTAAGAAATTAAATTTTTGGTTAAAATATTTCTTTTAAATCTCATGCAGTGAAAACAAGTTTACACTTTGATCTATTTGGTTATCCCTCAGAGGGTTACAGAACATAGTCGACTTGTTAGCATGAACTTGTATCTTCTTCTTCAGTGGCGTGACAGCCCAGGATGGGCCCTGGCCTTCCTTAAAATGCCTTCCCATGCCGACCTGTTCTTGGCCAATGACCTCCAGTTCTTCACTTTCAAAACTTTAAGGTCCCCCTCCAGGCAGTCGACCCACCTGAGTTTGGGTCTGCCTCTAACACGAGTAGCTATGGGCTTAGCAAGGAAGATCTTTTTTGTAGTCCTGCTGCCTTCCATTCGAACTGCATGTCCTGCCCATTTTATTCGTTGGATTGCTTTGTACTTGACTACGTCTGGTTCATTGTTGCATTTGTATATTTCCGAGTTTGTTTTTTTTCTCCACAAATTTCCTTCCTTGATTCCACCAAGTATACTTCTCAAAATTTTTCTCTCGAAAATTTCTAATGTTTGTTTATTGTTCTCAGTCATTGCCCCTGTTTCGGCAGAATATGTGAGTATGGGTCGTACCAGGCTTTTGTAGTTAAGTAATTTGGTTCCTCTCTCTTAAAGAAACTCCATTAAAGGTATTTTGCATTCTGAACTTGTATAGAGAGCTAAAAAATTAATGCTTCATGTGGCTGGCCTGGTTATGTGGTTTACGTTTCGTTCCTGGCAGTTAATTAAAAAAATATTTACTTAGTTAGTAAATGTATTATGTGCTTAAAATATAGTACTGTTATTTGTTTTCAAAACTAGTATGTATCAAACACGATTTATAATGTTTGCTTAATGGAATCATAATTGAATACAATGTATACAAAATGCAATTGTGAAAAGAGCCTAAGTAATTTCTTATTTTTTATTCAAAAAAGCTGTTTCATCAATGTGTATCGTATACATGAGAAATACAAAATTTTTACTAATAATGCTGAGCTGTATTTTATATAAAGTTAAACTTTTAATACTTATTCAAAGCCATATATGCCGCAAAAATTGTTACAATTTTATATATATATTAACAAGGTTCTACTTTAGTGATTGAGGGGAAAGGTTTAAAATGAATGTTCTTTAAAATTTTTTGGTACTAATCATTTTCCAAAATTTTATTCTAAAACTGACATTTCTTTTGGATAAATTTATGTCTATCCTTTATAGTCATAAAAACCTTATTTATTTTCTTTTATTTTCGAAAAAAGCAAATCTTTTCAGCTTCTAAAGCAAATACTTTAATGTAGTCAGGTTCCATTCAGCACTCAATACAGAAAATTGTGGAACAAAAACTAATTTATTTAAAAGGGTTCAACAAGTCTTAAAGTTTTATTTATTTTCACACATAGGTGGAAGTGTCATCAGTATTAGGTGTTCAGAAAGCTATGCTGAAAAGAGGGGGATGTTCAGTCTCTTTGGCTTACCATTATGGACAGATCAGAACTCGCCAAGGATAGCCATTCAGGTAAGGAGACTTTCACTTAATAACTGCCCTAGTTGAACATTAATGTCACTAAAATAAACTTGGTTATCCGAAAATTCACATAAAATCCCTACTACAGTAACCCCTCGCTATATCGCGCCTCGTTACATCGCACATTCGGTTATATCGCGCCTTGCATCATCTCTCCCAATTTTTCAACCGTTTTTTTTCAATGCGTACTTTCCTCAAAACCGACATGAGACACACGGTCAAGATATGCGAGGCTAGGCTATTTTCTGTAGCACGCAGTAAAATTCTAGACTTTATTCAATTTGGAAGCTTCAAATAGTTCTTACTTTAAAACGGCTGCTAAGAAAGTAGGTTTATGTATCAGTTAAAGTTAAACTGAACTCAATAGAAAAATTAAAAAGGGTTCTATCCAAATTTCAGTTGCTAATGAGTTGGGAGTAGGTGCATGAACAGTGAAAGAAAAATTGTTTTTTTTTTTTAAAACTAGAAAATGAGTGATATACGTATATAGTATTACATGTACAATAATGTGTAATGTTTATAGCAATTATTAACGACCTTTCTAAATTTTTGTTTCTTTTTTTTAGAGTAGTTATATTATTTAAGTTGATTTTGTTTTATCTTTCAAATACATACTCTGCTTTAGTTAAAAAACTTTATTGAAAGCATAAATACATCAAGTACAATGTATTTATCAAAACGCTCGTTATATCGTGCATTCGGTTATATGGCAGTTTTTTTGCTTGTCTCCCTGGAAGCGCGATATAACGAGTGGTTGCTGTAATCAAAAACCCCACCAACTTAATAATTTCATAAACTAATTTAATAATTGATTTAACATGTCTGGCTTCTCTGTCCTTGACTTTATGTTACCAAACGGGAAGGAATTACAATCATGGGTTTTATTATTTTTAAAGCTTTCAATAATTTTATTGATTGTAAAAAAATGCAATAGTTTGTTTCTTGATGCCCAATAGAGTTTTTTTAAAATTAAACATCACTTATTTAGAAACTTATTTAGAAATGCTTTTACTAAATTTAACTATTGATAATTTTTTATTAAATGTTCTATATTTATTGGTGTGGTGAGTTTTTAGCATTTCGTAAAAAGAAAATTTAGAAATTGAATTTTCTACTCTTTTATACATTATTATTGTAACTTTTCTGTTTAATAGTATTTTTTAAGTGTATTTTTATGTTATTTTTGTCTGTGTCTTTGATCTTTGTGTGCTTTATTAACACACAAAATAAACTACATAATATTTTTCATGTTAGCATGATTCAGACTACCTGTATTTATATGAAATTTTCCCAACAATTCTAAAAACGTAGAGGATGTGCACTATGTTTTATTGTCTTGAACAACAATTAATCATCTTAATGTAATTCCAACTTGTATTATTTTACAGCAATTTATGCATTTAGAGGGCAAACTTTTAATGTTTCAAACCAGGGCTCGAAAAACCGCCCGTCCTCCCGTCCTCGGCGGTAAATAATTCCCGAGGACAACGAATTTCTCTAATCTGACGTCCACGTGGACGGCCATTTCCCCGTTAATGTTCGTGATACATTTTTAATTTTTGTTATCCTACAAGAGTCTAGCGCCTCACTTCTAAAATGACCCTCTAATCTAGAATTCCTATTAATTCCTTCGTCAGACAAAATGGGCATGCTTACGTAATCGGTTAAAGAAAAATTGCTATGTGCATTTGTATTTAGACTTCGAAAAAAGAAATTAACAATTACGTACACAACACATTACACACTTATTGTTTGAGACCATGGTCTTAAACAATAAGCATTAATCACTAATTAATATTTAAATGTTTGTATTGAATGAGTTTATATTTTAGAAGCTATTTATATAATTAGAGTTTGACGGGTTAGTTTCAGAGGAGGATGGGTACATTGTTGGGCGAGTCGTCCTTGGGGAGGGGTAAAATTTGTGAGTTTTTTCGAGCCCTGTTTTAAAAAACTTTTCATCATCCTAATGCCATGTCAATGTTTTTTTCAGCCTGACATCCACCCTGGTCGCTGCTGGTCTTTCAAAGGCAGTCACGGATTCCTGGTAATCCAGTTTTCCTACTCCATCAGGCCAACTGGATTCACCTTGGAGCATATTCCGGTTTCTCTGTCTCCCACTGGTTCTATTGACAGTGCCCCGCGGGAGTTCTCGGTCTGGGTGAGTGAGTCATTCTTACAAAAAGTGTGGGCAGATTGTTGCAGGGTTGGGTTTTTCCCGTCCAAAACTAATATTTCCCATCCCAGCGGGAAATACTGGGAAAAATTGGTAAATACTGGGAAAAACTGGGAAATACCTCTTTCTTTCTAAGAAAAACTAGGAAATACCTTTCTTTCTGGGCTATACCTTATCTGGGAAATTCTTTTTAATTAAAAAGCTTTCAAAAATTAAATATCACTTTTTTTTGTTTACATCCTAATCTTTGTATTCACTATTTTTAATGCTTTTTTTAATATTGCACTGAAATTCTGCATATTTAGTGCATTGCATGCAATTGCACTGCTAACTCGAAAACGACAATAAGTGGACTTGGTTCAGTTGTGTTCTTAACCCTCCAAACGTCTTCTCTGTTATCATAGTCATGTTTCCTACTCTCCCTAAATACAGGGTTCGTACGCCTCCTGAAAAACTCCTGAATTTCATTTTTTCCCCCTAAGGCCCCTTATAACTCCTGAAATTTGTATCCTGATCCTCCTGATATTTTTTCCCTCTCCTGAAAAATTTGACGACATGAATCGTTTTTCTTTTTTCTCCCGTACCTTATTCGGAATAAGTCTACTAAGTATGCACAGTAGAAAAATAGTGTTCGGACTTTGTGATACTAGTTAATTGTCTCATAAAATGCATCACACTACTCTTTAAGCGGTTTTCTTCTGTTTCATCATTTGAGGTGTCTCTAGACTAATAGTAATACGATAATAAACAAACATATTCAATTTTTTTTCCTCGTTACCTCCTGAATTTACATTGCTGCACTCCTGAAAAACTCATTAAAAACTCCTGAATTTCACTATCATAGATAGAGTATGAACCCTGTATATAGCCCCGATATTTACTTACCCCCACTACTCTAATCCTAGTTAAAACTAGATTTTAAGATATTGCCAACATCTAAGGTTTGAAAGGAGGCTGGGGAGCCAAGTCGGTAAGGTGCTTGCTTTGCATGCATAAGGTCCCTAATTCGAGCTCGGGCATTGCCAAAATTAACTGCCGACCTAGAAACGGTCTGTGCAGCCAAAAATACAATTTTAAAATTATTAAAATGGTAACCGTTCTTGAGACTAAGCAAAGTTCTTACTGCTAAGATTCCAATGGACTCTACAAATGTACATAGCTTGATAGAACATATTTTTGTATATAATATTTATGACGCTTGAGTTTTTACTATGAAATACTGAACTATGTGATGTATTGTAATTATTTATTTTACCCTGCTTCGATAGGCACTTTCTTCAGAGAAAGATACTGAAGGGACGCTCTTGGGGCAATATTCATATGATGACAAAGGTGAACCCCTGCAATATTTCACGGTTCAGGTAATATATTCTTCTTAAATAGATACCGATTAATAATGTAAAAATTCTGAATGGTAAACAAGATAACTGTATAATTTCAATGTAATGTAACTAATATGTAGAATTCAAAAGCCAATCATGGGCTTCCTGTATATAGCCCCACAATAAATTTGGCGGGTAATCCTTCGAAAATCTTCTGAAAAACCTGTATATATGTAATAAACCTGTAATCTGTATAACTGTACCTGATATCTGTCCTTTGCACACTTTCTGAAGGAGGGGGTACAATTCTTTTTTTTCTCCCGCCATGTTGAAGTCCTCTCTGGGAGTTGGGTAGAATAAAACAGTACAAAAATTGCGCTTTTTTAGAAGCTGTTATATCAGTCTACGGCTAGTAGCTTTTTAATTTTTTTAGACATTAATAGTAGTTTTGTGATTCTCAAAACAGGAGGATTTTTTTTGGATAGTTCTATTTCTATTCATCAAATTTGTTTTTTATGTCAAACTCTATTGTTTTTTCAGTAAACCTTTATTAAAGTCCCATAGTTGTAACTATCTTTGCTTTTAAAAATATTTTGGAAACGATAAATCATTAAATTTGTACTTCATCTTCATATAAATGATTAAATAAATATTGGTTATGCATATTTTCATTAATACCCAAAAGATGGTCCTAGTTTATGAATCACAAAAGTATAATTAACGTCCTAATAAAAATTCAAAAAGCTGCTAGCCATAGACTCCGATATAAAAGCTTCTAAAAAAGCACAATTTTAGTACTGCTTTATTCTACCTAATTCTCAAAGCTCACCTCAACATGGCTGCGGCACGGACACAAAATCACCTCGTAGTTCTTCATTCAGGGTTCGTACACCTCCTGAAATTCCTGAAAAACTCTTAAATTTTATATTTTTTTTCTAAGGGCCCTTATAACTCCTGAAATTTGTGCCTTAGCTCCTGATATTTTCCCCCCTCTCCTGAAAAAAATTACTGACACGAATCATTTTTCTCCTTTCCCTGTCGTTTTTCTCCCGTACTGTATTCGGAATAAGTCTACTGGGCCATGTGCAGTAAAAAAAAAGTAGAGTTCGGACATTGTGAATCTTCGGTTTCATCATTTGAAGTTCAGTGAAGTCACTATACTAATATGATAATAAACAAACATATTCAATTTTCCCCCTCGTTACCTCCTGAATTTGCATTGCTGCACTCCTCAAAAACTCCTTAGAAACTCCTGAATTTCATTATCATAGATAGAGTATGAACCCTGTAATCATTGCGTGTTACCTCTAGGAAGTGTGTGAGAGCGCACAGTTTTGTTATATCTATGATTTTAATAAAGTGAGAATATTTTAGTTATGTTAATTTTTTGCAGAACCACGTCCAAGTGCCTATCTCGTATGTGGAGCTGAAGATCCACAGTAACCATGGCAATTTGGAATACACTTGCCTCTATCGATTGAGGGTCCATGGGACACATGTGTAATAGAACTAAAATCAAAACACCTCATTCTGCAATCTCACCCGAGTGCCATACAAACTTTTGATACTCATGTATAGACATTTATTTAGATACTCATATTTGTATAAATGTAGTTTTTTTACCAAAAAAGAAATCATATTTATGAGAAGTAGTAAGTAAAATATAGTTTATTATAATAAAATTGTTTATTTAGATTTTATGTCTGTGGTTGGTTCTTGTGTGAAAATCTGAGATACAGTCCCTGGACAAATTATTAGACGCGCTGCAAGATTTCATGTAAAATATTAATTACCGCTTGATATTGTTGCCATATGTTAAAAATAAATACTAATATGTAGTCTACAACAATTCTTTTGAATAAAAATCAATAATATTGTAGTTTAAATATACCATTATTGCATAAAAACTCTTCAGAAACATAAAATTACTAAAAAAAAAAATACAGTTCGTCTAATAATTTGTCCAGGGACTGTATATTGTAAGTTCAAATAAGAAAACAAACATATACGATACTAAGAAGCAGAATGTATGGCTTTCAGTAAAAACTAGTGTCACGTGATGTCGGCCCTATAATACAGTTTAAGTTGTGACAACTTTTAGCAGTATGAAAACCAGAGTTCAAAAAGACAATTATCCTAGTGAAGGTATGGTGTATTGCTATTGGCTTAGAAGGGACTGTATTGCCTTGGGTCATGTATGTAAGCATTTGACATCTTGCCAAAACTACTAGTTGTCATGACCTGTACGTACATGTACAAGTCATTATCAAGGTACCCTAGCGTAAACCAGTGTGAATAATTTCTGTTCTTAACCTTGCTCTTTTTCAACTTCCCAACTACATTGATCAACCCAATATCAGGGTTCGTGCGCATCCTGAAATTCCTGAAAAACTCCTGAATTTCATATATTTTTTTCTAAATGCCCTTATAACTCCTGAAATTTGTATCTAAACTCCTGATATTTTTTTTCCCCTCCTGAATTTTTTTTTACAACACGAATTGGTTTACTCCTTTCTCTGTTTTTTCCCCCTGCACTTTATTCGGAATGAGTCTACTGCACATGCACAATGGAAAAATAGAGTTCAGACATTGTAATAATGGTCCATTCTGGGACATTAACATGTCCCAGAATGGACCGCACCACTTTTTAAAAGATTTTTTTCTTCTGTTTCATCATTTAAAGTGCAGTGAAGTCACTAGATTAATACGGTTATAAACATACATGTTGGGCCGTAGTGAGCCTAGTGGTCAGCGTCTCGGTCTCGGAAGGTCCTGCGATCGAGTCCCGGTACCACTGAAGACCTACCGAGTATATGCGGAGTACGTGCTCGTTAAATCTGTTGGGTCCGAAAGTCCTCCAAGTTCCCATACCAAATCAATACCTCTGGGGGTGACAAGCCAATTCTGGGGATCCTCTAGTTGGCCTCTGTCTCTAATAATTAGATGGATCCACTTATGTGTGTGTGTTGTCTGTTGTGTCTGTCTTACTTGACGAAGGTTTATAAGCGGGTCGCTGACCAAGCACACAAACCTGAATATATATGTCTACCAACCAACCGTAATTTTATTCCTCGCTACCTCCTGAATTTACGTTGCTGCACTCTTGAAAAACTCCTTAGAAACTCCTGAATATCACTATCATAGGTAGAGTATGAACCCTGCAGTAGTTTGTTAGTTTCGAAATTGGTTGCGTCATGAAATGATCAACTAGATCGGTTTTTAATTAAAAGGCATTATAGTTATTTGTGCAACAAGTGTGAAAAGTAATACTTTTTCTACACGTGTTTTAAAAAGTTTACTTTTCACAAGCTTTGCATACACTATTTTTATTCTTATTTTCTAAAACAATTAAATGTGGTTCTAAAATACGACGCCCGTCGCCAAAAGCCCTCGTGTAGCTCTAGCGCGACGATAATTCAAACTAAACTAAAACAATTAAAAAAAATTTAGCTTCCAGAAGAGATATAAATACAACAACAGTGGTTAAAATGTTACTATTAATATGAATATTACGAAATAGAAATTTTACTTCAAATGTTGGCATCTTATGAAAAATTACTTTTTTTCACTTTCAAAAAGTCCAACTTTTTTACACGCGTCTGATATTTAAACTATAATGTAAAAGTCTAATTTAAACTATATTGTAAATTTTTTTTCACACAATTATAAAAAAAATAATATTAAGATGGTTCGGTGGCGTCTGTAAATTACGAGGGGCGATTTTTTGACAAGTGTCTTCCATTGCTGATGGGGAACCCAGTCGGTTAAGGCGTTCGCCTTGTATGCGGAAGGTCCCAGGTTCGGGTCCGGGCATCGCCAAAATAACTGCTGACCTATAAACGGTCCGTGCAGCCAAAAAAATGTCCAACGAATAATAACCCCGTGTAGAGGGAGTGCACGTTAAATATGCTTCAAAGTCCCAACGCTGCTTACGATGTCGCCCTTGACGGTTGCGTTGGGTGCTTACTCAGGTGTCGGCTCGTCACTTGACTGTGATTCTAAATTACGACGTCCGTCGCCCCTCGTGTAGCTCTCTATCTCTCTCGTGTAGCTCTAGTGCGACGATATTCAAACTAACCTAACCAAGACCTTTGGCGTACCGAAAGAGCCTTCGTATGTCACCCGAAGTTTCGTTGGGTATCGACCTCGTCATTTGAACGCGGTTAAAAATTATAATGCGTTACGTGGCAATAATAAAGCGATGTACAAAAACTAGAAATTCACAACCGAAACGGTTTTTGTTCAAAGTAAGCCGATCAGGGCTGTTTGGATTAGCAGGTATGATTTTATTTCTCACATCCTCATGCTTTTACAACTTTTAATATCTTAAAGACGATGTTATAAACAAAATAATCTTTTTTTTTCTAACGGGGTTGCTTTATTGGCTGCTAAGCCTTTGCAGACTTGGCATATTCCCTAGAACTGAGAGCCATTTTTTGTGTGGCACCATCAAGGCGACTCTCTCTACCAATTTTGATTCAGATTGCAATGAATCTGAGCTCTTTGTGGATGTTGAAGTATGACAAGATTTAATTTTGCCGAGAGAACCCAAGCCAAATGGGTAGGTACTCAAGGGATCTTTTACATGCCACGTAATCATATGACATGCGTGCCCACGATTTTCCCATCCAGAAAATCTGACGACTCAGCCAGGGCTCGAACCCGCAAACTTGGACTTATGAGACAGACACATAATGCCTCTCAGCCACTTATCAGCCTACAACTCAGCCGCTTTTTTTAAAGTGTGTTATTGATTGTAAAATATTATAGTTAAAAAAAAAACTTATCTAATCAATTTGCTTGTTTTACGTGTTTTAGATCTTTCCTGGGTTGGTTGGTAGACATATATTTTCAGGCTTGTGTGCTTGGTCACAAGGACCCGCTTATAAACCCTCGTCAAGAGGACGGACATGACATACACACACATATATATGACAGATGCTGCCATCTATCGCCACCTCCACAATTTAGACATGTCCCTGAAGGGGAGGGAAATAGTCTCCAGGGACCCGCGTACCCGTGGGAAACTGCGCAATGACCGCCCACAGGACTTTCGGACCCAACAGATTTAAAGAGCACGTACTCCGCATATACTCGACAACACAAACATCCATGCTTACCGGATTCGAACCGATACCAAGGCTCCAAGCTACTCCCAACCGTTGCGCGCGTGGATCGGCCGGAAGTCGGATTAAACTCTTGTTATTTAAGATATTTATTCCTGTCAACATTTGCCTTTTTTGTTTGGTCATATTAAGGATTTTTTTAATGCTTGTTAGATAGAAAAAAATATCCGTATCTTACAATCCTTCACTCCTTCACTGTATTTATTATTTTATAGGAAAATGTAATTGAGTTTTCTTAGTTTTTTGCTAGCTCTATTTGTGAGCATATATACTCTTAAAACAAACGAGCGGTTTTAACTCAGTCTGAGTTAATTTCCACTCCTTTCCGTGCCGAAAATGCACTTTCCCTATAGGAGTGGATTTCACTCTTTTGCGGGGTAAAAGAAATAAAAGGAAACAATCTACGTCCTACACTCTTAAAACGAGTGGTTTTAACTCAGTCTGAGGTTATTTCCACTCCCTTCCGGTGCCGAAAATGCACTTCCCCTATAGGAGTGGATTTCACTCTTTTGTTTTAAGAGTGTATATAGCTATAAGCTAACAATCCCTTAATCAGTCGTCACTTGACCAGGGTTCTAAATTACGAGGCATTATTGGCTGTGTTAAAGCTTCTGAGGAGGCTAGAAATAGGCAGCCGGAAACGATTACCTTACCTTACCTTACCTTACCTTAATCAGTAGAACCTCGATTATCCGATCTAGTTGAGACCAGAGGTAGGTCGGATAATGGAGGTTCTTACTGTATATACTTTTAGAGTTAGATTAATAGACAATTAAATAAACAATCATCACTCCTTCATTTTTAAGCCTTGCAAAATCCTATGAAGAGGTTTAAAAAACCCATCAAATTGGTCTCAACAACTGTGTTTAGAAAGATATCTGATTGCAGACTACAGTAAAACTCTAATTATCCGAAGCGGTACTGATCAATATCGGAAAAAAAATTCTTCCCGGCCTACTTGTTTCTGTTCGTCTTTGTTGGATGTCATGTCTAGTAATCTTTTTGACCGGCTAAAAACATTACTAGGCATGACATCCAACAGAGACGTACAGTAACAGGTAGGCGCGTATGAAAGTTTATTAGTCGAAAATTTTGTACTGTAACTAATAAAAAAAACTAATACACAAGGCTATAACTCAAGGGACCCGGGTGGCCTAGTGGTTAAGATCGCTGACCATTACGATAACAGTCTGCGCACTGTTCCGGGTGCGGGTTCGATTCCCGCCTTCGCCTTGGTGTAATTTCTCTCTCTGTGTCAGTAACAATTCTGTCTGTGTCTGTCTTACTCATAGAGGTAGGAAGGAGGTGTAGAGAGGTCCACCAGTTGAGATAAATTGAAGCAGGGCTGTCAGGTTTTTCGAGCTACTGCGCATAACATACTGGCACCGAGGTATCCCAAGATGCACCACTCTAGCTTTATAAGCGGGTCTCTGATCAAGGACCAAGCACACAAGCAGAAATGCATGTACCAACCAACCAACAGCTATAACTCAATTTTCCAAACGACACCTTAAAATTTGGATTTGGTTGGGTCGAGGACGACCGAAACTAGAACTGCATTATCTCCCACAGCCCAACAATACATTGAGTAATTGATTAAAATTTACCTTTCTTCCGATCAACTCCAATTATATGAATTTCCGATTATCCGAATGTGGTTAGGTCAGGTCCAAATTGCTTCGGATAATTGGAGTCTAACTGCACTCTTATATATATTTTAACATTTATGAGAGATTTTTTCCCATTTACAGTGAGTGGCCCGTTAACGCTATACTTACCAACATAATGAAATTATGCAATGCATAATTATAGTATATGACCTTATAAAAACCTATATAAATAGGTTTTAAAAAAGCAACATAAGAGAAAAACAGCAATCAAGTTGTCACACTATTGAAAAATAATTTATTTTGATCGTTACCAAAAATATTACAATTAAATGAAAATTGCCAACGGATTTTTTTTATACAAAACACGCAAATATATTTATATCTCTATGTTTTTCACCAAATAATTTTTTCGAAGTTTTCTATAAATTAAATTCAACCGCGTGATAAATATTCAGAATTCAGTTTCTTATTCTAAACCCGGAACAATTCCGATGGGTCTCCGTTTGTTCCACTCCTTGTTTTCCCCGTCATTTCTGTGGTAACTTTTTGTGTCGTTCGAGTCATAAAATTTTCCATTGGTGGTACTGGCTGTTTGATTTTCTTTTTTGAAATCTTTCAAAATACTTCTTGGGTCAATTATGTCACCCAGATACTTGAGAGTGTTCTTTTTCTGTTTTTTCTCAATTGAAGCTTTATTATCACATGGAAGGAAATAATCTGCCCACGGCACAGAACACTGCCCAACTTGCAACACCGAGTTGTTCATCTTTTCAGCAGAAAAGTGCTGTTCCGGAAGTGCAAGTAATTCTGCTTGGGATATTCCAGTTGCATTATGAAAAATGTCGCCCGTTCTAATATATTCCTTGACCTTATCTTCTAATGGTCGAGGTTTACATTCACTGCTATAAAGACTCGAGTTTGCTCCAGGAAGTGTTGGAACTCTTACAACTTTTTGGTTCCTCCCAGAATCTGCATTGTCCTCACTTTCCATGAAACTTTTAACATTTTCTGGGTAAACTTTTTCCTGTTTACAACTTGGTGCCATCGCAATTTTATGGAGAAGAGATCCACCCATAATATCAGCCACTCCTTTTCCTGCAGCATAGCTTTGTGCGTTTTCTTTCGCATTCTTGAAAGCCGAATAATCAATAGAACTTAATCCCATTATTTTATTGTTATTGTAAACACCTGAATCTGTATTCTTGTATCCGTAAAACGGAGGCGATTCATTTCCATCATGTTTGTGGTCCACCAACGTTTTGTAATTTTCCCGAGATTCTGGTTTGATTTCTTTGAAGTTTGTGTCATCAAATCGTCCGTAAATGGTGTTAGCCATGTGATTTCCTCGGTTGAATTCGGTCAAAGTACTTTTTGGATCAATCTGGCGAAGTTCCACGTCAATTGATTCCTGAATTGGAGGATATTTTATTTGAGGCATTCCGCATTCATTGTCACTTATATCTACTGTGATGCTCTCAAGGGTAAAATATTTCTTTCCGATTTCATTGAGGGCCCGAGGTCTAGATTCACTGCAGTAAAGACTTGAGTTTTCACAAGGAAGTATAGGAAACTCGTTACCTTGTTTCTTCCAATTTAAAATCGTACTTTGATAACTGTCCATACAATGTGCAACATCACTTGGGGAGAAATAATCCGGAGGCATTTGATGCATGGATTTACCATTCAGATACGAATCTTTATTGGGAAAATTCGAACGATAAACTTCTTGTTCGTATTCAGAAGGCATCAAAGTTTCTTGAGAATTTTGCTTTTTCTCTTGAGCTTCTAAATTGTCGAATCCACCATAAATAGCATTGATCATAGAATTTCCAGCGTTGAAATTTTTCAAAATAACTTTAGTATCAATTTTATTTTCCTGCAGATTCTTGCGAGTGTCCTCTGTAAGGATTTTTCCTTTATCTCCAATGCTGTTTCTTTTCTTGTAGTTATGTTCATTAGTTGATTCAGGTGAATTTGTGTTACCGTACAATTTGGATGTCATTTCATTTCCAGCATTAAATTGCAACAGTATTTTTTTGGTGTCGACTTTTGATGCGCTTTTACATTCTACATAATCAACCAATGGTTTATGTTCCTTCCTATTATCAAGTGAAGTGTCTTCATTATCATCTTTTTGCTTGCAAATTTTTTGTTTATCTTCATCAATTTCTTCTAATTCTATTTTTGTAGAGGAGTCACTTAGGTCAACGTTTGCTTTCTTTGGCGAGTACGTCTTACCGAAAACTTTATTTGCAAGTACACTTCCTGAATTGAATTTGGCTAACATTTCTTTGGTGTTAACTTTTGAAATTTCTTTGTAATCTACGTAATCCACTAAAGGTTTCAGTTCTTTCTTGTGAACATTTTTGCAGGGATCATCATAATCTTGTAAATCAGTTTCGATTTTAGGCCACACTGTTTGAGGAAGGTTTTCATTTTCACTCTGGTGTTCTTGATCTGGAGTTTCAGAATGGTTTTTAGTTGACTCAATCTTTTTAGTAGCTGAAATTGTTATATATTCTGAAGACTTATGATTTTCTTCAAGATAGTCTCCAATTTCAGAGGCGATTAGAGTTGGCAGCTTGAATGCGCAATCATTATAATCTTTGCAGTTTGAGGAATTGTTTGCTTTCCTCGATGTAGGGATAACTAAGATGTGAGGGCGTAAAAGACCCGGGGAAGTGTTAACAGCACTATCCTTAAAACTCTTCTGTTTCAAGTTTTTACGATTGGCAGCCAAAATTTCTGTACTTTTCCTGGGGTTAGTATGCAATGGAGGTAAAATGAGAGGCATGCCTGCATTATTTGGCTTATCCCTCTGTTTCTCCTTTCTCGAGACTCCATTCAGTTTTGGAAGCAATTGGTGCCTTATCACTGCAGAACAGGAACCTGAAAAATCCTCCGTAAAAACTTCGCTTCCGCATTTTGAAGGGTAGGCTGTCGTGTAAGACTTGCACGATGAAGATGGTATACTGAAAGTACTATTTAAGCAACTGAAGCTATCAATTGATTCTTCTTCAAGCGATGAATTTTGGACAACTGGTTTAAATTGAGTCTTGAATGTATTTGTTAAACCTTTTCCATACATTTTCGACGGACTGATATCTTTTTCAACTTTCATGAGAGCTGGATATTTTTCTGGAGCTTGATGGGCCTCGCAACTATTTTCAGCATCATTCCACACATGAATGTTTTCCTCAAATGTGTTTTTCTTTGTTGGATACTTAACTCTGTTTTTATTTTTGGATTTAGTTGCTTCTTTTACACCATGTTCAGACGAGATATTCAAAGTGACATCTTCCTTACTTGACCCGTATAGCATAGCTCCTATGTCTTGTTGTCTACGGAGGACGAACTGACGTTCGTGACTTGTAAGTTTGTCTTGTCCGCCGTTCTTTGTCACTTTATCATTGAACCCAGGACTGTTCAATGTCTTTGGCAGGGTGAAAATAGTTTTGAAATTCCCAGGACCACGTCGTGTTGCGACATCAGCATTAGAAGACTGGCATTTCTTTATGTTGTTGATGCGGCGTTCCAATCTTGAAGATGTCTTTTTCATCCCATCTACGTTATCCCCATCAACGTTCTGCTTTGCTTTCTGACCGCGTTCGGGTCTTGGAACAGCTGATCCAGAATAGATAGTTGAGTCTTTGCCCTTCCCGCTAACTGCACGCTTAGAGAACAACATTTCCCTTGCAGCTCCGATGGTTATGAAACCTGGATCTCCATTATATATACCATAAAATCCATTTTCATATTTGTAATCCTGGTTTTGATTTAAAGAGGGAACTTTTTGAAGCGGAGGCAATGTTTCTCGACGGGAAGACACATAGGCACGAATTCCATGGATGGACGACATTTGTTTATCCAAAGGGCAGATCTTGTTCAGAATAGATGACTGTACGCTGTCCGTTGTTGAAGTTTGACTGAATAATACTGTTTTTAGGATACTTTTTCTTAAATCATTCGCCATAATATTTGATTAAATCGATTATTTTTCTGTTTATGAACTAACAAAAAAATGCTTGCAACAGGTATATTTAGCAGCTATGAATCACAAAAGAATACCAATTGCATTGTTGTGTACTATCTATTGTTTAAAAATGTTTAATCTTTGCACACAGTTAAAAAATTGAAAAATGTAAAAATAACCGACCAGAACATAATAAATGCAACAATTTATCAATTATGTTACAACAATAGTTTTTGTCAAAACTTCTATTAAAACAGTGAAAATATATTTTGGTTTACCATGATTCGCACTAGGGCTACGCTATCGATGACAGACAAGGCAAAATCTATTCTGAATGACTCAAAGGAAAAGAGTTGCGGATTCACCAAATTGAGATTTTTTTTATAAATATTTTTTTGATAAAAATGTTTGACAAGGGTAGGATAATTGAAAATTATGATACTATTTTAGATAAAAAAAAATATTGCTGAAAAGAATTTCTCAATAATATATAATCAAATGAAGATTTAAATAAATACATAAAAAATGAAGAAGAAAAAAATATTGAAATCACAATTTTACCAACTAAACCTACGTGCTTATACTTAATTTTAGTTTCTTATTTCGCAAGACAAGATAGTTTACAATGGTTCTACGTTAAGTCTATGCAATCGTCTTAAAAAAACATAACTTTCGAACGAATTAAAACGCAAAATCTTTTAAAGTAGCCGGCATAACTTCCCCGTTCGATTTTACATATTTTTGCCAAGTTTTGTGGTTCAGGCGGAGATAAATTTCAGACAAACGGACAACATTCACACATTAATAGCATAGATAATATTTTATTTTACTTAACATTTACAAAAATATACATTATATTAAAACAGTTTTATATATTTGGTTTGATCCTAAAACCATATACAATGAAGTCATATATTACATGATGATGTATAATTTTGTAAGCAATAAAAATAATTGTATTAAGGTTTATTATAACCTTCAATTCATTGAATTTTCTATTTTCAAAACTCTTATTTTTTTTTGCTTATTTTAGTAAATATGTTGATTATTTTACATTATGAAGTAAATAGACGATGGTTCAAAATTGAAATATCACCTTGAAGACAAAAACTTTAGCATTCAAATAATATAATTCAGCATTATTATTTTTTAAAGTTTCTTAATTAATTCAATCGCTTTCTTATGTTGTAAATTAAATAAAAAAAAATCGTTATTAGATTCTTAGATAATTTTTTTGTTGCAGTATAATCTGAATAGTATTTATGAATTCAAGCTATCTGAAGCACAAACATTATGAAACAATAATTACAATTGTAATGATAAATGTCTTCATTTATAACAATGAACCCTAATAAAAAAAAAGGTCCTATTTAATAGAATTTTGGACAACGACAGTTTATCTACCGAAATATAGAACGAATTCTACGATTTAAAAAGTTAGTTTTGTATATAGTAAAAAACTAACAATAAAATTTATATAAACATATTTACATCTAAAGCTAAACATCGAGTTATTATTATTTTGTTTTTGTTTTTCACAAAACCAATCAGAAGACGATAATAAAAATACGTTTCTTTGGATGCTTGAGGTGGCAGCGTGTTCTGTAAAATCAAATGTACTGCTGTAGACTAGAGTATTCAAATACAAGTAGAAATTCATTTGCCAAAATATTTGTAAATGATAAAAAAAAATTGTAAGGCGCAAAATATAAGAAATAACGTTAATGAATATTTTGACTGATATAGTTTGTAAATAAAATTTTAATGAAACAAATATTCATAAAAAAATACTCGTTAAATCAAATTATGTTCTTAGAAGGGGCACAAAACATAAATAAATATTTCTTTAGCAGTTACTTATAAATACTTTACATAGAAAAAATTAACATGCATGATTGCGTAAAAAATAACACACGAAACACATAAAAAAAGGTACTCTTAAGATAAAGTTTAATATTAAATGGCAGTGATATAAAGTAATTGGTACGTATTATGGGTGATACGTATTTAACGTTTATTGTGTACGTTGCTTTGAATCAGAAATATACGTGGTGAAATCCGATGAATTTCAACAATCTACAAAACTATTTTGCATTGACTATAAGTCACTCACAAATAAAGGTTTGGAAGCTTCACATTTGGTTGAGGTTTCCAAGCGAGCTACAGGACTAGGTTAACGAATCCTTAAAAATCAACAGAATAGATAAAAGTAATAACTTATCGGCGAGGTGTAAGCGATTTTGAGAAATTAGATAACCTATAAATTTTCTTACAATTAAAAAAAAATTGGGCAGGCAACCATAAGTTTACCGATGTCTATAGAAGCTGCGTGCACTGTTTAGTAGATCCATTGTCAACAGTTCTTCTCATCACAACTTATTTTTAGACATTGACATAGTTTCAGCAGTCTCAGTCTGCAAGAAATACACGCCTATTAAACACTAGGATTAGACATAGGCACCGTATCCGAACTTCCACGTTTCCATCAGGAACACAGCAGACTCGAACCTGTAGAACATGACAAGAGGCAAGACAGCTCTGGACATGAGCTGCCAGGGCACATGCCCGAAGAACTGAAGCTGCAGCTGACTGGACACGTGGTTGTGGTCTGTGAAGGACTCGGTGACCCACAGGACCAGGTTGACAAAGGCTAAGAAGGTCACGACCTGACGACCTGGTCTGGCAGACCCGTGCGAGCAGCGACTTCCCGAGCAGTTCTTCTGGAGGATTTTGTGGAAGAGCTGAGACTGTGCCACGGACTGGAGAAGCATGGCTCCACCGTCGACAAGGATCGCCAAGTGGCGAGTGTTGCGCCAATTCATCGACCTGTTGGGGGAAGAAAAGAAAACTGTCAAGGAAGAATAACGGTAGGGTATGCATATTTAGGGACAGGACATGTGATTCTTCGCCAAAAACATCGCCGCTCTTCCTCATGCTACAGGTAATCTCAAGACGTTACCTGAAGCATTTTAACTCGTCAGTGATTGGTTTTGTGTACCCACTTGACATGCTAAACCAATCAAGAGCGAGTAAAACGGTAAGGTAAAGTCTTGGAGAAGGTTCACATGTTCTGAATTTAGGCCTTCGTCTTTCAGGGTTGATTAATGACTTCGAAATGAATGAATTAATTTGAGTCCATCGTTGAACTAACTTCTCTGCAGGGACAATTGCTAATAACAGCACCTGGGACCTAATGGCTACAGAAACGGAAATGGGCAACACTAGAGAGTGGGATGGCCAACTATTGGCTAGTGATTGGCTAACTATTTTTGAATTCGCAGAGTGTTAGTGGTTGTTGTCAAGTAAATCGATGCTGCTTAGTTATTTGACTAACTTTTGGCTAAATTAGGCATGTATATTATTGTACAAATCTATACTCACCCGACCACGATAGAGCATGCCCCATGCAAGTAGACAGCAATGACCCCTACAGTCTGTAGAAGATTATGCAGTCGCTCTCCGGTTTTGGGACCCGGGTCCGTGCACATGCTACCCGTTCTGCAGGAGGCTAGGAGAGACCCGAGAAGCGACACGCCTAGGAGTGAGGCATGGACCACTACCATCAGGAAGAGAGTTTCCTCTCTGAGGTTGGGGTTGTTGGTCAAGACGAAGAACAGGATGAGAACGACGATGCCAACGGCCAGCACGAGAAGACCAAGGAAGAGACCTGGAAACATAGGCACTGTTAAAACCAGAAGTTCTAAAAGAACTAGAATAGCCTACTTCCTTAGTTACTTAAATACTTACTGAAATCCTTATAAGAAAACAAGTAGGTCTGTAATAATAACTGTCACCTAGAACCGATTATACACAAGATTTATACATATTAAGGAAAAAATCGCCAAGCGCAGCATCCAGTTGTATTTTAAACTTTTAAAACCAAAATTAACTTTTTTTAATAATTTTCTTTCACAAATTAAATTAATTTTATTTGTCGTCTGCTTATATGATAATTCAATGGGTAATTCGCCGAAAGACAGCAGACAGATGTCCAGCTGGACGCACAGACAGACGGACAGAAAGCATGAAAGATTCGTCTCTGAGGTCATACCTTTCTAACAAAAAAATAGAATTTTTAAGATCTGACGGACAAATTTATATATAAAGAATAGATGTGTAGGATTTCGCCCAGGAGCGAAGAGGCCTCTAGAACCATACCAACCTTTACTAGACCCTTTGCAGTCCACTTTAGAGCCTCCCTTATGTACAACCTCCACGTCATGGTGTCTTGGCGACCAACTGTTGGCCTTGGCGCTGCGGCGTCGTTTCTTGTCGCCATGCCCGTCCCATAGGACATAGGTAACAGCCGCACCCATCAGACAGAATTGAATGATGAAGGGGGTGATGAAGGGTTGGGCTTTGTCCCATATCTGGCCTATGGTTGTGTTCTGGTAGCACTGACGAAGGCTCAGCACGCCTTCCATGGCTTGGTCTTGTTCCAGCCACACGCAGTTGGGGGACACTGGAAATCGGAGAAATAGAGTTGACATCTTCAATTCAGAGGTCTACATACGTGGATATGGAAATATAGTTGTGTATCTCCCAAGAAAAGGGGTCATTGAGCAGTAGAAGGATAGAACTAGACACTACTGAGGCGGTTAAGAAATTAGTTAGACTGGTTTTATGATTGGTCGATTGTTGTCCGAGCGGACATTATAGATAATTTTTTGTCAAAAGAGGCTCACGTAGATGAAAAATCACTTCACAACTTCATTTAACAGTTTTGTAATACCAACTTTTCTGTTATGAACTGGAATGCTTTTAAGCTTCTCAAAAATACCGATATCGAAGCAGCTGACAAGTGTTTTCAGCGGTTAAATTATCGGACATTTGCATTTTTTTAGAATGGTCTATTAATTACAAAGAACATTCAATACTTTTTGTGCGTTCATAGAATTTTTTTAGCTCTAATGCATTTTATTTTATATTTTAGTATACTTTCTTTTAGGTTGTAGTTATTGGGTGTTTACAATTTATTGCTGTGGTGCTGCAATTTACCTGCTTACAGCAGTATTGTTCATCGCAAGATATTATACATAGAATTGGATGAGAAAGTAAAAATTCATAATTAAGACACACAGAGCGAAATATTTATATATAGACGCAATTCTTTTAGCGCACTCACCATACGCCGAGTGTCTTCCGTCCGAGTCAACCGAGTGCATCGTGACGTTGAACCCTGCAGGCGGGAATTGTTCGGTGACGTTTATCTGGACGTGCGACGCGTCCAACAGCGTCCTCGTTCCCTCGACGATGAGCAGACGCAACCAGACGGCCAGGTTGGTAGCGCACAGGTGCATCAACACCAGGGGGCGACACCAGCCGAGGCACTGGACTGCTTTCTGCAAGAGAGAAAAATGATGTGAAATGAGTGCTGTAGATATCAGGTGTAGTGTTGCCGCAGATTTTTGACAAAAAATATATTAAGAAAAAAACGGGGAAAAATTGGGAAACGTGATTCGACCGCGATATATACAAATGCGAGATGTAGCGTGGGGGTATTCTAACCTGAAGGATACATGCATGTAGTGTTGCCGAACATATCCCAACAACCCGTGTCCACCAAAAGATGCCTCAAGTGAAGACTAAGTTACTTGGACTTATATACTACAATATTTATTATAATCAAATGAATGATTGTAAGGCAATAGTAAATCAGCGCCATCTAGTGTGAAGGTTATTTGAGGATGCGTGTGTGGTGGACCGCTTAACCCGATATTGACTCTACTATCATAGAGAGAGTTTTTACAACTTTGGGGGAATAGCAGCACTAGTTTATCACAAGCGGATCTTGGTGGATCACTATTGGCCTTACAGACAGTAAACTGCCACAGTAGGTGAAAGTAAGCGTTCGCCGAAACTTTTACTTGTCGGGACCTTTTTTTTACTAATTAATAACAAGTCGACATTGAGTGACCCTAATCTGAATGAAGAAAACAACGCTATAAGTTCGAATTTGGGATTAGTGCTAAGCGGCATGAGAACCACAATCTTGACAAATTTGAGTGTGTCATTTATAGTTTGGAATTTGAAAGTGAGTATACATGGGCAAGGGTTTATGTACAGAGATAGTAAAACTGTGCTCAATCGCACACTTTCTAGAGAAGACACATAATGAAGAACTATAAAGGCCTTATCACACGAGAGCTCGTTCGTTCAGCGACGTCCGTACGCCATATCAAAAACTGGTTTTTGGAGCAGTTTTTGCTCGATGAGCAATTTTGAGTCGACTCGAAAAGATCCGGCACATTTTTGCTGTTCGAACAGCTGCTCCAATCAGAAACGAAGTTCAGTCGTGACGTCATGGCCGAGCCTCCTCCTCCTCCAATACCGCGATAATACTGCTTTTAAGTTTGTGATGTCACGCATGACGTATCCGTTCTCTTGTGACGTTTTTGCTGTCCCAAAAAGTCGTTCGACGAGCGACGTTCGTACCGTCTGATAAGGGCTTTCAATTTCGCTCACTGTGCATGCGCTAGATGAGGACGCATCGCATTCTAACAAACCACCCAAGCGAAGATAAACCGCTGATATCACACAGCAGCAGGGCTGTTTCTAGTGCCTTGACGTGCGTTTTCAGTCATTACATACTAGGGCTTTAATGATCGAACTGGCTGCTCAGTGGCTGAGATAGGTATTACGTGTCCACCTCATAAGCCCAAGTTTGCGGATTAGAAGCCCAACTGAATCGTCAGATTTTCCGGATTAGAAAATCATGGGCACGCATATTTCATGTGATTATGAGGAATGTAAAGATCCTTTGAGTATCCATTTGGCTTGGGTTCTCTCGGCAAAATTAAATCTCGGCATACTTTAACATCCACAGCAAGTTCAGATTCATTGTGACCTGAAATGATAGCGACCAAAATCGGTAGCAAGAGTTTCCTGACCTAGATGATGTCTCGGTTCTGGGGAATATGCCGACCCTGCAAAGGCTAAAGCCCTTATCACACGGTACGAACGTCGCTCGTCGAACAACTTTTGGGACAGCAAAAACGTCAACGAGAGAACGGCTACGTCATATGCGTGACATCACAAGTTTAACAGGGTTACGAGGAGGCTCGGCCGTGACGTCACGAATAAACTTCGTTCTGATTGGAGCAGCCGTTCGAACAGCAAAAAGGAGCCGGATTTTTTCAGGTCGACTCGAGAACGCTCATCCAGCAAAAACTGCTCCAATAACCAGTTTTTGATATGGCGTACGGACGTCGCTAAACGAACGAGCTCTCGTATGATAAGAGCCGCTAATAAAGCAGCCAGGTTGGAAAAAAAATGACCGAACTGTGCGTCTCTCACCTGCGAGTTGAGCGACAGGAAGTGCATCTGCATGAATGTGAAGAGGGCGTAGATGACCGGCTGGACAAAGTTGAGCTTGTCCTCGATGCAGGGCTTCTCCAGGGAGAACAGGGTCGCGATCTCGAGACCGATCGCGACCAGGGTGCCCAGCCCGAACACTAAGGGACAAGATATAGTGGTTATAGAAAGATGAATTGTGTTTCTAGGATGAAGGATTGTCGAGTTATTGCAATTCCAGCAGGGCCAGATTTCTAAATAGGCTAAGTAGGCTGTAGCCTAGAGCGGCGAATTTTTTTGGGGCGGCAAATTTTACGACCAATTAAAGCGGCATTCGGCATAAAAAATTATTGTTAAGATACTAATATTTTTAACAAATAATTTACATTAATGCATAACCGTATACACTGCGATGCAAAAGTTTAGATAATGACGTTTTTTAGCTGTAAAATTTAGAATTGTGATAGTAGAATTACAAAACACCCCTAAACATATTAAATAAATATTTCGAAATGCTATAATTGAAACATAATTGTTTGATTTGCTATAACATTTTTTTTTTCATAAAATAAAAATTTGTACGATGCAAAAGTTTAGACACAAATGCGAGAATATGCAAATTTAAAGTAGATAATCGCCTAATTTCGAATATTTATTGATGAAAACACGATATCCGGTGAACTAAACAGATTTAATAACGATATTGGTTCAATTTTACACCAAAAAGACAATATAGCCACTTTAAATATTTATTAAAATCATATTTGCTTCAAATGTACAATTAACATCTCTAAATACGAACAGAATACCTACCAGTCCATCACCTTAAAGTTTTGGTACGAATTTGTGGATTTAGAGACATACATTGACCGATTTTCATGATGAAAAGTGCAGTCTTTCCCGTATAAAATCACAAAATAGCGGCATATTATTCTTTTTTTCACTTTAGTACAATGCAGAGATAGTCCACCTCTTCAAAAACGACAAAAAAAAGTCGTTCATTTTAACGTAAATTCACTCCACACCATTACGAAAGTTCCTTCTTTATGCTAGGGTTCTTTCGTAATGAATTTCGTAATGTTTTTCTGCCTTATCGAACTATGTTTTGTGCATAATATTTATAGTTATTTTTCCCTTTTTCAAGCCATTCCTGAAGAAACACTTTTTTGTTGTTTTCAGTCGGCCATTTCGAAATTAGTAGCATTTTTGTTCATTTCGATTGTTGCCATTCCAGAGATAGAAATATAACGAAATTTGGGCGCCGTATAAGAGTATTATATATATAGATAATGCGCTACGCTATGATGCATATACGCTATGATGTAATACTTCATACTTTCAATTACCTAATATAAAATATAAGATAATGAAAGTATTGCGATGGGGTTGAAAATCCGAAATGGAGATTTTATACTTTCTACGCAATTTTTGGAAGGTGCTGATTCTGAAAAAATGGTTTTTGAACATTGGTTCGTCTGTCTAATAAAAATTGGTCCGCCTGTCTGTCTGAAATCACACTACAGCTCGAACTACAAGAACAACGGACTTCAAATTTGGTACACATGTTCCCCGTACCAGTCGGACGTCATAATAATAAATTATTTATTATTTATTTCAACCACCAAACAGAACAGGTCCATTTACAGGCAGAGGACTAACTATAAAGATCACAAGTGCAAAAAATTACAAGGAAACACCAAAAGAATTAAAAATACAAACGACAATACAATCATTAAAACAATGCCCTAAAATATAAATCAATAGGACAAAATATTTGACAAACATATTTTCTTAAACTCAGTATAAGACATAAAAAATATATCAACATCGTCTTGAACACGATTAAAAATTACATAAAATTTAAAAAGACAATAGTTATTAACATGGTTATATTTATGGGGAAAAACCATGAAAAGTGGACTGTCCCTTTATATATTGAATTATATCTATTATTAGTCAGAATAGTAGTGAATCATCTTATTATTATTACATCATAATTATTGAAATTACCTTATAGGGTATATAATTACATTCAAATGTGTGTATTGATTTATTGAGCGAAAATTGAGACTCTTACAGTGTTACACACCTCTAGTTTATTATTTTATTTCTATTTATTGTTTCATATAGTTGCTTGCTACTGAATGGCTGGCTGTCCATCACACTCACCCAGGGCTCCTATCCTGAAGAAGGCGCTGACTTCCGTCCCCACCGTACCCGGCCTCCGTAGTATGGAATCCCCATCACAAGATCCGTCATCGACATCGTCCGCACCCGGGCACTTTTGCACGATGAGGCTCATGTAAATGCAGATGACGCACACCACGCCGGCCCCGAGCAGGTACGTGAACAGATATCCCTATAGAATGGCAATGATAGCTTTGTATCTCATAAGAAAAGGAAAAGGATTTTCCTAGACACTTCTAGGGTGGTAAGAAATAATTTAGGTTTTATGCTCGATCGATTGTTGCCCGAGCGGACATTTTAGATAGATTTTCGTTCAATGGAGCTAATGTAGATAAAATCACGCACCTCTTTAGACTATGAGCAGGTTTGTGAACAGATATCCCTATAAAATGACAATATAGTTGTGCATCTCTAAGAAAAAGAGCCATTGTGCAGTAGGAGCATGTTAAACCTTGAACAATTCCTCTAGTTTATAATAGGAGATGTGACATTTTTGAAAACATTTAGATTTTTGTTTCAATGCACATATTATTCCCTCCTTTAAACTCTTTAAACTTTTTTTTTACTCTTTTTCATAAACTTTAAGTTAAGTATATTTTCTGCCGTTTGCAAGTACAGTTTTTAACCTATTTAAGTGCAAATGAAAAACTTTAAAGCTCATTTTCTTGCTTTCACCTTTTTGTCACTGAGCATCGTTCCTCCACTAAGCTCTTCAATGGGGTTGCTTCACGTCGTGGATTACAACAGTTCCAGCGGTCTTGTTTTAATTTTTTTGTCTGGAATTACTTTTTTTGGTATTCGAAAACGAGTTATCTAAGAACATTATATGTATTAAATTTTTAAAATGCCAACTTCTTGCTGTGCTGTTGGTTGTTTGAATCATTTATTAAAGAAAGCTTGCATAGAAAAAGGAAGTTTCTTTTCATCTATGACGGTCATTTTGAGAGTGAAACCGAAACAACCAATAAAACGGCCGAAGGCGGAAAAATGAAAACAAGAGCGTTACATAATCGAAAACATTCCCATTATGACAACAATTAATAGTGATACTCACGTGAAAGAAAAAAAGTGGTATGGTGTTGGGCAGCACCTCCGTCGTGATGAGTACAGCCGTAACTGCGACCACCATCCGAGCGTACAGACCGCTCAGGACGTGCATGGTACCGCGTACAGGCTTGGGCCTAAGGGGGAAAAAAATGCCTTGTTACTGTCTCTCTGAATATTAAAAAATATTTCCAACTTTTTGATAGGATGTTAAGATTTTTGTGAAACTTATTGCATTCAAAACCATAGATATCATAGTTAAAGTATTAGATTGGCAGATCACGTGACCTCCAATGCTAATGACGGGACGCGCATGGAGGCCAAAATAAGAGGGCAAAATGGCCAGTGTTGCCGCCACTTTAGGGAGAGAAATACTACGAAAAAATACCATTTAATTCTGAAATATAAAAAAAATACTAGAAAAGGATTTAAAGTCACTAAAATGATTCCAAAATGCAGCTAGTATTTTTACGATATTTTTTTTTGTAATTTTAGAATTAAATGGTATTTTTTTTGTAGTATTTTTCTCCTTAAAGTGGCAGCAACACTGGCCATTTTGCCCTCTTATTTTGGCCTCCATGCGCGTCCCGTCGTTAGCATTGGGGGTCACGTGATCTGCCAATCTAATACTTTAACTATGATATCTATGTTCAAAACGCTCTATACATTTAAAAATTTAATAATTTGGGATTATTTAAAAATTGGGCATCCATCTTTAGTGGTTTAAAGAAACACAACAAAATGTGGAAAAAAATCCTATTTCAATTTCTTTAACATATTAAACAAATAAAAAATTACACAAACACTAAAAATGATATAATTAGTAAATACTGCATCTAAAAAAACAGCGATTTTTTTATGTATATCCAATTTTTAATAAATTTTTATCTTCTAAGGGGGCGCCCATAAAAAACGTGAGGCAGTTTTAAGATTTTTTTACGTCCCCAAGCTGCCTGTGTGGATCGACCCCTTCCCCTAATCCCACGTGTGATTTTTTTTCAAAATTCGCATGTTTACTGTAAATACATAGTGGGATTTAATTAAAAACACACAATTTGCTTTATTATTTTCATCGAAGACTAGTTTATAAGATTGAATAGATCGTTGTCTGGAATCACAGAATCAAGTTGAACAATAAAATGAGAAATAAAGACAACAAAATTAATTTAAAGAATATTCGGTCCATGACGCATGCATAGCCTCAGTAGTGACTATTGGAACCAACATATCTATAATATTTTTTTTAAAAATCATACGCATGACACTTATTTTCCTATCGTCACATAGTTTATTTTTGTACTTTTTTCCCGCGATGTGGACAATTACAGCGTTTTCAAGAAACATTTTTATTCGGTTAAGCATATTAAAAAACCTCTCAAACTCAAGTATTTCTGGTTTTAAAGATGTATTTATTTTTAAATTCATATTTAAAGTTAGTGATACGTCACTCCTGTTAAACCTCTCTTAGCATAACAAATGACGTCACGGTTGGCTTTTTTTTTGTTCTTGGCGTGTTATTTGTATCACGTTTCACTGTATCGCTTTTAAAACTGTGAAACGTGCTTTCATCCTTATCAAACTCTTAAAAAAGTTATACTATTTTACAGAAACATGTCATGTTCATTCCAGTTAATTTCTTCTAACTTTGAACGATTTCACCCGACTATTCCTATCAGATCCAACAGTCAATAGTTCTGCAATAGCTCATACGCGCTCTAGTGTGTGTATTTTAACTTACAACCAAACTTGGAACAAGCTGTTTAAATTCCTTGATATGAACTGGTTAAAAAAAATATTTTCTTCTTTTAATGAGGTTTCGCAGAAATTGTAGGGTTAACTATTTTATAAAGTGGTATTAAAGCATAGATCGAAACATCGCCAAAAATATAACATTTGACGTCAGTGCTGTTTTCAGTGACGTACATTTTCGGCAAATTTCGAATGCATTTTTTGTTGAAATTAAACATATTTGTGAATATTTAAGCTTATATTCGGAATCTGAAGCTTCTAATGTACCAGAAAAACATATATATTCTGAATTTCGCGTTTCATGCAACTTGTCCATTTGTCCATTACAGTTAAGAAATTATTAAACTTAAAAATAACTTATTTTTCTCGCAATTATACTGTTTTTTTAGGGGGAAATTACATGAGATTTGACGATACCCCTTCTTCCCGCAACATGAGATTGCCTGATATTGGCCACGACACCCCCCCCCCCCCCCCTAATCACCTAGTTAATTTATAGACGTTCCCTAACACTAAAAAAATTATTTTGTGCCGTTTGTAAACTGGAGCAGACCATTTAATATTTGAAAAATGGACCGTAGGATACTTAAGTAGTTCATAGGCTATGTCCTGACTACGCCACAAATACAACAAAACTTGGCGACTTGGCAGAGTCAACCCCCATGCTATTGCATCGCTTGGCGCCCTTGGCGGTTGCCAAATGTTGTTGCATTTGTTGCCTTTGTGGCGTTTGATGTCGTAGTGAGGACATAGCCATACAACAACGAAATCGTTGTTCTATTTCTGAAACATTAAACAAGTGGCTATACTTAAAAAACTAACAACTATTAATTCATTACCTAAAAGTTACTTTTTATCAATGATAACGATTGTATGGTCTTAATTGAATCCGCCACCCTGCTAGAATGTTATTTTACTTTCGTTCTTTGCGAATTGTGTCTTAGATTTTGTTTTTGTATATTGCCGCATAAATGAGATCTGCCATCATGCATCGATAGTCTAGAGTTAGGATGCTCACCTAGCACGCGGGCGGCCCGGGTTCGATTCCCAACCAGTTCGTGTAATATAGGAAAATCTTAATCTAGAATGTTACTTATTATTTGCCTGGAATCGGGATGGTTCTAGAACTTTCTTTAATATTCTATTTCTATTATTCTAGAATATTCTATGTAACTATAAATTATAAAACCTAGGTCCCACCAGTTAGTGGGCAGTTCTGCATTCTGTTGTCTACTGAATAAATTAGATTATTACTTCAAACCGTGTATTCATTCCAATCTTCGTGACAATATAATGTTTCTGGTTGCTAATCGAATTTCAAACGAGCTTGTTTAGTAATTTGGATAATGTGGCATTTACAATCGAAAGCAAAGTTTTTTGTTGTTAATAAACTAAACAGCTATTTAAGTAAAAAGTTTTAATTAAATAAAAATACAATATATAGAGAATATTTCAATTTAATACTATAGATGTGTAACGCTACACGACTTTCAATTACCACTCAATAAATCAATACATTTAAGGGGAAATGGGCGCGCTGGACCGGGGGTCTCCAAACTTAAGTACCTCAGGTTTAATCCAATGGCAAAAAAAAATATTTTCTCTGCCACATTTCTCCGGCTGTATTGAATATTTTTACAAACGGTTTTTTACAAACGGTCAGACAGACCGGCCAATGTTAGAAAACCACTTTTTAAGAATAATCACTTTCCAAAAACGTGTAGAAATCACAATATCTTTATTCCGGATTTTAGACCCCATCGCAAAACTTTCATTACTTTACCTTTCATATTAATAATTGAAAGTTTAAAAAAAAAAAAGGTTTGCTACTTTTTTCTGAATACCAAATTATACAAAAATCAACATGTTTCACATTTTCAAAGAATAATATTATAACTAGTTATGAAATAAACATAATTATTCCCTTTTTCTCAAGGTAAGATGGCGACAATCTCGTGCAGACCCTTTTTTTTCCCGTAAAACATCTCAAATGACGAAGTTCAAAGTTCTTGTATTACGTGAGTAACAAAACTAAAGAAAAGAGGATTCTTCTAAGATTAAGATTTATCTCTTATTACAAACTTCCGCTGTGTACTTATTATTGTTGACCTTATCCACTCTGATAATAATTTCTGTCATTTGGATTATAATTTTTTCTTTGAGTGTTTTAGTTTTTTTCTTAAAACTCTTTTGCTAGGTCACACTTTGTTTGACTGTGATTTAAATAGTTTGAACGATCCCCTAAGCTTAGTAATTTTTTTTTTGATTATATTTTAATAGGTTTTTTTTGCGTTGCAAATGAATAATTAGTATAATTTACTGCCCTATTTGATAATTTGGCAGCACAGTATTTTAAATTTGAACTGGTTAAGATATTTTCTTTATACCGAAGACGACCAAAATTCAAAATCAAATAATTGTTAATTAAAATTTAAATCATTACCTAGGCTTTGTAAAGTATAATTATTTTGTGTAATTCGTAATATCTTCGTAAAGTATAATTATTTTGTATAAAGTATAATTATATAGTATAATTTGTCTTTGATTTAATTTTTTTAAACATATATTACATTGCACATCAATAATTAAAATAATCAAACTGAAATTGCTAATATTTTGGATGCACATTAGGAATGATTCCTTAGTACCTTAGTAGGTGCTCGACAGATGAACTGTATTAAATCATTACTTTTTTTCGATTACTGGTTTATGCTTTTACTTATCGGCACGTTGCAACGTGCCGATAAGTAAAAGCATATTAGTCTGAACAAACCCAAATTTAAAACTATTTGAAACCAACGCGTTGGTTTCTATAAGTAAAAGCATAACAACACTTTATCACTTTTTTGAATATAAAACTTTACAGGTTAATAGAATAACTGTAAATGTTAGCTAATTGTTATTACTAGAGCTAACATTATAGATCTATATTGTTGTGTATATATACGGTTGTGTAATGTGTATTGTTTAGTTTTTCCGAAAAGGTATAAAAATGGTAATTTAAACATGGAGGATACCCTAGTTCCTACCGAAAGTATTCGAAACATAAAAAAGCGCCACCTACCGACTGCTATCTTTCACAAGATTCCGCCCTCCGCCCCTCTTTTTGTTAAGGGAGGGGCGATCACTGGGCGGTTCGCTATGCCCCGCCTCCGAAGGTGCCTTTGGTTGGGGACGTGGGGGCGGTGCCAATGAGGTGGCGAAGTTGGCGGGAGGAGGAAGGGGCGGAGGTGGAGTGGGCGGTCCTAGCTCGTCTCCTTCTTCCACGTTGGCCAATGGCGCCTCTCCGTTATTGAAGGGGGCGGAAGGATGATAGGCGATTAGTTTAACGTCACTGGTGGGCGGGTTTTCGTCGTTGTGGGCGGGGTCCATTTGGGCGGAGGTACCTGAGAGGAAAATTGTTGTGAATTTTAGTTGAGATTTCTGAAACATTGACACATATTTTTCAACCAATTTAAGACCACCAATGCGAATCTGCAATATTATATATTTCATTGTTATCTTTTTACAATCAAATTCAGAAAAACAAAGGTTCATAAGCCTTAATCCGGTTGCATGCCATGATTACAGACATATAATTTAAGTGAGTAAATTTTGTATGAAGATCACTGACGAGAAAAATATATTCCAAGTGATAAAAATAATTAATAGTAACATTTATAAAGGTTTCTAACGATATAAAACGAGATATTAATTTACAGTTTATATTTATCTTAATGCAAAACACCACGATTACATTTGATAAAAAGTACTATAATCCATTAGTAAAAAAGAAATAAAATACTTTAATTAACAGAGATGCTATATTAAAATAAAAACCAAAAATTCTATTTCCAATAAATCATCTTCAAAATATTTTCACGGCCACTTTTAACACCCATAAAAATGTGTAAACACAATGGATACATTTCCTTCTCTTTCTATTTTCAATGTCGCAGCTCAAAGTGACACTTTGAGTAATGGACGCATAAAAAAAATCTAGTAGATGAATGACTGTGAATGCGGATGTGACACTTCGAAAATATTCTCATTAGAATGATAGAACTCACAATGTCGTCGACATATTTGGCAATTAGCGAGGCAGATTGTGTTAGAGATGCAGAATAGGCTACCGGTTATAATTTAAAGTTTTCATTAATCCTGTTAGGGATTAAGCAAGTAGGTAAAATGTAAACACGGCAACTTATCCTTGACTTTTTGCATAAACATTATTTTAAACGGCATTTTTAAATCATTCTTTAAAATAATTATTATATATTGATTTTTCAATATTCACAGTGCACTCTCGAAATAATCGCAAGTGAAAATCCGAACTCCTCCGAAGAGTTATTTCAGAGATGCAAAGAGATGGAGTTCAATCGCAAATTTTTCGACACGTTCGAACAATGTTTACTCAAAGGTCTTTCACAGCGAAACGATTAAAAAAAAGTAGGGGGAACGCTCTTTTGCGCACCCAGAGGTAAAAAATCGTGAAAATCTGTGAGTCAAAATACTTTTTATAACAACGTGCAAAAATGTTCACTTTTTTTATATCATATTCATTCATAAATCGTTGCGAAAATGACACTTTACGTGCTTACGTCACAGACAGTGCCGAAAGTAGTACTTTCGGAACTAGTGCGGTAAAGTAAATGAGAGTATCTGATTGGTAGAAAAACAAAATGATGTCATGAATATCTCCATGGAAACTAAATGATGTCATGAAACGCACTTATTTCTATCGGTTCATTACTTTTGCATTTTCTAATATCTCCATGGAAACTACAAGTACTACAAAAATTATTAAAGGAAATTAAATAAGACAAAAGTAAGAACACAAATTTCACGCCAAACACCATCAATGGTATAAACCTCCGAATATCGCCATGGAAACTAAATGATGTCATGAAAATCACTCATTGGTAGAAATACTTTTTTGCACGTTATTATAAAAAAATATTGTAAGCAAGGACGTGCCAAATAATACTTTATTAAGCTCTTGACATTATTTCACGAGACCAAAAAAGAGTCACGAGTTCAAAGCCACTCGCTTAATAAAGTATTATTTTCGGCACTAGTTGCTTAAATAACTATATTGTCACTACTGTAACTAAAAAAATAACCAAAAACTACCCAATTACTTTCAGTACCTAAAAAGCAAAATCCCGTCAATCTTGACACCCAACTCACGTGACTATGGGGACGATGATGTTTGTCTGCTTTTCATTTTCAGTCTGCTCTAAGCAGAAGTCTTTGATGCTGGTAATTAGCCCATTTCCGTCATTAGCGACGCTTACTTCATTGTGATGAATGGGTTATAAAGCAGTTACAGTTATTACTCCCGCTCCCTAATTACCAGTAGCAATAAGACTCTTTTTTCAATAGACTTTCAATGCACTAAAAATTATTCAGAATATATTCTTCGAACCCAACTTTGCAGTAAAAAGCTTTAAATTTTGTTATTTTATTTATAATTTTTTTAAAATATACACTGAAGAGCCAAAATAACTGGTATAGGCATACATCTGTGAATAAAGGTGTATAAAACCAATCGGGAAGTTCGTCGCTACGTTCAGCAGCGTCTATGTGCTGCTATCATGACAGGATATGAAAATTGAAGGGATTTTGAAAGTATCGGGGGTTGAGAAATGGAATTCCAGATCCATGCATCTCCGAGGTGGAGATGAATTTTGGATTTTCACTTACGACAATTTCACGAGTGTACCATGAATATCGATAATCCAGTAAAGCATCAAATCTACGACATAGCTTTGACCTTAAAAACATCGTGCAAAGGCGGGTCCATTGACAACTAATCATTAAATGTGATAAACGTCTATGTCGATTCTATGTCGTACAAGTGTCGACTTGTTAACCATTTGATGAATATTCACCGATATGAGCTTCTGGAGCCGTATATATCACACATCCGCAATATATCATGTTTAATGTTTTTCGTCCGTCGTCGATGATCCGTTTTTGCATGATCTTTTTTAGGCCGCTGCCGTGTCGTAGTTTTAATGTTTTACTGGATTATCGATATTCATGATACACTCGTGAAGTTGTCGTAAGTGAAAATCCAAAATTCATCTCCACCTCGGAGATGCATGGATGTGGAATTCCATTTCTCGACCCCGATACTTTCAAAATACCTTCAATTTTCATAACCTGTCATGATAGCAGCACATAGACGCTGCTGAACATAGCGACGAACTTCGATTGTTTTATACACCTTTATTCGCAGATGTATTCGCAGATGCCTATACCAGTTATTTTGGCTCTTCAGTGTATATATTAAGGATAACTTGATAATATCAATGTATTTCTGATACTTTTATCTATTTTCTTCAAAATATGATTAAACTAATTGATTTTTTAAATGCTATTAAAAAAACAAAAGAAAATGAAAAACCCCGTCAAAGGAAATAATAAGTATTAAAACGTCATTATTCATTATTAAATGCTGAAATGTAAATGGAAAATTACGCCCTCTTTTTAAAATAAAAAATAAAACGCCTTGCTCTTCTTTCTAAAAGAATAATACGAGCAATCAAAGAAATTCATTGGGGCATTTACTATGACGTCATTTTGAACTAATTTGAATCACAACAACTAATTATACCTTTACGTTTCTACTTAATATAAATAAAGTTCCTCATGCGATTGTTGTGAGTGGCTTGGGGACTAAATTACATAAAAGTTGCCTTCTTATGCTTTTTAAATGATTTTCAAATTTTATAGGTTTTTTTAAAAAATAATTGAATTGCTTCGAATTCGATTTTTTCCCGTTTACAATGTCTTCTAGTTTTGATGCGCTGAATTTTTTTCACACTTGTCTGAAGAATTTGTAGTTTGGGCTATGAAAGTGTGTGACAGACTGGCAGACGGACGAACATATTCTTTATAAAGCTTGGAAAATTATGAAAGCTTAACGAATCTTCCACTTTTTACGTGAAAGCATAGTGTGGAAGCTAACATGGAACATTAGGTCCGTGTGACTGGCGAATACTCTTTCGTGGAATTCCACACGAAATTTGTAATTGGCCCACTTCCTGAATTAGCTACTCCTATTTCATTGAGACCAGTCGGTTCAGAAGAATAAAGTTTTACAAAACAGTGAGGGCTCCATTACTCCTTGTTTCTAATAGTTTTCGGTAAATTAGGGGCTTCTACAAGTCGAGAAAGCATGCTACCTAAAATAAAAAAAAAATCCGCCTCGCGTACCCTTCGAAAACACTACCACCGAATGGGGTAACTTTGGCTCAAGTACACTGCTCAAAACAATTAGGGGAACGCGTGGTTTAAACCCTTTCACCCTAAATGATTCCATTTGGTATCAGCAGCTTCCGTTTTATTCTCTCACTAAGTTGAGCTCGCTCTTATTTATCGTTAGATGGAGGAATCATGTCCTTTGAAGAATTAAATAATGTTTGTTTTAATTAAATGAAAATATGAAAAACATGGTAAAATAAAATTCACTCCCAAAAATATGAAATAAATGGACCCTGAATTCTTCACGCTTGCATTCTTAGATGTTTAAAATTGATTTTACTTTTTTTTTAACAAATAAAGTTTTGAAAAAATTATAGTTATAATTTATTCAAAAGTTATGATTCCCATTTTCCCCCTTGAATTTTAATTTAAAAAATTGAGATCCCCCCCCCCTGTTTTTTACCATTTCATTCTGGATATGCACAATGAATCTATTTAACAAATTTTAGATTTTTATAAAAAAAAAAGACGTTGGAACTGGACGGGCAAACACAAGTATGCAAAGTGCTCCTGTAATTGTTTTGAGCAGTGTATAAAACCTTAGTAATGACTTTCTTCTTTAATTTTTTTAACTCATTGGTCAAGGCAGAGTCGCCACTTATTGAAAATATTTTTAAATTTGCACTTTATTTAAAAAGTATATTTAATCAGAAGTTGTTAGCTTGAAAAGCTTGGGCCAAATATATCCTTCAGGTTACCCCATTCGACAGTATGTATAAAATTTAAAATAGACGTGTACCGGGTGGCCCAGCGGGTAGTGTTTGAAACAAATGAAAAAATAAAAACAAATAAGAGACATGAGAAGAATTTAATGACGTTTATTGAATGGACATATTGGGCAATTAATGGTAAAGAGGTTCGAAGTGCCCGCCATCTTTAACAAGGACAGCAGTTAGGCGGTTCTCGAATCCAACCATACTCCTTACCCATACCTTCCTCCTTCCTCCATATTCCTGCCATACTCCTTTTGTTTGGCCAATTCTTTTTGTGGAACTTCTCACAAAAGCTAAAAAAAGCTTCCCACAAAAGGAATTGGTCAAACAAAAGGAGTATGGAGGAATGAGGAAGGGGTATTTGTAAGGAGTACGGAGTATGGTTGTATTCGAGAACCGCCTAACTGCTGTCCTTGTTAAAGATGGCGGGCACTTCGAACCTCTTTATCATAAATTGCCCAATATGTCCATTCAATAAACGTCATTAAATTCTTCTCATGTCTCTTATTTGTTTTTATTTTTTTTCATTTGTTTCAAACACTACCCGCTGGGCCACCCGGTACGACCGTGAACTTTAAAACTCAAAAGGTTAAAACTAGAATATGGTACCTTAAGCCTGCCATATGATGGTAGGGTAGGGTAGGTACATATATATTCCGGCTTGTGTGCTTGATCAGAGAATCGCTTATAAGCCTTCGTCAAGTAAGACAGACACAGAAAGAATTTTTACTGTCACAGAGAAAGGAAGTACAGGCATACCCAGGGCGAAGGCGGGAATCGAACCCGCACCCGTTACAGCGCGCAGACTGCTAGCGTAATGGTCTGCAATGCAAACCACTCGGCCATCCGGGCCCCTGCCATATGAGTACGAAAAGTGTCAAAATAATTATTTGTTATAACTAAAATTATAAATCGGCAGAACTAATATCTCTTTACACAATCACTGTTGACTGTAGTATTTCAATTTTGATAATTTCCGGCAATATAGTTTACGCTTAAATTTAAAATATAGCATATTAAGAAAATAATACCGGTAATAAAAAGATGACAAATACTATTTACCATCTACTTTATACTCGTAATTTTTTTACATTATGAAAGTGTCATAACCCGTATTCTAACTGAGCTGTTAGTTAAAATATATTATTTAATACATGTGATAAAATATATTATTTAATACATTCATTTATATTTAAAATTACTGACATTTATGCACAAAAAGGAAAAAAGTACATAATTTAATTATGAACGATACAATTGTTTATCAATACTAGGCATAGGCAATTATGTTTTTTTTTTATGTCTGAAAAGAAAATACACTAAAAAGAACTAAAAAAAATCCGTCAAGCAATTAATAAGGAGGTTAGAGATATTTTCGTTTAATTTAAATTCATAAATCTATGGTATTTTAGGTTATATTTATTTCTGTTAGCAACTTCTTAAGAGGGATTGTCAGTCCCATAGAGCTAATGCATTAGTTTTGGAATCACAACTTCTGCAGAAGTATTGCTTTGCCATGTTAGCCCTTTTCCCCCAGGTATGAGAATCAACATAACATCGAAATGAAACAAATTTGAAACGGAAATATTATCTAGTTATTTAATTATATATTTTTGAAGTTTTAAAATGCCAAAAATATACAGCAGATGGCGACACTATTTTAAAACTTTATCAATTAATAATTAAATAACCGGATGTTATTTTCTTTTCAATTTTGTTTTAAATTGATGTTATGATGATTCCCATACCTGGTGAAAATGAGATAACATGGCAATGCAATTCTTTTGCCAAAGTTGTGATTTCAAAACTAAAGCATTAGCTCTATGGGACTGACAGTCCCTCTTAAGTTATTTTAAATGTATGTTTTAGTTCACCTAAATGGGTTTGTTGCTCCCCTCGGAGAATCATATAATTTTTTTAAATTGTATTTCGTAACACATAAATGTTCAATAAACTGATTGACTGATATTTCGATTGTTACACTGGTATGAGGTATTTAGATTGTTATATTAGGATAACTTTGTGTTATTTCATCAATTTTAGTTCGAGTCGATTGACATTGCTTGTAAAAAAAGATGCAAATGTGTGTCACCCTTCCCCTCTCCCCCCAAGAAAAACCATATTACAATTTTAACTTTCAAATTATTTAAAAAGGAATGAAGTCTTTACTAGTGTGTTTTGTAAATGTTTCCTTAAGAACTATCCTTTCTAATAAGGCTCAACAATCTTTAGTTCCTCAATTTAGAATTTTGCTAATGGATAAGTTAAAGTAGTCCACTCTGTTTACCACTCCTTAAATATTATATTGGTGAAACACTAAAAGCTAAAATAATAAACATTTTAAGATGATCGTCTGTTGATGTTTCAACATGTTTATGTCGTAAAATGTTTACGCTCTTTACAGAACAGCTAAGTTTAAAGCGGCGCTGGAATTTAAAGAGCATATATTTAGATGATTAAAATCCTTTACCTTTGTGTCATTACTATTTTTTTTTTTCGGAAATATTAAACATTCCGAAAATGTGTCCTTTATTGTAGCCTCAAACTGTATTTTTATATGGGAAAAACAGCGTCGTATCCAAATAAAATAAACATAAAAACTAATCCATCTATCAATGATCATTTTTACCAGTCGAAAAAAAAATTGAAATCATGATAACATTTTGATCAATTTTCAATGATAATGAGCCTTTTTTATGTTTGAAATTTGTTCGACTTTTCTAAAGAGTTTGCCAAATAGTTGTAATTATAATAATTTCGTATTAACTTTTTAAAAAAAGTTTAGCTATACTAATTCATTCTATTTTCCACACATATGCCAAGAAAAATTCTTAACAATATTACTTTTAAATATTATACCACATGCACATTGAAATGTTTCTGTATTCTAACAAAATGCCAACAAAAATACTTATCAATATTATTTTAAAATATATTGATAAATATTGTTGATGTTGCTCATTACACATGACACATGCGCATTTAAATGTTTCTGTATTCTAGATATACATAACACTTATGTTTTATGTTTATTGTGATACGAAACTTTGTAAAATGGATAGTTGTGCCGATAAATATTTCTTTAATTTGATGGGGTTTTTTTTCAAAATTTTTCCAAAAGAGATATTTTAAGACAATATAACATTAGGTTTGTTACAGAAACTGGCACTTCCACACAAAATCTCTCCAGGCGTCTAGAAAAGCACCAAACACAGTATTTAGTTTTATATTAAACCCCAAAATTAAACTATTTTTCATTGAAACTCATTTACGCTCGGCTGTTATCGTCGTGAACATACTACGTTGAAAAAAAATAATTAAAGAAAGCAAAAACCTTTCCAAAATCTAATTCCTCCAGCTCTTATGTGTTGCAACTTGAATTGTCCACAAAATCTTAACTGCAATGTGGTTCAAAAATACGTCGCCAATAGCCCTCGTGTAGCTAGTGCGACGATAATTCAAACTAAACTAAACTTAACTGCAAGCTCATGTGTCAGATCGTCACTTGACAGTGGTTCTAAAAATTATGACGCCCGTCGCCAATAGCCATCGTGCGACGATAATTCAACCTAAACCTAACTCTGAATGCAAGATCAGGTGCTGAATTCGTAACATAACCACTATTAAAAAGTTCCACGAACCAAAAAAATCCCCTAAAACCTTTCTTGTAGCCCCAGTGTTACGCATTTTTAAGAAAATTCTAGTATACGAGCAAAGGTTTTGTACTCGTAACTGTAGATTAGGCTAAAGTAAATATTCGAAACCACAAAATCATGGTTGAAATATCTTTTAGGAAAAAATGAAAATATTGAATAAAAATGGAATTTGCATGTTATTTCAATGTAGATTAAATTTTAAGTTATTTAAATTTTAAATAAACTTCAAATTTAAATTTTTTAATGAAATTTGGAATGTAGCCTAATATGATTTTTTGTTTCAAAATGACGTATCCCACTTGTTTGTGGGACTTGTGGATGGCAACATTGAAAATATTAATAAAAATGGAATTTGCATGTTATTTCAATGTAGATAAAAAAAATTTAGTTATTTAAATTTTAAATAAACTTCTAATTTAAATTTTTTAATGAAATTTGGAATGTAGCCTAATCTGATTTTTTTGCTTCAAAATGACGTATTCCACTTGTCTGTGGGACTTGTGGTTCTTTCTGTGAAAGTGGGTGACGGACGGACAGACAGACGGACTGAACGATTATAAAACCTTCCACTTTTTACGTTATAAACGTAGTGTGGAAGCTAATTATAAAACCTTCCACTTTTTACGTTATAAACATAGTGTGGAAGCTAAAAGTGAAGCCGAAATAGTTTACTTATTAAAAAAATTTAAATTTCAATGCCAATTTCTAAAACATAAAAAGGCCTTTCTTAATAGAATTAAATCACCATTTTGCCACTCACAACAATCGCACGAGAAACTTTATTTTAACTTTTAAATAAAATATAAAAGAAATTTATTTTTGTGATATAAATCAGTTTAGAATGACGTCATAATGTATGTCATAATAAGATTATTTAATTGTTCGTATTTGTTTAAAAGAGGCACAAGGCGTTCTGTTTTTTAATTTTAAAAAATAGACATAACTTTTTCATTTAAATTTAGGCATTTATTAACGAATAACGACGTTTCAATACTAATTAATCCTTTTGTGAAGTTTTTTTTCATCGTCTTGTTTTCTAAATGGTATTTAAAAATGAATTTGTTTAGTTAAGGTATGAAAGGTGATGGATATATAGTTTCAATGTATATTGGTGTGTGTGTGAAGGTGTTGGTATGAATGTTTACTTCTTTTTAAAACTGAGCAATATAAATTTTTTTGGGAGGACATTCAAATAAATTTAGAAAACTATCAGTAGTAATTAGTGAATTTTCGATGAGAAATAGTTGGTTAAATTTTGACGTTTAAAAAGTGAAATGCAGAACTAAAAGCTGTGTTTGGGCGTTTTTTTCGACGCATGAAGTTTGATTGGAGGCAGTTCTAAGTCACAGTTTCTGCTACAAACCTACTTATTTGTTTTGCGAATGATTGCCTGATATCTCACTCCATTAAAACAAAAACATCCACCTAAACCCTCGAAATGACATAACCACTCAAAGAAAAACCCAAGTCACTATCTCTTCAAACACACGCAGCGACGTAAACAATCCCACGCGGTCAGATAAAAGAGATAAAAAAAATCTTACCGACTCCTCAGGACACAAAAAAAATCACCAAATATTAGTCCAAAAGTGGTCCTAAAATCATCCGACCCTAGGGCGGGGCATCTTTAACCGCGTCTGTGGGTGGAAAAAGCGACTCGAGTGATCCTGAACAGAGGCTCTCAATTGACGGCTCGCTGTCAGGACACCCCGAGTGACGTCACGAGAGTTTTTGTTGTTGACGAGCAGTGTTTTTTTATGTGTGGTTTGGGGCCTCTTTGGGGGTCGTGTACATATTACGGAAAAACTGCCATTATTAGATTAAGATTATTTTTTAGAAGAATCGTCAGATGTTTTACCAGGGATAGGGTTCAGTAGGGGGACGCAGTAACAAAATTGATGTATTTTTTTTTTTTTTGGGGGGGGGGGGGGGGAGAGGGGCAGATATGGAATGTTTAAAAACTAAGCATGATTCACAAATTTAAATATCACTAATAAGAAATAATAAATTTAAAATTCATAAAGGTGCTTCTTTTGCAATTTTTAAAAATAAATACTAAGCACCAAGATATAACTTAAAGTTTTTAAAAATATCAAAGGTCTGACCATTCAATATATATATATAAAATACGATAAGTTGTTTGTAAATTTAAATATCGCAAATTTACAAAAATATTGTCCGAATTGAAAACATTGAAATACTGGTTCAACATTGATTTTTTAAATTTTTTTTTTAGTAGTTATACTTGAAACTATAAATAGGTAGACATTTAAAATAAGCGATAAAACAAATGTATGTAAAAAGATTTAAAGTGGAGCTGATTGGCTTAAATAACTTAGTAACCTTTTGCACGTACTGTTACATTTATTGTGATTCAAATTTATAAAAGATGTGTCTGTTAAGTTTAGTTCACGGTATATATTTTACACAACCTAGCATAAATATTAAAGCGGTACTGGAAAGACTTTCGAAGGAGGTAAGAAGCAGTTGAAAAAACACACATAATAAATATGGTGACTAATACTTACACGCTACTTAATATAGGGAGTAGAAAAGGGAGTAACAAGTCGGTATTTTTAACAGTTTTTTTGGAAGTGACACTAGAGTAATACTTTCAATTTTAAAGATTTACGTTTTAGCTTCCACACTACGTTTATAACGTAAAAAGTGGAAGGTATTATAATCGTTCAGTCCGTCTGTCTGTCTGTCCATCACCCACTTTCATAGCCCAAACTACAAATGTTACGGACAAGTGTGATACGTCAAAAATTTTCAGCGCATCCAAATTAGAATACATTGAAAATTTCAGAAAAGAATTCGAAGTACTTCAATTATTTAAAAAACTGCAAAATTGAATGCTCTTTTAAAAAGCATAGGAAGCCATTTTTATTAGAATTTATTCACCATTGCCATTCGCAACAATCGCTCGAGGAACTTTAATTCTTTTGGCAATAAATTAAAATATTTTTTTACGACATCAATCAGTTTGAAATGACGTCAAATATATTTCGCTACGAGATTCTTTGTATGTTGATATGAAATGTTTTCATTCTATTTAAAAGCGAGGAATATTATATATTTATTCTTTGAAATGTAAATTAATTTTTGCAAACGATAAGTAATAATTATTGAATTTTCGAAATAAAATAAATGAAACTAGCCGAATTTAGCATGCAAATGTTTAATATAGAATTAATGCTGTGTTTGGCGCTTTTTTACCTGTTAAACACAACTGCTGTGTGGAAGCGGGTTAAGTGACAGATTCTGTTACAAACCTACTTGTTTTATTGCGCATTTGTGCGTCTTTCATTTATTTAACGTTATTTAGTCTATTTCAATTAATTTAAGAAATAAGATTGGTAATTTAAAAAATTAAATCATCGGCCTAAAGACGAATTAAATGGGTTTTTTTTTTATATCTTATGGTATTAAGTTATGTATTGGATCGCATGGTTTGCGTAATGCCCAACTTCACAGCTACACAAATTTTTACTATTTAAGAGTAAAGTTTTTTTTTGTTAACTATCTTAATAAAATTAGGTATAGAGAGAAAATAAATTCACGGAAAACAAACTATAAAAAGCTTTTTTTCTTGAAAATATATCGATAAGTAATAAACTGTTATCCACAAAGATCACAAACGTCCCTTCGCACATAAGTCTCTTTGTAAGAAATCCCGACTTCAATAATACCATTGTATGTGAGGTATTCAAAGTTTCTTTCTTCCCTACTTTTGTTAAGAGAGGACACGTCATTCGATGGGATATTTTAGAATGTTCGATAGTTTGAATATGGGGGTGGATTGGGAGGGTGTAGTATGAAAGAATTTTTTTCGTGATGGATATAGTTGTCTTCCGAAATATTTTTTAACCAATACGTAACAAGGCCTTAGTCCCACGCAAAGTTTTGGAATTACACTGATCTAACAAGAGCCGCTATTTGCACATTGGAGGATTTGTGCAAAGCTCTGCCTTAATATTTAGAGTTTCCCTTTATATTATTTTATATAATAACCAGGGGTGTGTAACACTACATGGCATTCAATTGCCACTCAATAAAGTAATACATTTAGAGGTAAGAACCACAAACAGCCTAACAGACGGACCATTGTTCGAAGACCACTTTTTCAGAATCAGCCCCTTCCACGGCCAACTTCAATAAAAAGGCCAGAGAAGCTCTCCCAAACATGAACGTAGACGGAAATTTTGACATCACTGTTCCCAGTGCCGAAGATCGAGAAACTAGTTCGGACGCTTTCGGAACCCGAAAAATGTGGTCAGCTGTGAACGAGTGGTTCCGAACAGGTTTCGAGACAGGTTGTCTTCATCTTCGGAACAAAGTCACTCGGAACTATGACGTCAAAATTTCCGTCCCCGAGATTGTTTGGGAAAGCTTCTTCGGCCTTAATAGTTGAGTAGGCAGTGCCCCTTCTTAATCGTGTAGTAGACTCCCAAGAGAGAGAGAGAGAGAGTTGAAACAAAATAATATTCTTTAGCAAAATTACAAGTATCCTTTCAAACATTGGTATATTCTATGCTACTGTATTTCCTGTTCGTTTTAGGTCACCATTTCACTTGTTCTCAAAAGTCCATGCATTAATTTGCCCACGCAAACTCTGCAGACAGATTAGCGAAGGATTTCCCTTTACGGTTATGTCTCTAACATAACTGCTATAAAGATACATGGGCAAGTTTAGCATAAGGGCTGTTGGGAAGCAATATCTACTATAATTGTTTGGAAATGCAGTGAAAAGCTGAAAAATTATTAACATTTTGTTACACGATTCTCCATTTCAGGTCTCAATTACAATTATATTTCTGTAAGATCTTGAACATTTTGGATAAAAACCATAATCAATGTTTATAATAGTTTAAAGATCACTCTTTGGAACTGCTGTGAAATGAAATCTACTTGTCTGAACATTATCTTTGTTTTTCTTACGGTTTGGAACTCTATTAAAATGATGCCTCTACTTTGACTATTATCTTCGTTTTCTGACTTTTCTAAAATTGCAAATGGCAACAGTAAATGTTTTTGCTTTCGCTTTTTAAAACATTATAAAAATTTGAACGTTCGAAAATGGTCGTATTGAGTATGCGTGCGTAATTTTTATTGAAATTTCATTTAGATAAAAATCCACTGAACCCCTTGAGCACCATACAAAACAATCACTATAAAGAGTTTTTTTTAAGAGTCACCAATTTTATCTCCATATGTCAAATAGGTTTTGTTCGAAAACCGTTTAAACTTATCTTTAATATGTATCTGCAAACTTTCCTTGAAAATTATAAATTGAGAATTTAAAAAACTCTTCTATAGTGACCGCTAATCGTAAATCTAGCTTTATGTATTTTTTTTTTACTTCGGTCCGTATAGTTTTTACGCATTCTCGTCACACAAAAAAACTTAGCTTTATATATATTAAAGATAAAGGTACGATTCAATTTTTATCGATCATTATCAAGTGGTGGAAAATAATAAACTTGCAAAACGCTACAAAAGGAGTTGAATAATTTAAGAGTACAGGGGAAAAACCGCATAATTTCGTCGAAACCTTTCCTCATCAGGCCTCTTTGGCGATGAAAGCGAGTTATCGCCTAAACTGGTGTGAGGAAATCGGTTACTCACTTTGTTTTTCTCTCGCGGCAACCCTGATTTACGCCAGAGATCAGCGGACACGAGTCACACGTTTGTACCGCGAAAGAAAAACCGAAAGGAAAACCGGTTTTCTGTCGCCAATGTCCGCCAAGCAGATACAATTACGGAACTACTCCTGATAAATAAAGCGGTTCTTCCCCTGTACTCTTCAATTGAATGAAGTTCCTTTGCCGTTTCTCACCACAGACGACCCGCGGCTGAATTTCCTTAACGATTCTCTGCTGGTTAGAAGCCTGGAAAGAATGGTTGTTCCAAAACGATAGAAAAGGATAATTTTCTGAAGAAACTTTCACTTCTTTCAGACACAAAACCAAAACTATACTTGAACTCATTGTTTATCAGCTGGACATACTAAAACTTGACTCAAATTTAATTCAACTTAAATTCAAAAAATGCTCAAATGTGAGACCAATGCATTCGAATCTGTTATAAACCAACTTAAATTAAGAACTTGAAAGAGTACAGGGGATAAACGCTAATTTCGCGAAAACTTCCACATTCAGCACTCTTTGGCGATGAAAGCGATCATCATCTAAAGGGTGTGAAGGAAATATCTGTTACATCCTTGTTTTTTCTCTCGCAGCAACCCTGATTAACGCCAGAGATCAGGGACACAGCAATACACTAAATTAAAAGCCAAGAATAAGTAACATAACGTCACATCAATAGACCGATTTTGAGGTGTTGACCAATGATGGTTTGATGTTGCTTATGTAGAAGATAATATAAGATCAAGTAACGGACGATCATTGGTCAAAACCACGAAATCGGTCCACTAATATGACGCCAGGCATCTTAGTTCTCCGGCCTTCAAATCTAGGTGGTATTGACACGAGTCACACGTTTGTACCGCGAAAGAAGAACCGAAAGGAAAAGAAAGGTTTTCTGTCGCCAATGTCCGCCAAGCAGATACAATTACAGAACTACTCCTAAAAAATAAAGCGGTTCTTCCCCTGTACTCTTCACTTATTTTTAACAGCACAAACATGGGCGTTACGGGTGACCAGTCCCTCTACCCCTGTGGTCAGTACTTGAGCAGCATTTTAAGATCCCCTATACTTAGGATGATCATATATTTTCGACATCAATGCAGTAAAGTGTAAAAAAAAAGCAAAAAAATAAATCCATGACATCTCGTTCATTATCGTATTGCTGTAATTTCAGTCTTGTAATAGACTCAAAGTTTTAAAATATGGTGCAAATAACTTAGACAATTGGGAACTAATAAATTTTTTTTAACTAGTTATTTAATTATTTTTTTTAGGTTATAATGTAATCAATCTCTGGCCTGCTATAGTTTGTAAGACACTACCGATTGATTGAAAAGTATATAAATAACGTCATAATTCTGTGGCTTTATTCTGGATGGGTTTAGAGTTGCCGATGAAGAGAATGTCCCGCTTATGCTTCTAATGGAAAATAATCACGCAAAATGCCAGGACATTTACCATTATAAATGTAATGAACAGGACTTTTTATATAGACTGCTCAAAACAATGAGGGGAGCACTTTGCGCACTTTTGTTAGCCCTTTCAGTTCCAAATTCTTTTTTTCCTAAAAATCTAAAATTTGTGAAATAGATTCATTATGCATTCAGAATGAAAGGGTAAAAAACAGGCGAAAAAAATCTTAATTTTATTTAAACATGCTTGAAGAATGAATCGTGAAGAATTCAGGGTCAATTTATTTCATAAAATTGTTCAGAGTGAATTTTATTTTACCATGTTTTTCATATTTTCATTTAATAAAAACAAACATTATTTAATTCTTCATAAGACACGATTCTTCCACACGATAAATAAGCGCGAGCTTAATTCAGTGAGAAAAAAAAAATCTCAAGCTGATGATTCCAAATGGAATTAGTATTAGCAGTTAAAGGGTTTTAACCATGTGCTCCCCTAATTGTTTTGAGCAGTGTATTTTAGGACTCTTTGAAACATGTAGGACACAAATCTAAAAAGTAGTACTGTACTGTGAAATGCAGTACGCGTGGTCACCCTACCTATACTGCCAAAGTGAAATGCATCCTCTGCGAGTGGTCTTCCTGTGCCCGGCCCTTCCTCGCATTTCACACAGATGCCTCTCTTTTAATAAGGATGTCCTCGGACTAGCGCCAAGGACGAATTCGGACGAGGAAATTAAAAAACCCTTTCGCGACTACCTCGTGATAGATGATGCGGGAGTGTTCAGAAAACCGGACTGCATCATTTAGCTTCCATACTACGTTTGTAACGTTAAAAGTGGAAGCTTTTATAAAGGCTACACTCTTAAAAAAACGAGCGGTTTTAACTCAGTCTGAGTTAATTTCCATCCTTTCGTGCCGAAAATGCACTTCTCCTATAGGAGTGAATTTCACTCTTTTTGGGAGTGGGTAAAGAAATAAAGAAAACAATCTGCGTCCTACACTCTTAAAACGAGCGGTTAACTCAGTCTAGTAATTTTCACTTCTTCGGTGCCGAAAATGCATTCTCCTATAGGAGTGAATTTCACTCTTTTGTTTTAAGAGTGTAGGACCGTATGTCTGTCCGTTACTCACTTTCACAAAACGAATCATAAGTCTCACAAAAAAGTGGGATACGTCATATTAAAGCAAAAAATCACGCAAGGCTTTACCACAAATTTCAATAAAATGTTCGAATTTTAAGTTTTTTTAAAAATTTAAATAACTAAAAATGTAATTTAGATTAAAATAACAATACAATTCAATTTTATTCAATATTTCCACTGTTTCCCTGTTGTCAAACGCAAGAGAAATTTTGTTTAAAATGAAAATAAAACGTGAAGGAATGTCAGTGGACGTGAATATTGCTGAGGAAATAGGGCGGTTAAAGCATCAGCCCATGTTCGGGTCCGGACATTGCTAAAATAACTGTCGACCAATAATCGGTCTAGGTAGCAAAATGTCCACCGAATAATATCCCGTTTAGAAGGAGTGCACCTTAAATATGATCTAAAGGCACGATGTCGCGTACGTTGTCGCTCCTAAAAGTTGCGTTGAGGTGGCCACTAAGGTGTCGGCTCGTCACTTGACGGCGGTTCTAAATAGGGTATTTGACTAAAAATTTTTTATTGGCTTAAAATATTCTTATGCCAAAAATATGAGACCCGTATTTTTTCTTTTTTTCATATACCTCATAAAAAGGGAAAAAAATGAGTTTTAAAATTAGGACGAAACATTACGCCTGAAAACGCTTTGTGGCTGTCACGTGGTATCTATGACGTCACTAGTAACTATAAACAAACTGTGAAACACCATTTTGTAATCTACCTTAAGCAAATTTGAACTGTCCGCTTCTGTAAAACCTCCTTCCATTATCTATATAATCCTTATTTTAATCGTAAATTAGATTAAATCCAGTTTAATTGCAAGCAAAAAAACATCACACCGGTTTGTTTATATATACTAGTGACGTCAGCCAAATCGACGTGTTTGTGATCACGTGACGTACCGATGAAAAATATGCCATTTTTATGAATTATTTAAAGATTTGTTTTCGAAAAAAATATATACGTGTGTTATTTTTGGGTTCAAACTATAATTAATTTAATATTGGAAGGTATTTTAGCGATATAGTAAAGTACCCTATTATGATGCCCGTCGCCAATAGCCCTCACGTACCTCTAGTGCGACGATATTTCAACCTAACCCTCAATGCTTTTCCTATGACATCGTACCCAAAATCGTGATCTAAAATCCAGGTACTCAATAAGTGTTAACAGTAATCACTGCGTCGATTTTTATTGCCGCGTAACACGTCATTGAAATAGCATTATCGAAACCTTAGTTCTTATCGTAAACCTTATTTACCCACAGCGAAAGTGTTTCTAAGTGACAATTTGGTTGTTTCTGGTGACGAAATTTATTCTTGCTATTCTTGAGATGTTCTCTCCAATTGGTCTTTTGTTCCCATGTCAGATAGATTCACCTATCGAAACCAGGGAACAAATTTATTTTCATTAACATTTCTGTTGCCACTTGAGACCTGCAACATGTGCATTACTAAAATGAACCTTCTTGTTTAAAAAGTCAACAGTAGACATAGATATCATAGTTAAAGTATTAGATTGGCAGATCACGTGACCTCCATGCTACGACGGACGCGCATGGAGGCCAAATTAAGAGGCAAAATGGCCAGTTGCTGCACTTTAGGAGAAATACTACGAAAATACCTTATTTCTAAATTACAAAATATACCCTAAATACTAGCAAGCGTTTCACTTTTTTAAGTCTCTAAAAGATCCAAAATGCAGCTAGATGTTTATGGTTTGTTGTAATTTAGAATTAAAGTTATTTTTCGTAGTGTTTCTCCTAAACGGGTGGCAACATGGCCCATGCCTCTTATTCTGGTCTCTGCCCGTCCGTCGTTAGCATTGGAGTCACGTGATTTGTGTGCTGCCACTTTAAGGAGAAAAATACAACGAAAAAATACGATTTAATTCTAAAATTACAAAAAAAAAAAAAAAATACTAGAAAAGGATTTCAAGTCACTAAAAAGGTTCCAAAATGCAGCTAGTATTTTTACGATATTTTTTTGTAATTTTAGAATTAAATGGTATTTTTTCGTAGTATTTTTCTCCTTAAAGTGGCAGCAAAACTGGCCATTTTGCCCTCTTAAAAGGCCTCCATGCGCGTCCCGTCGTTAGCATTGGAGGTCACGTGATCTGTCAGTCTAATACTTTAACTATGATATCTATAACAGTAGACTATTATTTAATTTTATATTAAATAACAATCGCAAACCAAACCACCAAAATTGCTTGTGGAGGCTTTTTTCAATTTTATTCACTTAAAGATAACCAATCGTTGAATTTTATGTTAATTTCGCAAGACGCTCTGTTTCGAGCCATATGTAAATTTTCTCAATAGTTTTCGAGGGCGGTTACTTTGATGTTGAGTTGTAGTCGATTATTTTTGTTGTGTGGAAGAAAGGTCAACATGGATTTTATTCGAAGTTAGAAGATTTAGAAAATTCAGGTCTACGTTTGTTCTTCAATACGCCGTGCATTTTAGAAGTAAGTCATTTTTATTTAAAAATAAATACTATCTATTTTATTTGTGTTAAATTTAGAATGAAGTGTATTAGATATACCATAGAATTGAATAGCGATTTTTTTTTTATAAACAGCAGAAATAAAAATAAGATATTTAGGTCGTATATATTGGTGTGATAAAAGTTGAGCTTTATTTAAAAAGTTAAAGATGTTGGTTAAGTTTTGATTAAATCGGAAGGTGTTCCTAAATACTATTTTTCAAGTTAGTTTCATAGAGGGAATACCTGCAGGTCTAAAAGCCAAATGCCTGTGTTAATCCAATGTGAAAAACATGTTTTCTATGCCACATTTCTCCGGCTGTATTGAATATTTTATAAACTTTTTTTTTATGTATGATAAATGTAGCTGACTTACGGGTCTCTATATAATCCCACTTTTTCATATTGGTTCGAATATTTTTGTTGATTTTCAATAAATAATGTTATAACAAACCATCGGAACAATTTTCCCGAAATACCTTGCTAATTCTTTTTTTCTGTCCTTTCGAAAGAATATTTTTTAACTAGAAGTTATAAGAATTGTAGATATCGACTTCATTTCTGTATTTAAAATATCCTGCAAGATCAAAACTTGATAATCACGTTTAAATATATATATTTTTTAAAATTAAAAATTTGTTTAGACTGAAAAGTAACTTTGAAAAAGTGGGAAGATAGAGACCTGTAAGTTATCTGCATTTATTATTTAAAAAAAAAACCATTTGTAAAAATATTCAATACAGCCGGAGAAATGTGGCAGAGAACATAGTTTTTTCGCCATTGGATTAACACTGAGGCACTAGAGTTTGGAGACCCGCGGTCCAGCGCGCTCATTCCCGCTTAAGCCCTGACGGTCCTCCCCCTGAAGTCCTATTTAAAAGACCGTTGCTCTACTTTTTATTGTTCTTTTAATAAAAAAAATAGATATGGTAGTAGTCATTTTACTAACGCTGCAGTAGACTAGAATGGTAAATCATATTAATTCAGCAAAATTTCGTTGTTGGCCAGTGTAATTTATTTATTATACATAGAAAGAAGGAAAAACGAAAATAAATTCATCAAGTGCATTTTATGTTACGACAATTTTTTTTACCGTAATATATGACATATTATAACTTAAACCCCTCAAAATCTTATATTTTGTACCCCAATTAAATTTAATAACTTAAATTATCTTTTTCATATATCCTTAAAATCACTTAGTACTTGAACATCCCAACCACACCCTGTCGGCGACACAGTCGCCTAGATCAATCGTTCTTACAGAAACTGTTTAGTCATCACATTTTTAAGTTGATCTTTCAACTTTCTCATAACTCTGATTGGTCAGTGAAGCAGAGCTCGAGGTTTTTCGCCATTTTTGTGAGACTCTATCACTCTCTCGTCGACTGCAGACGTCAAATCAACCTTCTCCTGATGAATAACTCTTAAATAAAAGATCTTTAATTGCTCCGAAGTTTCCCTGCCGACTTATTTTACATATATATTATTAATTGCAAAGATAGCTGTAAAATAAGCAACGGAAAATAATTAAAATTAAATCCATGCATAAAGGGATAAATTTAAAATGCTATATAAAAAAAATTTGGAAATACATCTTAATAAAATATATTATGTATAATAAAGAATTCTTTTAGTGTTTATTTTCCATTTTTCCTTTCGCAATATTTTAGTTTTAATGAAAAATATATTTGGTCACTCACAAATTAAAATGGCAAAGATTGATAAAGTTTTATTGCAATGGGCCGTGTCAGGTTTATAAAAGTTGGCATTTACAATAGCAAATAAATATAGACATTAAAAAATATAGTATACAATAAACAACAAAACTGATAGTGCTATAACTTTCTATATTTTACAATACACACACAAGAAATATAATCACAAATAAATTAACTTCATCACCACATTTTTCTAAATATCAAAACTGATATTTAATAATTCAATATCATAAATTGGTTTTTATTGCGAAATTACAGAAAATCAGCGAAATTTGGAAAATTGTTAAGATTTAACTATACATATTTTCTTCTGAAGGATTCGTATATGAAGGGAAATTAAAATTATAAATTCCAGCGCTTCAGAGCTGTTTGCTTCAACTGTAAACCAACCAAAATAAACTTTCTGTTTTTAATTTTTTTTATCAACCTTCCAATCTAAATTTTGAGCTCAAATTCCCGTGAACGCTGTATAATGTATTTGATACTAAATTTTGTTCAACGCATAATACTTGTCTTCTACATTTCTGGTTTTGCTGGGGATAAGTGTTACTACTAACTTTCTCTTGTTAGCATAGTACACTATTAAAAATTTTGTGCTTGGTTTCACCATGATATTGGTTCCTAGTAGCTGCAACGGCTGTGTGGTGAAATGTTTCACGTTTTTTTCGGTGTTTGGTTGAACCATTTTTATGGATTTGGAAAGAAAAACCTGAGAAACGGTTCAACCGAATACCAAAAATATGGTTTAACGTTTCACCACATAGCCGTTGCAGCTACTAGGAACCATATTTTTGGTGAAACAAAGTGCCTAATTTTTAACATTGTAGAATGGAAACTAAAATATTTAGTTATTGATTCAGATATTTAATGAGTTTCTATCGAATTTTTTCCCTTTAAAATTAACCTTTATTTTTTTAAAGCTAAAAAATTGTACTTAATTACTTATTGAACTTACTAACTTTTAGTTGTTGGACTTCTTACTTTTACTTATTTAATTTTAATATTTTAAAATTTGGTGGTGGTTTCAATCTCTCTACAATTCCTCTGACTTATGTGATTTCGCTTCACGCTACTACTGCCTTTGCAAATAAGGAAGCTCTGTTTTGTGGTCGATCTGTTTAGTCTGTTGTGTGTATTTTTCACAAAAAAAAAAGAAAATTACTGATAGAAAAATAGAAAGAAGGCTACGAATAGAAAGACGGATGTATGGACAGATTGACAAAATGTATAAAAGTTAAGTTTTGGATGCTATACGTTTCAAACAATTTTTAAAAAAAATCGGATGGTTATGAAACAGAATTTTATGAGGGGGGGGGGGGGGGGGGGGTAGAAACGGATATGCGGGCGGAAATCTCCATGTCAATAGCCAACTTTTCTTTAAACAATTTTGAATTAAAACAAGTAGGTTTATAACAGAATCTGTCACTTAACCCGCTTCCACACAACGGTTGTGTTTAACAGGTAAAAAGGCGCCAAACACGGCATTGATATTCTATATTAAACATTTGCATGCTAAATTTGGCTTATTTATTTTATATGGTTTCATTTATTTTATTTCGAAAATTAAATAATTATTACTTATCGTTTGCAAAAATTAATTTATATTTCAAAGCATAAATATTTAATATTCCTCGCTTTTAAATAGAATGAAAATATTTCATATGAACATACAAAGAATCTCACAATGAAATATATTTGACGTAATTTCAAACTGATCGATGTCGCAATTTTTTTATTTTAAATTTATTGTCTAAAAGAATTAGTTTCTCGAGCGATTCTTCCTATGCTTTTTAAATGAGCATTAAATGTTGCAGTTTTTTTAATAATTGAAGTACTTCGAATTCGAATTCTTTGAAATTTACAATGTATTCTAATTTCGATACGCTCAATTTTTTGACGTATCACACTTGTCCGTAGCATTTGTAGTTTGGGCTATGAAAGTGGGGGATAGACGGACTGAAAGATTATAATACCTTCCACTTTTTACGTTATAAACGTAGTGTGGAAGCTAAAAAAAGTCGCTTAATAAGTGTTGGTTAGTCGCAAGATTTGTGTAGTTTGTCGTACATTACTTTGCAGTTACTTATGATATTTTTGCGCAAGCTATTTTGTTTGATTCAAACTATTCTTAACTGTAGTAGAAAAATATAAAAAATCAAATGGGAACTACATTTTACGGAAATTAATGTCAGAACACCCAAATTAATTGAAAGATAACTTTTTATCTCACTGTTTTCATGCATTTTCTTTCACAATCTGGAAGAATCGGGAAGAAATATCCGAACTTCTTTAGTACGGGAATGGGAATTCTGTGCCGATTGGGCGCCTAAGGGGGCGGAAATTGTTATCCTATACCGCCAACCTGCTACGAAACTACCTTTTATAAATAGAGTAGAGTCCCGGTTATCCGAATCCCGGTATCGAATCCCGGTTATCGAATCCGTTATCCGAATCCGGTTATCCGAATCCCGGTTTCCGAATCCGGTTATCCGAATCCGGTTATCCGAATCCCCGTTACCGATATTTGGCTTAACCGAAAGGCTCCGAAATTTTTTTTGTCCTAAAATATGAAGTGTACGCCTAAATAAATACACGAAAAATAAATACGTACTTACAAAGTTGAATTTATTTCTCAAAATATGCAATCTTTTTTTTACTGCTCAATTTTGGTTCGTTTTAAAGCAACCCTGTCCTACCTTCTTTTAAACAAGAGAACGTCTGAAGTACTGGCTTCATTTTGCGCTTCTACACTCTTAAAACAAACGAGCGGTTTTAACTCAGTCTGAGTTAATTTCCACTCCTTTCCGGTGCCGAAAATGCACTTCTCCTATAGGAGTGAATTTCACTCTTTTTCGGAGTGGGTAAAAGAAATAAAAGAAAACTGCGTCCTACACTCTTAAAACGAGCGGTTTTAACTCAGTCTGAGTTAATTTCCACTCCTTTCCGGTGCCGAAAATGCACTTCTCCTATAGGAGTGAATTTCACTCTTTTGTTTTAAGAGTGTATGTATCTAAGGGCCTGATCCAAGATTTTTGTAACGAGGCGAACACTATGACGTCAAATTTTCTCTTTGCCAGCGTTTTTCTAGGCGTGAAGTGGATGATTCCCGATTATCCGAAAATTCCTATGGAATCTCGATTAACCAAAAAAACTTCGATATTAAATGCAACCTTATTATAAAACGTTGTCGACAGGTTATTCTTACGACCACCAATTGAAATACATTCATACCTTCGAAACCAACCTTGCTGAAGCGCTTCTTTGGACCAGTGTTGGTCGACAATGTTGTTGTTTGATAGTTTGTATTTATAAATTTCAGGCAATTGAAAGTGAATTTTTTTTAAACTTCACTGTTAGAACGGAAGTTGGAACACACCATTAAAAGACAGAAGGACAGACTGGGAGAAAAGCGTATACACAAACGAAAAAAGACTTTTTAAAATAGGTTTGTTAGAACGGAAATTCGGAAAGGGTGCTCAAACGGACCTGAATATTTGGTGTTCATCAATATTTTTTTTCGGAAAAAAATTCTCATACAAAAGTTGGTAGACATTTGTAAAACTCTACAAAGAGATTATTTGCGATTTCTAAAGTGATAAATATATACTACTTCCTTGATAATAACAAGCTTTATAATAAATCAATAAAAAGTATTAAACTTTTGTGGAAGATGTTAGTTTTAACTGGATTTGAAGCACTTTATTACCCCAGTGAATTCCACTTAATTTTTTTACGTAAAATCAGACATCTAGATGGCCACTTATTAACAAAATTGGAGGAGTATACTTCTAACTGTAGCATATTAAAACAAGTAGGTTTGTAACAGAATCTGTCACTTAAACCGCTTCCACACAACAGTTGTGTTTAACAGGTAAAAAGGCGACAAATACAGCATTAATTCTATATTAAACATTTACATGCTAAATTTGGCTAGTTTCATTTATTTTATTTCGAAAATTCAATAATTATTACTTATCGTTTGCAAAAATTAATTTGTATTTCAAAGAATAAATAGGTAATATTCCTCGCTTTTAAATAGAATGAAAACATTTCATATCAACGTACAAAGAATCTCGTAGTGAAATATATTTGACGTCATTTCAAACGGATCGATGTCGCAAAATAAATTTATTTTAATTTATTGTCTAAAAGAATTAGTTTCTCGAGCGATTGTTGCGAATGGCAATGGTGATTTACTTCTAATAAAAATGGCTTCCTATGCTTTTTAAATGAGCATTAAATTTTTCAGTTTTTTTTTAAATAATTGAAGTACTTCGAATTCTTGTCTGAAATTTTCAATGTATTCTAGTTTCGATGCGCTGAATTTTTTGACGCATCACACTTGTCCGTAGCATTTGTAGTTTGGGCTATGAAAGTGGGTGACGGACAGACGGTTATAATTCCTTCCACTTTAAGTTATAAAAGTAGTGTGGAAGCTAAAATTGACAATTCTAGGGTATCATATGTCTTGTAAAAAACTGAGTTTTTGGAGCGGCAAGTTTATAAGATATTTTGCATTAAAAATATTGGAATGAACTATAAACCTGGGAGCACATACGAGTTTTTGACGACATATTTCAATGTTTATTTTTAAGGGTTTCTGCCACAGACAGGTTTTGGGGGCCCAAACGGTAAGGCGTTTGCCCTGCATGCGAAAGATGCTAGGTTCGCGACCGGACATTGCCAAAATAAGTACCGACCTATAAACAGCATGTGCAGCCTAAAAGGCAAACAAATAATACAATACCCCGTATAGAGGATTTGCACGTTAAATTTGCTCCAACGTGCGAGTTCTACCGGGTAAAAAATAAACTTTAAACTCTTCGTTCCAGATGTTCACATGTGTGTAGACCTTTGTAGAATTCACTTCACTACTTTCAGTTTAAAATTTTTCTTGATACCAACTTTTATAATAAACTAGAAAATTCAAGCTTTCCAAAATATACCGCTACTGAAAAAGCTGATTTATATTAGGATCAAGCATATTTTGGAGGGTTGGGAATTTTTTTTTCAACGGTTAATTTATCGAACATTTTGAATTAATACAAAAATTATGGTCTAATTAATCCATTAAAACAGACGGAGCTTGTTTGTTTATTCATAGCACACCAAAAATGTGTGTTTTTAATCCTAAGGCTCTGTCCTGACTACGACATCAAATGCCGCAAATGCAACAAAACATGGCAACTTGGCAGTGTCAGTTTTGTGGCATTTGATGTCGTAGTCAGGACAAAGCCTTAAAACCTCAAATTCTTCTAAATTGACATGACCCTCAGCGAACGTTAAACGCAATTTTTTTTTTTCAAAATTGCAAAACATACTTCTAAGTGCATAATTGCTTGCAAAATATGTTTATATAAAGAATATACGCGTAGGATTTTTTTCAGGAGTGAAGAGGTTAATGTACTTAGAATGTGTTTGAAGCATGTTGGGCCTACCACTGTTGGATTGGTAACTTTAAGGCTGTCCCGACTACGACATCAAATGCCACAAAAGCAACAAAACTTGGCGACCGATAGCATGTGGCTGACTCTGCCAAGTTTTGTGGCATTTGATGTCGCAGTCAGGACACAGCCCAACAGCATACGATGTTCCCGTGATACGGCGGTAAAGTCGTACGCTATGGTTGCCATTCTTATCATGCTTTAACACGCAATATCTTACCCCCTTCACTTCACGAAAGAAATCCTGTGCATATATTCTTTATATAAACGTTTTTTTAAAACAATTTATATATTGAGGAGCAGGCTTTGCAAGTAACTTTGAAAAAATTGTGTTTAATAGTTGCCGTTATTCACGTCAAGTTAGTGGAATTTGAGGTATTGAGGAGTAAGAATAAACATTTTTGTGTGCTATTAATAAACAAACAAGCTCGGTCAAAATAATCCATTCTAATATTTGCTTAGATCCAAATTATTCTTTTTTTTTTTGTCGTGTCCATGAGAGTCGAACTCTATGTGTGTCCGTGAATTTTGATAATTTCTTCTACGACTTGCTTGATGCTGTCTCCATACGGATCTAGCATAGTCGGCAGTACTCCAATCTTTCTCAGGTTGGCGCTCATAGCCGGACACTCATAGATGTGAGTAGGCGTAAGCTGTGTATCAGGACAATGTTCACAGCTTCTATAGATCTTCTTGCCATCTATCTTCATACCCCTGTGGTGTCCGGTTCTCAGCCTAGTTATGGTTTTAAGAGTAGATCTGTTCGCAGTTATTTCAGAGATGTTTGGTCCGAGTGGATTTTTCTCTAAGCTTATATCTGGCCACTGCATTCGCATCCTGAAGAGAAACATCACCAAAATGTCTTATGAATATACCTTCTAAAAAAAGTAGTTTCCTGCATGACACTCGAAATCAGCTTGAACCTTTTTGTACGTCTTTTTTTTAATGCAATTAAGTCAGTCCCATAGAGCTAATGCATTAGTTTGGAAATCACTGCTTTTGCAAAAGAATTGTTTTGCCATGTTATTCAATTTTCACCCCAGGAATGGGAATCAACATAACATCAATTTAAAACAAAATTGAAAAGAAAATAACGTTATTTTATTATTAATTGACAAAGTTTTAAAATAGTGTGGCCATCTGCAGTAATTTTTGGCATTTTAAAACTTCAAAAATATGTAATTAAACAACTAGATTATATTTTCGTTTCAAATTTGTTTCATTTCGATGTTATGTTGATTCCCATCCCATGGAAAAAGGGCTAACATAGTAAAGCAATACGTCTGCGGAAGCTGTGATTGCAAAACTAATGCATTAGCTCTATGGTACTGACAGTTCCTCTTAATGGTATCAGTATTTTTGGAAAACTTGAACATTCTGGTTTAGAATAGAAGTTATTTCTAATAAAACTGTGAAATAAGTTGTGAAGTGAAGTCTACAAAGGTTCCATGTATACGAGCGTTCACGAGAGAATAGATTAATATATTAGCCCTTTGAAGGATAACATATTTTTAAAAAGTATGAACTTGTCATCACTGCGTGAGATTTAAATTTTTAACTCGCTAATTATAATTTATTTTAATTTTCAAAGTTAGATTTGTGCAGTAAATCGTTTAAAAAGACTCATAAATACTATTCATTTTCAAATTCAATAAAATTTAAAAAATTGATTAGGTTTCAAAAATTAAGTGTGATGCTGCGAAAACTATCGGCGTCGGACGTAAAAATGTGCATCAAATTTTCAAATTAAAAACTCAAATTACTTATAATAATAGTTATTTATGCAACAAGTGTGAAAAGTAACACTTTTTAAAACTAGTGGATTTTATTTCACGAGCGAGGTACGAACGAGTGAAATAATGACACGTGTTTTAAAAAGTTTACTTTTCACACGTGTTTCATACACTATTTTTTATAATTACGTGAAAAAAATCAAATGTCATTGGTTCAAAAATAATTCACGTGCTAATTGTTTTACGTAAAGAAGATTGGCATCGATAAATCTCTGGAACTACAAAATGCAAACTTATTTTTTAGTTTAAAGTAAAACATTTGAACATGGATACTGATTCAAAAATAAAGAAATAATAACATTCACGCGCACAATATTTATAAATAAAGCAGATCAATAAATTTCTGGATTTTATGAATATTATGAAATAGAAATTTTACTTGAAATGTTGGCATCTTATTGAAAGAGTGAAAAAAAGTACTTTTTTTCACTGCTTTTGGGTGAAAAAAAGTAATTTTTTTATCACTGTTTCTAAAAAGTAACTTTTCGCACGCGTCTAATATTAAAATTATAGTGTAAAAATCGGATTTTTTTCAGGCAATTATAAAAAAAAATATTTAAAATTGGTCGGAATTTTTTTAAGACTTTCCCTCTGTCAAAGAAAATTTAGGTCATAAGTTGATTGAGTGACCTTTTAATCAATTGGTTGGTAACGTTACAAATCAATTGGATTGGTAATGTTCCCAGCATTCGATGTTCCCGTGCTACGGCGGAAGGATACGGACTAGCATGCTAGTCGTAGGCTAGGGTTACCAAGCATACAAACCAGGGGATGGATTTTGTACTAGAAAATGAGTGAAATATGTATATTACCTGTACAATAATATCTAATTGTTTAAAGTTATTAATAATAAGTCCTTTCTAAGTTTTTGGTTCGTTTTAGCTTCCACACTACGTTTATAACGTAAAAAGTGGAAGGTATTATAATCGTTCAGTCCGTCCGTCACCCCCTTTCACAGAACGAACCGTAAGTCTCATAAAGAAGTGGGATACGTCATTTTGAAGCAAAAAGTCAGACTAGGCTACATTCCAAATGTCATTAAATTAGAAGTTAATTTAAAATTTAAATAACTAAAAATTGAATCTAAATTGAAATAGCATGCAAATTCCATTTTCATTCAATATTTTCACTGTTGCAATTTCGTTAAACGTACGAGAAACTTTATTTAAAATAAAAATAGAACTTTTGAAAGAATATTTATTTATGTTATATAATTCTGTTTGGATTGTTGTAATATCACAATAGTTCTTTTGATGGTTCATTATATAATGTATGAGGAAAGATGCATAGAGAATTCTAACTTTGCATAAAAAAAAATATGCAAAGTTTCGCTTTTATAATTTTTAAAGCATCAATTTTACTAATTAGATATTTTTCGAACAATAACGTAATTTAACAAACGATAAATAATAATTGAATTTTCGAAATCGTGACGACTCAGATTTATTTAAAAAATTACATCATTATTCTTCGAATTTCGAACAAATTTAGCAAACGATAGTGTAAATATTAAATCTGAAAAAGAAAATTAATGAAAATAGTTAATTTTGGCGTTTAAAAGTTTGAATTACAACCAGCTAAAGTCCCTGTTTAACGAATTTCTTTCTGTGGTGTATAAATAGTGTTTCCTGTATAGCACAAATGTTGTGTGAAAGCGGTTTAGGTGACAGATTCCGTAACAAACCTAAACCTACTAGAACTACTAATGAACACCGAGAAAAACACATTTAAAGTTTTCATTCGCTTGCATTTTTATCCTACCTTTGCTCATAAAAAGTGAAATAACTCTTTTTAAATATAGCTACACTTTTAAAACTTGGTAGACTTAGAAAATTCCAAACTTTAATTTTTGCAAATAAAAAAAAATTCGCAATTTTTGCCATTTTTAAGGTACTGTGTCCCTTTAAAATACCCTTTGCCATGGCAAATTTAGGGCAAAAGTTGATTTAGTGACCTTTGATTAATTGGTAACGTTACAAATCTACAAATTTTATTTAAAATAAATTTAATTTAAAATGTATGCAGGAAAAACAACCCTACGTGTTTGCCCATTTCCAGGATGTTTAGGAGGTTGAAAGTTTGATCCGCAAATAGATGAAAATCTGACATTGATAAAGATTTAACAAGTAATATAACCTGAGTCTGTCTTCAATAACCTGTAAGATCCTTAAACCATTCACAACGACTTTGGGAATGCCTTTAACATCTTCATTTCCGAATAAAATTAACTTAAAGTTTTTGAAATTCGCTTATCATGAAACTTAATTTTTCCTAAATGAATTGTTTAGGACGACGATCTTCATTGTCTTATATTTTGTTTATTTAGAAATTTAGTTTTTTTGTGGCACATTTTCTTTCCAATCGTCAGCAATGGGTTAAGGTCGAATAAGACAAAAAAAAACCCACCGTGAAACAACTACCGTGACGTCCAACAGGTACCGAATTCGAAGTTTGCAACTCTTCGATTTTCAGTAATACCTTTAAAACAAATTCTTAATGGCAGTTACCCTTTGCGCATGCGCGATTTTCTCGAAAACCTAATCATGGCATCCGACATATACTGAAACTCGTGTGCGAAATTTGAAGTCTTTAAGCTCTACTGATGAGTGATGACAGACGGACGGACAGATCTACACTCTTAAAACAAGAGTGAAATCCACTCCTACACACTCATAAACAAACCAGCGGTTTTAACTCAATCTGAGTTAATTTCCACTCCTTTCCGGTGCCGAAAATGCACTCCCCCTATAGGAGTGGATTTCACTCTTTTGTTTTAAGAGAGTAGGGAAGTGCATTTTCGGCACCGGAAAGGAGTGGAAATTAACTCGGACTGAGTTAAAACCGCTCGTTTGTTTTAAGAGTGTACCAACGTTCTAATACCACTTTTAGAATCAGCACCCTCCAAAACGTGTAGAAAACGCAAAATCCCATTTTCTACTTTTGGGCTCCATCGCAATTCATTCATTACGTTATATTTCCTATTTAGGTAATTAAAAGTAAAAAGATTCAATTCATTTTTTTAGTACAATTATTAGTGAAATGATAATCTGACTTTTTTTTTCTTGTGATAAGTGATGGCGATGTATCTCTAGTGCTACGTTAATTCACCCAAAATCTAATAGCTGCAGCGATTTAATATTCAAGGCAAAAGTAAGCTATACAAGTTACAAAATATATAAACTTCTGTATAAAGTAGCTTCTGAGCTGAAAACTTTCGACTCCAACTGCACGACTATCAATTATCACTTAATAAAATTTTACCCAAGTTATATATACCCAATAAGGTAATTCCATTAACTTTAAAACCAAAAAAGTTCGATGCCACCTACATTTTGTGCATGGACGATTTCCTCGAAAACCTTATGACGTTCGACAGGTAATAGGAACTTGTGTACCAAATTTGAAGTCCGTAGCTCGTTTAGTTTAAGCTATAGAGAGGTTTTAAATAGAGAAAGAAGAACCTATGTGCAAAAGCTAATTTTTGAGAATCAGCACCCTCTAACCGCCGTATTCACAAGTTCGAGTCAAGTAGCGAGATATCCTTAGAACATGAATCCTGCGAGGAAGGGACAACTTGAGGGTTATTTCATATTCGTATTCACAACCGCGAGATTTATCTGGGTTTCACCTTTCGAGTATCTTCCCCAGGTTTCACTCAGATTTTGTAACAGGACATATCATTGGTCAAGCGGAATCACGTGACGTTGTTTACTGCTAGAGACATTTCTCACGTGTTCTATTTGCAGCGTGAGACAGATCGCAATCGCCTCTGGGGAGTCGGATGGTTCTCTCTCGCCCATGTTAATTTTACTAACTTTAGAAACATTTTTCTCAGAAACTTGCATTTTTTATAGTTTGTTCCTTACATATAGCTGTTTAATTTAAACTGAGGATATTTGACAGTATAAAAACAAATACTTTCACAGTGATTTTTTAAAAATATGTATTAAAAAAAACCCAAAAAATCCAATTTAAAGTTATATACCTGTTTTTAAGCAAAGATATTTATAATTGAACGGAGATATTTTAAAATTCTTCAGTTTAAATCAAAGAATTATTAATGGGGAAGAAATAATAAAACAAAACACGCTGATATATTTTATAGTTCCTCAGAAAAATGTTCCTAAGTGTTGAAAACCTTATATTTCAGGAAACGCAAAAGAAAATTAAGGTATTGGTAAGAACTGATGTACATAGTTTCTGAAAATGCTTATAAAGAGAAAACTACTAAACAGAAATCGATAATCTTGGTCTTAAATTAAAGCTAGAGATATGCAGATTAAAAATAAAAGAAACACAGAAAATCGACATTTTTGACCCAAACACCCATCCGACTCCCATTTAAAAAAAATGGCTGAAGTGAAGAAAATAAACTTTTTGCCAGATGACTCTGAAGTTTTAATAACTTTAATTTAAAATATAAAGAAATATTGGAAAATAAGAAAACTAATGCCTTTATAATTATCATTATGTAAAAGTATAAATCTTTAAACAAGAATATTAACATGCTTATTATATTTTACAGTGGCAAATACTAGTATGGTTATAATATTCCCCTGTTATTTGTATTTTATTATTAAGTTTGCAACATTTTTGAGCATAACTAACGCAGCACACAACTTTTAAAACAGTTTTAGTCAATTTAAAGATACGTTTTTAAATGGATTGCACAATAAATATTATTATCGCATATCTCACGTAAGTCTCTACGTACAAATTTAGTATCAATCTAAATCATGTTGAAAATATATTTAACTTTCTAATATACTGTACTTCTACAATGAACAATCATATAAAGATAAATTAAAATGGATTAGAACTAAAAAATTATAATCACTAGTTTGAAAGAAAACCCGATAAACTATGTTTGTTTTGATTTTGAACATTTCTCAGAGATATCCCTTTCAAAACCCACCGATATTGGTGGGATAACCCGCAGAGCAGATTCGGCTCCTTAGTCCTTACCTCTCCCTTTTGGCATAACTCGCACTTGTGAATACGGAATTTGACGAAACACACCGATCTATCCCTCAGTCGGGGGAAACCTGCGGGTGACTCGAACTTGTGAATACGGCCGTAAGGCGTATGTAACACAATCTCCCTTTCGGCTTTTCGACCTCATCGTAATACTTTCATTATCTTATATTTCATATTAGGTAATTGAAAAGTAATTAATATTTAGTGAAATTGCTAATTGAAATGGCTATTTTTGAATCTTATTTTATCTCTAATTTCACTCAGTTTTTATTTAATTTTTAATAAATAAAAACATCGAGACCACTTATAATGAAAATTTGATAAGTATGCTTCTAACTATAGTTTAAAATAAAATGTAATTTTTTTAATTTTTGTAACTGAATTTTGAGACCTGAAGGAATAGTTTATTCTTCATTAGCTTTATTTTAATGAAACACTAATGTGACTTGACGTTATGGTTTCGGCAGTGCTGTCCTGCTTTTTGTTCCGCGGGCAGAATATCTGTACAAAACGCCCTGCTTTACTTTTACAGTGTTGAAAAACGAAGAAAATATAAAAATTAGTTTTTAGAAAGTGTCGTCAATAGTCTTTTTAAAACGTCAAAATGGCGTTAAAATTATCATTAGTTCTTTACTTTTGATTACGTAAAGATAATGCGAACTATTTGTTAGTAATTTTCAGTTATTAGTCAAAATGGCGTTAAAATTATCATAGTTCTTTACATTTGATTACGTAAAGATAATGCGAACTATTTATTAGTAATTTTCAGTTATTAGTCAAAATGGCCTTAAAATTATCAGTTCTTTACATTTGATTACGTAAAGATAATGCGAACTATTTATTAGTAATTTTCAGTTATTAGTCAAAATGGCGTTAAAATTATCATTAGTTCTTTACATTTGATTACTTAAAGATAATGCGAACTATTTATTAGTAATTTTCAGTTATTAGTCAAAATGGCCTTAAAATTATCATTAGTTCTTTACATTTGATTACTTAAAGATAATGCGAACTATTTATTAGTAATTTTCAGTTATTAGTTATTTATTAGTTATGCCATTTGTTGAAATTTGTGCTTGGGGCATTATATAAAAAAAATATGGAGGATTGGTGGTGGTATAGCAATAGGCAGTCCGAATTTTTATTTTTGAAAATCTGCTCGCATGTACTTGCAGTGGCATTTTCCTAGTTCGGGAGGTGTGAGTTTCAGACGGGTGGACAAAGAACAACGATTATTAAACCTTTTAAAATAACCGGAGGAAGACGTATAAACCCTTAAGCTATTTTTTCAGCAATGCATATTTTTATAATTTATAGAATTTATAAATTCATTAAATTTTGAATATTGATGAGTCTTAGAAAGCCATTTACTGCAAAATTAAAACTTGAAAAATATTAAAAATATTTAACGAACTGAAAATTTAAATTTATTCTTATGGCAGTGAAGATAAATTTACACTTTCGGGGATTCGCTTATCCAATAGAAGGAATGGGGTGGTGAGATTTCCCCCTCCATTTCTCGCTCCCATAATATTTCTGGGGTGGAATGTTAAGTAGTAATGCGCCAATAAGATTAAAACTAAATCTGAAAGTCAGCTTTTCCCAAAAATTTAATTCATTAAAAATGTTATGTTAAAAACAAATGAAAAATTAAAAATGAATATTGTCCATATACATATTTTTTATATAATTTACAGGGATAAAAAAAAAGCTGTCAGTTTTCTTAAGTTATCCGATCTCAACTTTCAAGGGGTAAATATATTTTTAAAAATGCTCTTTAACTTTTAAAAAAAAGTGTTAAAATCAGTCACTTGAACTGTTGCTCATTACTAGAACAATTTAAACCACTAAATTTATATAATTTGGTAAATAAACGTTAATATATTGGCAGAGGCTACGCGTACGGGCACCGTTCTCGCATTACGTGTACGGGTATTAACTGCGCATGCTCAAGGCGAGACTTACTACTGGAACCATGTATACATTGCGTGCACGGGCACGGGAATTATGCTTGAAAGTTGAGATTACTCTTTTTGGGCACCGGGCAATTTTGTTTTCTCAAAAAAAAAACATCAGTATCCAACATGGGGCAGTATTGTAGGGCGCATTGAAAGCCTTAACACTCGCTTGGGGAACGGGGGAAAAAATTCTCTAAAAAACATCAGTTCTAGCCATTTGTAACAAACGTTCAAAAAATTATAAATTTAAATAATTCATGAAAACTTAAAAAATGCAAGTGAACTTTCCCGGACAACTTTAAAACGATGATCTTCTTGGGAGAGATAAAAAAAAACTTGTAAAAAAACATTCGCATTTCTGCAGAGAGGGGAATTGAACCCGGGACCTTTTGATTACGAACCGCTTGTGCTACCACTAAGCTACAACGTCCGTAAAGTAAAAAATTCAAACTGCTAATAATGCTCGGTCCTGCGCAGTCACTACCCGTACGCGCAATGCTTGTACGGTGCCCGTGTACGTAGACACTCCGTAATATATTTAGAATAGAGTCGAAGCATGTTGGATGTATTTACCATTATTGGATTGGTAAAGTTACCAGCATTCGACGTTTCCGTGCAACAGCGGCAAAGTCGTGTGCTAGGGTTACCATTCTTATACTTCAGCCCCATCCGTTTTCGCTCCAGAGGTACACATACGTGGACCTTTGTAAAATTCACTTCATAACTTCATCTTACAGTTATTCTTAAGCCCGTTTCACACCTGCACAACTACTTGCAATTCCGTTGCAACTGCAACTCGTAACTTGCGGTAACCTGGTTTTTCGGGTTTCCGCAAAAAGTTATTTATCTCACAATTTGGCAAGTTTCATCTTTTTGCAGGGCATCGCTTGCATCATACAGAAATTTATGTTTCCGAACTTCATTAATAAGATCAATTTCCATTTGTGCCGTCCATTTACTACCCGTTTTTACTTGCGCAGATTTTTGCATTTTTTTTGCAAGCAAGGAAAGTTGGCGTCTTAAAAAGTAAATAAACAACCAGTTGGCGAAGTCTAGTTCGCCACAATGTAGCCAAACAAATACTGAATTCAGATTGGCTAACGGTACATGCAACTTGAGATTTTTTCGTGCTCGCATGAAAAAATATCACTACTTGATTGCAACTTTTAAATGCATGGTGTCCTATGGGAGTTGCAAGTAGTTGTGACAAGGTGTGAAATGGGCTTTAAGGGGACGCATTACTGAAAATTAAGGGCTGCCCAGAAAATAATTAAACATGCTCGAATGCTGTGAGTTAAGGATATTCCAGAAAAAGAAGGTATCCTTTATAATGGAGGAGGTTTAATGAAGATGATATAGTGGTTTGGTAAAATGGTTTTTTAAGTTTTAATTTTTTTCAGCTTGTGAATGGTTAAAACCCTAAGGCTTTTAAGTAAATAAGTGTAGAGCTAAAATTTTTTTTTCCTGTGTTAAAACATATGCGTGTAACAAAAGTTGGTATGGGATAAGGTCTAGAGTGATTAGATTTTTTTTTTAAAAATGAAGTTGAAAATTTGGAAAACATCTTATTTTTTGGCCATTTTTATACATAAAGCTACATAACTATTTTTGTTTAACTGACAGCTCAATATTCATACCAACTTTTATTAATAGATGTTGTGGGAACATTTTGAAAAAAAAATCCATTGTAGGAGGAGTAGCATTTTGAAAAAACGTTAAAATTTTTAATTTTAATTTTTTGAAAAAACTTACGTTTCAATATTAATTATTTTTTCGTATATGTTTATTGAATGTTAGTTCGTTGTAAAAATAGTTTAATTTGAATGCTAGCAATAAAAATACTGGATTTAATTTTTTGGGTACCCCGTCCCCTTAATGCTAACTTTCCTATTATAAAGTAGAATATTAAAGCTTTTCAAAAATTCCGATATCGAAACGGATGACAAGTATTGGTCGTTTATTTGTATAAAAAATGACAGCACTAGGGTATCGAAGGTCTTGTAAAAAACTGATTTGTTTAAGCGGTAAATTTATAAGATATTTTGCATTTAAAAAAAAAATGTTAGAATGGGCTATTAACCCGGGAGTACGTGGGGATTATTGATATACTACATTGTTTGTTTTTATGCGAATTTATGCCGTAGACAGGTGCTGGGGGGCCTAAACGGTAAGGCGCTTGCTTTTCATGCAAAAGATCCCAGGTTCGGGACAGAGCATTGGCAAAGTAATTGACGTCCTATAAAAGGTTTGAGCCGCCAAAAAGGCAAAGGAATAGTATTCATGTATACGATTTGTACGTTAAATTTGCCCCAAATCCCCAACGCAGCCAACTTTGGGTTAAAGAAACTTTAATATCTTCGCTCCAGAGGTACAGGTATGTGGACATTCATAAAAGTCACTTCACAACTTTGGTTTACAATTTTTCTGAATACTAAAATTTTTTTTTATTATAAACTGGAATGTTTAAGCTTTTAAAAAATACCAATACTGAAGCAGCTGATTTATAAACTTGTATTTGAAAAATGACGGACCAGGAGGGTCCAACACATTTTGGTCGGTTTGAAATTTTTTTTTCAACTGTTAATTTATCGGAAATTTTAAGTTAAAACAAAAATTAAATGGTCTATTAATCACAAAAAAAAACCTGACGGAGCTTGTTCATTCATGGCACACAAAAAATATGTATTTTTAATCCTAAGGCTTGTCCTGACTACGACATCAAATGCCACAAATGCAACAAAACATGGCGACTTGGCAGTGTCAGTTTTGTGGCATTTGATGTCGTAGTCGGGACACAACCTCAAATTCTTCTAAATTGACATGACCCTCAGCAACTGTTAACGCAATTTTTCAAAATTGCAAAACATACTTCTAAGTGAAATATTGTTTACAACATATGTTAATGTAAGGAATATATACATAGGATTTTTTCCAGGAGTAAAGAGAGGTTAAGGGGGACTGATCCCGCTGGACCACGGGTCTCCTCAGTGGTAATCCAATGAGAAAAATGCTTTTCTAAACCACATTTCTCCGACTGTATTGAATATTTTTACAAACTTTTTTTAATGATAAATGAGATAACGTACAGGTCTCTATAATCCCACTATTTGAAATATACTTCGAATACTTTGTATAAAATTATTTATTGAAAATTGAAAAAAATATTCGAACCAATTTCAAAATGTAGGATTGTGCTACCTATAAGTCAGTTACATTTATCATAAAAAAAAACCCGTTAAAGTATTCAATACTGCCGGTGAAATGTTGCTTAGGAAACATTTTTTCTCCATTGTATTAACACTGAGGCACTTTGTTTTGGAGACCCGCGGTCCAGTGGGCTCATTCCCTCTTACTATACTTTAAAATATGGTTGAAGCATGTTGGTTTCGTCTACCATTATTGGATTGGTAATGTTCCCAGCATTCGATGTTCCCGTGCTACGGCGGTAAAGTCGTATGCTAAGGTTGCCAATTTCATCATATTCTTACCCAAATCTCTATCTTCACTCCCTAAACTATCCTGCGCATATATTCTTTATATAAACATGTTTGATTTTAACAATTTTATATTTAAAAGCATGTTTAATTTTATATTTAAGTAATTTTGAGGAAAAAAAATAACATTTGCGGTCGGTCATGTATATTTAGTGGAATGTGAGGTAATAAGCTGTAAAAATGCTCATTTTTTTGCGTGCTATGAATAAACAAACAAGCTTTGTTAGTTTTTTGTGATAAATAGTCAATTCTAAATTTTGTTTAAAACCAAAATGTCTTGAATATTTACTACTGGAAAAACTGTGTTTTGCCAATACTTTCGAAATCTGCTTGATTATCTTGGTACGTTCTCTTTTGTAAAATCAATAAATCAGGTTCTGTGTTTCGGTATTGGTATTTTTGAAAGCTTGACCACTCGAGTAACAATAGGGGGCTGGGGAGCCCAGTCGATAAGGCACTTACCTAGCAAGCGAAAGGTCCCAGGTTCCGTCCCGATCATGTGACAAAATAAGTATAAATGGCCTGTGCAGCCAAAAATTCAAGACTAATAATGATCCATTATAGAGGGAGTGCCCGTTACATACGAAAGTCCTGACTCCACATACGATGTCGCGTTGGGTGCCTACTCACTTGATTGGGGCTCAAAGTTATGAGGCCCGTCACCAATAATCCTCGCGTAGATCTAGTGCGACTCAGTTCAATTGAAGAGCTTAGTGGAAGAACGTGCTAAGTGACAAAAAAGTAAAAACGAGAAAATGAGGTTTAAAACTTTTAGTTTGCACTTAGATACGTTAAAAACGGTACTTACAATCGGTAAAAAATATGCTTAACTTTAAGTTTATAAGAAAGGGCAAACTTGTTATCTTTAAAGGATGGAACAATATGTTCATTGACACAAAAATCTCATTTTTTTCAAAAGTGTCACTTAGCACGTTCTTCCACTAAGCTCTTCAATTAAGATTTCGTAAAGTGATATGTCTGGCCTTAGACACAAAAATTTAGTACGTGCATAAGTTGATAGTGACTTTCTAATCAAATACAAAGATTTACCTGGGGCTGGGGAGCCCATTCGGTTAGGCATTCGCCTAGCACGCGAAAGGTCCCAGGTTCGGGTCCGGGCATCGCCATAATAACTGCCGACCTAAAAACGGCCCGTGCAGCCAAAAATTTCCGACGAATAATATCCCGCATAGAGGGAGTGCACGTTAAATACCCTTCAAAGTCCCGACGCTGCGTACGATGTCACCCTTAACGGTAGGTTGGGTGAGTACTCGTCACTTAATTGTGGTTCTAAAATACGAAGCCCGTCGCCAATAGCCCTCGTGTAGCTCTAGTGCGACGATAATTCAAACCAAACCTGAGATTTACCCCATTTTGAAAATCAGGTATATAAAGATATTGGTTCTAAGAATTCCTGTGGGTGTAAAAACCCTTGTGCGCGTTTTGCCGAGAATTAATGAAACGTTGATATATCTAGAGTATGGTTGAGGTATGTTAATTGTTGCTCCTATCACTATTTTGGTTTGGCAATGTTACCAGCATTCGATGTTCCCGTGATACGGCGGTAAAAGTCGAATGCTATGGTTACCAAACTTATACTTTAGCTCAAGCTCATTCTCCCCGAAAAAAATTCTACGCATAAATTCTTGATATAAACCTATTTTTAAAAAAAAAAACAATTATATACTGTGAAGCAGGGTTCGAAATTCACGGGCGCTAGTCGGAAAATTCGACCAAAATCCTTCAATTTTTGTGACTTTAAAATTAATTTACGTGTAGTTATCGCGATTAGTTTCCTTAAATGTTACTACCAACTTTTTAAAGTGGTTTCTAAAGATCTCGGTGAAAATTATTATCTTAAAATCAATACTTTTCATTTTAAAATTTAATAAATTGCTTAAGTTTCAAAAATTAAGTGCAATGCTGTGTAAAAACTGACGGACACGGTGTCGTACATAAAAATGTGTATCAAATTTTCAAATTAAAAACTCAAATCTAGGACACAAGTTGATTGAGGGCTATCAATTGTTAGTGTTGCAAATCAGTTGCATATTTCAATCAATTGGATTGGTAATGTTCCCAGCATTCGATGTTCCCGTGCTACAGCCTTAAAGTCGTATGCTATGGTTGCCAATCTTAGGCTGTGTCCTGACTACGATATCAAATGCCACAAATGCAACAAAACTTGGCGACTGCCAAGTAATGCAATAGCATGTGGTTGACTCTGCCAAGTCGCCAAGTTTTGTGGCATTTGATGTCGTAGTCAGGACACAGCCTCATGATGCTTTTACCAAATCTCGAATTATCTTCTCTAAACTATCATGCGCATATATTCTTTATATAAAAAAATATTTCTCAACAATTATGTATTTATAAGTATGTTTTTCAAGTTACATTGGAATAAATTAGCGTTTAATATTGATGAGGGGTCACAATAATTTAGTGGAATTTGAGGTATTAAGCTGTAAAAATACTCGTTTTTTTTTGTGTGCTAGGAATAAACAAGATAGGTCAGGTTTTTGTGATAAACAGTCATTCTATAATTTGTTTAAATCCAGAAAGTCTTATGAATATACCTCTTAAAAAAAGTAGTTTCTGGCAAGACCTTCGAAATCAGCATGAACCACTATGTCTTTTTTTAATACAATTATTCGTATTTTTGGAAAACTTGAACATTCTTGTTTATAAATAGAAAGGTTAGTTCTGAGAAAATCTGAAATGAATTTCAATTTTACAAAGGTTCTCTCCCACTTGTATACCTCTGGAGCGGAATGTGTTATATGTTAGCCCCTTGAGGAATTAAATATTTGGAAAAAGTATGAACTATATGATCAACTGTTGTTGTTGTTGTTGTTGTCTTGTCTATGGATAGGTTGAGGTATTAGATGTGACCGTGTGTGTTCCACACAGCCTCAGCAATCTGAAGGCAGTTTTGGGAGTAAAGGTCATCTAGCGGAGAGTCACTAATCTGTTGCATTTTTGCAAGGATGGCTGGACCTGAGAAAATGTGTGTTGGACTTAGTTCTATGTCGAGGCAGGTTTTGCAGGTGGGGTACTTTCTGGAGCCGTCTGGCTGGATTTTCATTCCCCCCGGATGTCCAGTTCTCAGTCTAGTTAAGGTTTTTGCTATTGTTCTGCTAGTTGTTAATTCACAGATTTGGTTCGTTAACTTGATGGTCGTATCCCTGAATTTTGATTTTGCCACTGAGTTGATGTCGCTGAGTGTGAAAAGATGAAAGGATCCTTCATTGAGATGTCTCGCTTCTTTGTCTAGTAAGTCGGCTGCCTCATTTCCATCAATACCAACGTGTGCAGAATGCAATGTATGTTTAGAGTTAGCAGTTTTTCCAGGGTAATCAACTTTTAACTCGCTAATTATAATTATTTTAATTTTCAAAGTTAGATTTGTGTAGTAAATCGTTTTAAAAGAGACCACAATACTTCTCATTTTCAAATTTATTAAAATTAAATTGATAAGGTTTTAGAAATTAAATGTGATGCTGCAAAAACTGACGGAAACGGTGTCGGACGTAAAAATATGTATCAAATTTTCAAATTAAAAACAAATTACTTATGATAAAAATAATTTCAATTGGTCGAAATTTTTTTAAAGACTTATCCTCTCTCAAAGAAAGTAAATATAGGACATTAGTTGATTAAGTGATTATTTTAATCAATTAAGGAGACGCGGTACCCAAAAAACTAAATCCAGTACTTTTATTGCTAGCATTCAAATTAAACTATTTTTACAAAGAACTAACATTCAATAAACATATACGAAAAAATAATAAATATTAAAACGTAAGTTTTTTTTTTAATTAAAAAATTAAAAATTTTTAACGTTTTTTCAAAATGCTACTCTTCCTACAATTTAAAGAATTTTGTAATGGATTTTTTTTCAAAATGTTCCCACAACATCTATTAATAAAAGTTGGTATGGATATTGAGCTATCAGTTAAATAAAAAAAGTTATGTAGCTTTATGTATAAAAATGGCTAAAAAATAAGATTTTTTGTAAATTTTCACTTTCAGCATTTTTAAAAAAAAAAAATCTATTCACACTAGACCTTATCCCATACCAACTTTTGTTAAACGCACATGTTTCAACACAGGAAAAAAAATTGGAGCTCTACATTAATTTACCTAAATCCCTTAGGGTTTTAACCATTCACAAGCTGAAAAAATTAAAATTTAAAAAATCAACATAAAATTTCAAAAACCATTTTACCAAACCACTATATCATTTTCAATAAACCTCCACCATTATAATATAATCCTTCTTTTTTTGCAATATCCTTAGCTCACAACATTCGAGCATGTTCAATTATTTTCTGGGCAGCCCTAAATTTTGGGTAATGCGTCCCCTTAACGTTACAAATCAATTGCAACTTTTAATCAATTAGATTGGTAAAGTTACCACCATTTGATGTTCCCGTGTTACGGCGGTAAAGCCGTATGCTATATTTACCAATCTTATCATGCTTTTACCAAATCTCTAATTATCTTCACTCCCCTAAACTATCCTACGCATATATTCTCCATATAAAAGTATTTTTTAAAATAATTGTTTATTTAGAAGTATGTTTTGAAAGTAATTTGGAAAAAATTAAAGTTTAATACTTGATGAGAGGTCTTTTAATTTAGTGGAATTTGCTATTGAGTGGTAAAAATATAGTTTTGTGTGCTATGAACAAACAAGCTCTCTGTTTATTGGCATTATTAGTCCATTCTAATTTCTTTTTAAATCAAAAATATCATAAATTTGCTACTGAAAAACTGAACTAATGAAAATCTGAAACTATTTTTTGCAAAATTTCCGAAATCTGCCTGATCCTTTTAGCATTTATTTTTGTGCAATTAATAAACCGGGTCCTCCTTTCCATCGGTGTTTTTGGAAAACTTGAATATTCTAGTTTATAATAGAAAAGTTATTGTTAAGAAGAATTGAAGTGAATTTTTACAAATGTTCACGTATGCGAACCTCCGGAGCGAAGAGGTAAAAAAGACTAAAAGGGTAAGACTTCTGTGGCGATAATTTACTTGGAAAAGTGACAATCTTTTTTCACTGCACATCATATTTAAATTTTCAACTCGCTAATTACATTTATTTCATCATCGGTAGTTTTTATGGTAAAATTTATTAGAATTTAAAAATTAATCTATATACATAAAAGGGAACTTCCGTTTGTTTGTATAAGACACGAGATCTAAAGAACCACGCAACAGATCGTCACGAAATTTGGCACAAAAATTCATCTCATCTCTGGAACAAACATAGGCTAAGAATTTTTCGAATTAGACCATTCCTTCTATAGTTTTCGAACATTTTTATTCGGATTTTCTGAAAAAACTACACCACTTTGGCTCAAATCCGATCTTTTTTTACTTTCCTGATGCCATCGGCTGAAAAAATTAAATAAAACTTTTAACGAAAACATTTAAAATTGAAAATGCTTATTTTATTCTGTTGCCATTACCTTCAGAAACTAATTTCATTATTTGAAAAATAATTGACATGTTTCAAGTGACGTAATTCCGCCAGTCTTCATTCCCGGATTTTATTGTGGGTTTATTTGATGATTTTTTTATTGATTTTTCTGTTGACTGCATAGCTATTACTGAACTGTGATGGTTAATAAAGGCCATCGCACCAGAGCTGCATATTAGTGTTTTATGTATTTATTTTTTCGCCAAATACGTTGCCAAATTATCAACTAAAATTTTCCATTTTTAATTCTTACTGATTATTTTTTACTTAAATATGTATTATTTTTTAATTTGAGCTTCTTATCAAAGGTATTTTTGAAATTAATATTAATCATTACTATATCCAAGTAGGGTAATTAAATGGAAAATTACTGGGTAATCTTCATATCTTATGTAACTAAAATGAAAGAAAAAAATAGTTAAATTGACTGTTAAATTATTTTTCCACCTCTACCCGTGCAACGTCGGGTATAACCGCTAGTATATGTATATTTTCTGAAACTAATCGTCATGCTGGGAAAACTGGCATTCCTTTGTTTACATCCGTCAAGTGGTTAGTGATGTTTCTAAAGCAATATTCTAAATTTACTGAAAGCGTATCTTCAATTTTTCAGGCAAACTAGGATAAGGATAGTTATGTGTTGTATAAAAAAACGGATATTTGTAAAAATTATGAAAACATAAATTAAATAAATAGAAATGGTCTTTCTAACGTAATTCAGTGTTTTAATTTCGTCTTAATAAGCATTAGTATGACTGTGAAAGAGATTGACCAAAGGAAAAAGTGTGCTCATATAAAACCTGCAGTTTTTTTTAATATGAAATGTTGTATGAAATTCACAATTTATTACTACATTTTTTTTGTTTTGGGGAAAGTATTTAAACTCGATAACTTAATTTATGCTAAATTCCCATTTTTTAAGGCAAAATTAATAATTTTTCTAGTCAATACTACGTAAATATTGAATAAATAATAGCAGTTATTTATGTTTATAGTTTCAAAATAGTATTTAATACTATTCCCTTTTCATTTCTCAATTTATATAAGGCCATATTATGAATGAAGAACGTAAATATACTTTGTTTTACATCGAACTTTATTTTAGTTTAAAAACAAAACATCCTAAAATCTAATCTTTGATAATATAATTATCCCTTCTATTTTTTCTCGGTTCTCTCGTTCCTCCTTCGGAACAGATGACTACCCGAACCGGACTGATTGTGTGACGTCGCGGAGAGCTTCTCTGGCCTTGATAGTTAAGATGGCCATGGCCAATCCCTACGTTAATAAAATATAAGTAAAAGGTAGGAAACAATGGTCAGATATAAAACTAACCATTTGGGTTTAGTTACGTTTTTTTCTCTTTAAATCCTCCATGAAAAAGAACAAATTCGTCAAATCTTCTCCAAATAAATTCCAACATGATTTTAAAGTCTTGAACTAAGGCAACTTGGTTTTGGAAATAAGGTGTTTATTCTAGTGTTAATGCAAACTACTTCCGGTGAAATTTCGATCACCAGATTACTAAGGGATTAGCAAATTAGGCTGAAGAGTAAACCTTATTTTAATATAAACTAAACAGAAGGTAACTTGAAGTCAAATTTACCGCATTATCTTTAGAATAAGACTAGTCTATTTAAAGTAAGGTAAGCTGGACATACACTGTGCGACAGGACAATGTGAACCTTTGTCAAACATCGCCGCTCTTCTTCCAATGCGTTACCGAAATCATTTTCATTGGTCCATGATTGGTTTGGCATGTCACGTGGACTCACAAAACCAATCACTGACGAGTAAAAACGCTTTCGGTAACGTCTTGGAAAAAGATGGGCGATGTTTTTAGAAGGTTCACATGTCCTGTCTCAACGTGTATGCCTAGCTTTTTTTTTAGAAGCATGTTATAATTGGCATCTATTTTTTGATATTGACCATATGGCCAACTTCTGCATTCGGTGTTTCCGTGATAGGACGGTAAAGTCGAATGCTGTACAGTGGCCAAACCATGGCCTACTCAACTTTGAGGCCACGGAAGCTCCTCGTGACGTCACGCTATCCGTCCTGTTCGGATTGACGGCTTTTTTGAATAATAAGTACGAAACCTATTCGCAAAGGGCCGACTATACATTTCAGGTTCCGAACTGGTTTCGTTCATCTTTTGGAACAGTCGAAAACCCGAACCAGACAAATAGTGTGATGTTACACAGAGCTTCTCTGGCCTTATTAGTTGAGTTGGCTAGGGCAACATGGTTTTAGAAACTTTTTTTAACAATCTTAATTTTAATACAAACTATTTGCGATGAAATTTTATTCGCCATTAATCAATTTCGTGGTATAATTTCACGATAAACAAGCTTTAATCTTATTGTAAATAGACGAGTTTTGTTTCCACATCGAGACCGGATGGACTTGGTAGGTTAAGGCGTGCCCTACTCAACTTTAAGGCCACAGTAGCTCTTCGTGACGTCGCGCTATACGTCCGGAAGTACGAAACCTATTCCCGCATGGTTTTAGGTTCTGAAACAGGTTTCGTTCCTCCTTCGGAACAGATGACTACCCGAACCGGACTGATTGTGTGACGTCGCGGAGAGCTTCTCTGGCCTTGATAGTTAAGATGGCCATGGCCAATCCCTACGTTAATAAAATATAAGTAAAAGGTAGGAAACAATGGTCAGATATAAAACTAACCATTTGGGTTTAGTTACGTTTTTATCTCTTTAAATCCTCCATAAAAAAAACAAATTCGTCAAATCTTCTCCAAATAAATTCCAACATGATTTTAAAGTCTTGAACTAAGGCAACTTGGTTTTGGAAATAAGGTGTTTATTCTAGTGTTAATGCAAACTACTTCCGGTGAAATTTCGATCACCAGATTACTAAGGGATTAGCAAATTAGGCTGAAGAGTGAACCTTATTTTATTCTTGTAAATAAAATTTAAGCTTTAAATTCTCAGTTTATATCTTTTAACAATATATTTATGTAGCCGATAATTATGTTGCTGATCTAATCTATACTTAAAATTTAACAATTTATTAAACTTTAAGAAAAAATCATTTTTTAAAAACTCTGTATTGCTGGAATACCTACCAGTCAGGTGATGGGTTTATCCGTCTGTATGCTTCAGAAGGTTAATCAATTTCGTGATGTACCATTTCTTCAAAACCTAGTTTTAATACAAACTATTCTCGTATAAATTTCATTCGCCATTAAAGACGATTTTGTGAACATCATTAACATCTTCATTTCCGAATTAAAAGGTTAACTTTAAGTTCTTGCCGATCGTGTTAATCGATTTCGGGATGTATCATTTTTTGAAAAAACACCCCTCAATCTTACTGTAAAGTTAGTACTGTAGTTTTCTTTCCACTGTTGGCCGGCGTGGCCTGGTGGGTTAAGGCGCGATGCCTCGGAGGTTATGTTAACTGGTTCCATACATGTTCTGAGAAAAAGTCCCACTAATGAATAATGCCGTTTATTTTAAACTGATGCACGTTAAATATAAAATGTCTACACTGTTAAAAAAATTGTGCTTGGTTTCACCATGATATTGGTTCCTAGTAGCTGCAACGGCTGAATGGTGAAACGTTCCACCATATTTTTGGTATTCGGTTGAACCATTTCTCAGGTTTTTGTTTCCAAATCCAGAAAAATGGTTCAACCAAACACCGAAAAAAAGGTGAAACATTTCACCATTCAGCCGTTGCAGCTACTAGGAACCAATATCATGGTGAAACCAACCAATATCATGGTGAAACCTAGCACAAAATTTTTAACAGTGTACATACTATGTACTGCGTTGAGTACGCGTTCAGGTTTACGGCTTAACTCTACCGTGGATAGGTAAACTGCAATATCTAGACTAATGACTTGGACCATTTTTGCAAGCACTCAGTAACTAACTTATACGAAAGTATGCTGAAAGACTGACTATTTCAGAGCAAAAGTGGTCCAATTCATTGTTGGGGTTACTACAGTTTACCTGCCAGAACTCTTGAAGGTGGTTATAATCGACGATGCTTGGCACCGATAAACCGTCGGTTCCGGACATAAAGCTCGACAGCCGAAATACCGGCAGTATATAATCCCGACAGGGAAAATGGCGATAGGACCGAAAGTACGACAGGTTCTAAAAATCAATTATTGATACCGTTATGCTTAATTAATGGTAATTTAATTACTAACTTTTTGCATTAATATTTTTCCTTTTGTTGTCGGGAATATTGTCTGTCGGTGTTCTGGCTTGTCGGTGTTCTGGCTTGTCGGTGTTCTGGCTTGTCGGTGTTCTGGCTTGTCGGTATTTCGGCTGTTGGTGTTATGTCCCACACCCATAGTCCCAGACCCATAGTCCGAGTGTAGCAGTAGTGCGACATTAATTCAACCCGAAATTTGCATGCGATGTTTCCGTGTTACGGCGGTAAAGTCTGATTTGTTATTTTGGCTGAATTAATGTCATACTAGAACTACGGGATTGTTATTGGCTCGTCAATTTGCACCACGGTCGAGTGACGAGTCCCGCAGGATTTGGTGTCAGGACTCTGAGCCGAGACAAAATTGAACACATAGACGACCTTTTTTAACGCCTTCATTTTCAGAAATATTTCTGAATTCGTGTCACTTAATATGCATTACATAAATTTTTCAGGACGATGGTCTTCATTTTTATTATATTTTGTTTATTAAGATAAAATTAAGCAATTTCTTGTCAACCGTCGTTAATGGGGTACTTTGCGAATATGAATGATCGTTATTTACCCGTGGGACTTTTCCTCTGATGCATGATCCGGTTATAGGATAGAAGCATTGAAAACAGTACCGTGGCATCCGTAGTCACTTAATACGCCTTACATAAATTGTTCAGGACTATGTTCTTCATTTTTATATTGTTTATTAAGATAAACTTAAGAAAGCAATTTCTTGTCAATCGTCGTTAATGAGGTAAGCAAATGCTTTTACATTCAGAATATAGATGGCAGCACCAAAATTAGTGTTGCTTTGTGCTGCTATCTATTAGCAAAGCCAGGCTTGTCTCAGCCGACTAGGCCACCCTGCCCCCATGTAATTTCTAAACTTCAGACAGGCTTGTTTTTAAACCCTCTGGGGGATATAGACCTATAAACATGTCACCTGACTGTCAGATTTTTCAGCAACACACAATTAAAAAAATAATTGTTTACTATGAAAATTATCGTTAATTTTCTAGAATATTTTTTTTAAAAAGCATTGATAAAATTACACAAGAAACTAATATTTTTTCTATAAATAGCTCACGTGAGTTAAGATTACTGTCTTCTCTTCTTATTCCCCATTCAATTTTAGTTACTATTTTGGAACTAACCATCACATGCCAACTACTGAGGCTTTAAACATTAATGTACCATTAAATAGGAAATTAAAAAAAATAGAATATAAAATTGAAAAAAAATTTTAAGTCTTAAATTATCCATATCTAGCAGAATAAAATAGTGTAAAAAATTAATGTTTGTGTTTTAACCAAAAGGAGAAATATATTGTTAGAATAAATTTTAACCTTCAGCTTTAAAAAACTGGCAGGATTAAAAAAAGCTTATTCCTTCATTCAACCATTTATTCACTTTCACATCCCTATGCTTCGAATTCCACCAAAAAATTTTATTAAACAAACTCAAAAGAACTCGTATGATATTATAAAGAACTATCTATTGAAAAAAAAACCTGCGTCATTACTTTATATAGACTATTTTTATGTTTCTAAAATTTCTACAATTATCCTTGCTTTTCATAAATAGTGACAGAATTATTGATTCGTTTCGAATTGGTATGGATACATTAATTTGCTATGTTGGAATACGTAACAAACTTCTAAAATAAATTAACACCTATCCCCGGCTTAAATTGTGGGGTAAGCAAATGCTTTTACATTCTGAATATAGATGGCAGCACCAAAATGAGTGTTTAGCTTTGTGCTGCTATCTATTAGCAAAATTTCAAAGTAAAGATATTATGGAGTCCCGATATTGTAAAGCTTCCAGGGGATGACTATGATAGTAACGCATTTCTAAATTGCTCAATTCCCTTTGAGATTTTATAGTTTGTACTTACAAAATATACATTTTTGATAAACGTAATTGAATGTTGCTATTTTAGAAGAAATATATATAAATTATATCCGGTCTGTAAAATGTCAAATTATAACAAAGAACTTTTTTTTTGAATTTATTAAATTAACGATTTATGTTCTTTTCAATTTATTTCAAATGAATGTATGATTTCCATATCTAGGTGAATATTGGACAATATTGGCATAGCAATTCTTTTGCGTTTTGATTTAAAAACTAAGCATTAGCCCTTTTTTCGTCTTAACTTTGGGTAATTATTGATTTTAAAAAAAAGTACTAAAAAATTAATTGATAAGAAACGCGTGTAGTGTAATACAATTTTTATAAATTTTCTTTGTTAGAAATATCTTAGAGTTTTGTTAAAGAATAATAAAATATTTATTGTTACAAAAAAACGAATTTGCATCCGAAACTTTAAACAGGATTTTATTGATTGTTAATAGAAACCTAAAGGCTGAATGAAAGGGTCCATTGCATGATCGGGGGTATGAAAATCCGAAAAATGGGCTTTGTGCAAATCTCCTTTGTTGAGGGGCCTACTTAAAAATGGTTTAGACCACTTGCGCAATGTCGCCCTTAACGTTGACTTGGTGCAAGTATTGTCGGCCGTCACTGACTAGTCCAATCTACGACACCGCCGCCATGGAACGATAATAAGGGTAATTGCCCGGTTGCCTAAAGTTTTATGAAACAATATATTAACCAAAAATAAACCCATTTAATTTATTCAAAAACTTAAGAATAAAAAATTCCGATTTTGAAAGCTTTTTTAGGACGTTAAAAAACGTCGATTCACGCCTTATGCAAGTTATTTTTTTCTTGTTATGGTTTTTATTTACTTTTAGAAATTAAAATGGAAAGTTTTTACGAGTTGTTTTTGTTTAAAAAACTGGTGTTCAAGTTACAACTAGTCTCCTATGCCCTCGCACAATTTTGGCGTCATGCGTCCTTTTTTTTTCTTTTTGGTATTTAAGAATTGGGAATTGCAAGTGAATTCTCGCCAACAATAATTTTAGTAAAATATCCTATTTCTTAAACCTAAACAAAAAGCGAACTTTTTAAAAAAGAAACAAACATGGTTTCTCCCAGAGTATGTGACGAAATTTTAAAAAAACTCTCCAACTCCCCCAAAAGGAAAAAACAACACAATTGGGTGATTGGGCAAGTGCCTCATGACCCACTTTAATGCAGGAGCTCTTGCGGTTTCAAAATTTTGCATTTGTTTACCTTTTGATAGTTTATTGTCCGTGTATTCGGTAGTTAAATTAATGCTTTTAAAAGTAGTTTAACAAAAAAAAAAGCATCTTTCTCGTTAATTTTTATTTAGGTAATATGAAATGAAAAGTAGCCCGGGCTCGAAATAAGATGATTTCCTTACACGTTGCGGTCTGATTAAAAAAAGTTTATAAAATCCAGCTTTTCATTCTCACCTAACGTATTAACTTTAAACCTATGTGTATATATTTTCTTGCAATTTTACCTTACACACTACGTTTATATAACGTAAAAAGTGGAAGGTATTATAATCGTTCTGTCTGTCCGTCACCCACTTTCATAGACAAACTATACAAATGCTACGGACAAGTGTGATACGTCAAACAATTCAGCGCATCGAAATTAGAATACATTGAAAATTCCAGATAAGAATTCGAATTCGAAATACTTCAATTATTTTTTAAAAAAACAACTGCAAAATTAAATTCTCATTTAAAAAGCATAAGAAGCCATTTTTATTATAATTAAATCATAATTGCCATTCGCAACAATCGCTCGAGAAACTTTATTGCTTTTAAATAATAAATTAAAATTTTATTTTGCGACATCGATCCGTTTGAAATGACGTCAAATATATTTCACTACGAGATTCTTCGTATGTTGATATGAAATGTTTTAATTCTATTTAAAAGCGAGGAATATTACATATTTATTTGAAATATAAATTAACTTTTGCAAACGATAAATAATAATTATTGAATTTTCGAAATAAAATAAATGAAACTAGCCAAATTTAGCATGTAAATGTTTAATACAAAATATCAATGCTGTGTTGGTCGCCTTTTTACCTGTTATACACAACTGTTGTGTGGAAGCGGGTTAAGTGACAGATTCTGTTACAAACCTATTTTTACTTTATATTTCCTAATATGAAATACAAAGTAATGAAAGTATTCCGATGTGGTTGAAGATCCGAAATGGAGATTTTGTTCTCTACCTGTTTTGGAGGGTGCTGATTCTAAAAAATTGTTTTTTGAGCATTGGTCCGTCTGTCCATCTGCGTGAAACCACTCTACAGCGCGAACTGAATGAGCTACGAATTTCAGATTTGGTACATGAGTTCCCAGTACCTGTCGGGCATCATAAGGTTTCCGAGAAAATCGCGCATGAGCAAAGGCTAGCTACCTTAGAATTTTCTGGGTTATAAATTTATTTAAGAGGGATTGCCAGTCCCATAGAGCTAATGCATTAGTTTTGGAATCACAACTTCCGCAGAAGTATTGCTTTGCCATGTTAGCCCTTTTTCCCCAGGTACGGGAATCAACACAACAGCGAAATGAAACAAATTTGAAGCGAAAATGTTATGTAGTTATTTATATATTTTTGAAGTTTTAAAATGCCAGAAATATACAGCAGATGGAGACACTATTTTAAAACTTTATGAATTAATAGTTAAATAACCGGATGTTATTATCTTTTCAATTTAGTTTTAAATTGATGTTATGATTTCCATATCTGGTGAAAATGGGATAACATGGCAAAGCAATTCTTTTGCAAAAGTTGTGATTTCAAAACTAATGCATTAGCTGTATTAGACTGACAGTTCCTCTTAAATTACCTTATGGGAGTATATTATTTGATGTTGTAAACTTTAAATTTTAATGTTCTATTAAATTTGAATTTATTTATTGAGTGGTAATTGAAAGGCGTGTAGTGTAACACACACCTAGTTTTCTTATAACCATTTTACGCTATTTTAGAAAATTATTTAGAGTTTGTTAAAGAACATATAAAAATATACTTTTTTTTTACAAACAAACCGAATTGCCCCAAACTGTAAACAGATAATATATGATGTTAGTAGACAACCAAACAGGGGGCTGGGGAGCCCATTTGGTTAAGGCGTTCGCCTTGCATGCGGAAGCTCCCAGGTTCGGGCCGGGTATCGCCAAAATTACTGCCGACTAATAAATCGGCTTGTGCAGAAAAAGTCCTTTGTTGAGGGAGCGCACGTTAAATATGCTTCTTAGACCCAACGTTGCGCACGATGTCGCCCTTAACGGTTGCGTTGGGTGCCAACTCAGGTGTCGGCTCGTCACTTGACTTAGTTTCCAATTTATGACACCCGCCGCTCTGGTGCGACGATAATAGGGTACTTGACTGTATCGCTAAAATACCTTCCAATATTAAACTAATTATATTTTGAACCCAAAAATAACAAACGCATATATTTTTTTGCGAAATAAATCTTTAAATAATTAGTAAAAATCATTTTAAAACGGCTTATTTTTCATCGGTACTTCACGTGATCACAAACACGCCGATTTGGCTGACGTCACTAGTATATATAAACAAACCGGTGTGATGTTTTTTTTCCTTGCAATTAAACTGGATTTAATCTAATTTACTATTAAAATAAGAATTATATAGATAATGGAAGGAGGTTTTACAGAAGCGGATAGTTCAAATTTGCTTAAAGTAGATTACAATGGTGTATCAAAGTTTGTTTATAGTTACTAGTGACGTCCTATGTACCACGTGACAGCCACAAAGCGTTTTCGGGCGTAAATTTTCGTCCTAATTTTAAAATTCATTTTTCTCCCTCTTTATTGGGTATTTGAAAAAAAAGAAAAAAATACGGGTCTAATATTTTTGGCATAGGAATATTTCAAGCCAGTAAAAATTTTTTAATAAAATACCCGATTTCAAATTAAACCTAAACAAAAAGAAAAACGTTTTGTTATAAAAGAAAAAAATCTATTGGTTTTCTCGTTCCAGAGAATGTGACGAAACTTGTGAAAGAAGGCCATTGAACTCTTCTCATCTCCCCCGTAAAACACGGGGAAGAAAATACACTATTGGGTGTATTTGAGTAGCGAACAGGTGACCTGATGATCCTACCTGAAATGCAGGGAAGCTTCTAGGGTTTAAAATTTACCGACATTTTGTATTTACCTGTAATTCGATAGTTTTATACCACAAAATCGGTACACGTGTAAATTTCCGGTAGTTTTTATTAATTGTTTTTGAACTGAATTGTGTAGTTGTTTAAAGGCGTGAAAAATAAAATGCTATAACTATGTAATTTTAAGCAATTTAATCTCGTTATTGTATTTTTTACTTCTATTAACTAATTTGAAGTTATGAAAGTATTGCCCCGAAATATAGATTTTGTATTTCCTACACGTGGTGAAGGGTGCTTATTTCAAAAAAAGTAGTTTTTGAATATTGGTTTGTCTGTCTCAAACCACTCTAAAGCTCGAACTAAAAGATACACGGACTTCACATTTGGTATACGAGTTATCAGTACTTGTCGGACTTCAGAAGGTTTTCTCCACAGTTGCGCATGCGCAAGAGATAGCTGCCGTAGAATTTGTTAGGTTTTAAAGCTATTTAAATTACCCTATAAAGCCCATTTCACACCTTGTCACAACTACTTTCAACTCCCATAGGACACCATGCATTTAAAAGTTGCACTCAAGTCGTGAGATTTTTTCATGCGAGCACGAAAAAATCTCAAGTTGCATGTACCGTTAGCCAATCAGAATTCAGTATTTGTTTGGCTACATTGTGGCGAACTAGACTTCGCCAACTGGTTGTTTATTTACTTTTTAAGACTCCAACTTTCCTTGCTTGCAAAAAAATGCAAAAATCTCCGTAATTAAAAGTGTGTAGTAAATGGACGGCAAAAATGGAAATTGATCTTATTAATGAAGTTCGGAAACATAAATTTGGTCTATGGCTTGAACAAAGTTTGTTTACAAAAAGATGAAACTTCAAACTTGCCAAATTGTGAGATAAATAATTTTTTTGTGGAAACCCGAAAAACCGGGTTACCACAAGACAAGTTGCAGTTGCAACGGAATTGCAAGTAGTTGTGCAGGTGTGAAATGGGCTTAAGGTATATAATTTCCTTTCGTGTATTTGAGTAGCGTACAGGTGACCTGATATTACCTCGTCACTTGACTGTGGTTCTAAAATACGACGCCCGTCGCCAATAGCCCTCGTGTAGCTCTAGTGCGACGCTAACTAAACTAAAAATGATATTTCCTGAAATGCAGTGTGGCTTCTTGGGTTTGGTATTTACCGACATTTTTCAATTACCTGTAATTCGGCAGTTTTGTACCACAAAGCCGGTTTACATGTAAATTACCGGTAGTTTTATTAATTTCATTTGGTGTTTTGGAACTGAATTGTGTAGTCTTTTAATTGCGTGAAAAATAAATATGTATATAATTTGTATAAGCAATTTATTCTAATTATTAGTGTACTTTATATCGTTAGCAAATTATTCAGAAAATATTTTTTAGAAAAAAAAATTACAGAACATGTATTGCATTGAAAACAATAAGAAAAGACAATGAATGAACGTAATGAAAATGTAACATTTGATGAGTGATGCATATGAGATCATAAAAGTGCTATTGCTTAGAAAATACAAACGTACACTCTTAAAACAAACGAGCAGTTTTAACTCAGTCTGAGTTAATTTCCACTCCTTTCCGGTGCCGAAAATGCACTTCTCCTATACGAGTGAATTTCACTCTTTTGTTTTAAGAGTGTAACTCATTCCAAGTTTTATTCTCATCTCCCTGATTTATAAAGTTGCATTTAATTCGAAATTAAGTTCAAAAAGTCTCTTCAAATCAGAATGTTATTTAAAAAAAATAAATTTGTGTTGGGTACCAGCCTGCCAGCTCAGGTGTCGGCCTCGTCACTTGACCACGGTTCCATATTGCGAGTCAGAAATAGCTCTCATGTAGCTCTAGTGCATTATAATCCAACCAACAAAAATCAGCTTTCTTGTCGTTAAAAAAATCAAAATTTTAATTAAAAATATATAATGCATTTTTAAATTTCGCACAGATATCCAAGCTTTAGTTTCAGTTTGAAATGTCTTGCTAAAAATTATTCTCTGTTGTTGTTATTGTTGTTGTCGTGTCCATGTTGTGTGCAAAAACTAGATGGATCCGAAGCTGTCGTAGACAGCTTTCGCTATTTCTTCTGCATCTTCGGAGAGAATTAAAATTTCTGGGTCTTCAAAGCCAATCCTGAAGAGCCTGGCTTGAATTGCTGGGCAGCCAAATATATGCTGCGGACAGTTGGACACCAGGACAGTTTGGGCAGTGTGTGCAGAAGCTTCTTTGTCCTTCCGTTGAGATTTTCATTCCTTTTAAATGTTTTGTTCGTAGTCTGGCTATTATTGAAGATATTGTACGGTTACAATTTAGAGCAGGGATGGAATATTTAAAATTATTTTTGAAAAGTCTACGGCTGGCAACTGCATTGGCGTCAACGAGAGTTATGAGGTTACATGATTGGGGGCAAGCTCTTGATTCTTTGGCAAGCTCATCGGCTTTTTCATTTCCAAGGATGTTAACATGAGCTGGTATCCACTGTAACGTGCAGGTTTTCTTGGCTGCGATGACTTTTGTCATCGATGACTTATGTCAATTATTCTCAAATCCTAATGTATAAAGTAACTTGCCTTTTTTGAATTTTCCCAAATGCGAAAAATGTAAGCAGTTTTCTATTTTACTGCTGGATTCCTATTGCAAACAATTCGAAGTGTTTTATCCATCTGCTTTGGACTCGTATATACAGGTAGTTATTTCTAGAAATCTTGTCAGGGATTAGAAATACTAAGAAAAAAAAAGCATTTTTGATTAAAGTTGTTTAAGTTAGGGAACTACTAACAAAGAGTGAAATTCACTCTATAGGAGAAGTGCATTTTCGGCACGGAAGGAGTGGAAATTAACTCAGACTGAGTTAAAACCGCTCGTTTTAAGAGTGTAGGACGCAGATTGTTTTCTTTTATTTCTTTACCACTCCGAAAAGAGTGAAATTCACTCCTATAGGAGAAGTGCATTTTCGGCACGGAAAGGAGTGGAAATTAACTCAGACTGAGTTAAAACCGCTCGTTTTAAGAGTGTAGACCAAGGGCGTAACCAGGATCTGATTTAGAGGGGGACAGGTGACATTCGGGGCCCCTTATTATTTTTTTTAAATTTTCGATGACCCTTGGGCCCCTTATAGTCCAAGAGCCCAGGACCCCCAGACCTAAGTTATTTTCACATGAATGAAATGTATCGGATTAGGTCCGCTTTTCACATACTTTTAGTGTATGCATACCCGCTAGAGTGGACCGACGACGGCCAGAAAGAGCCCCTTTATATATAATATATAACGGCCCCCCCACAGACAAAGTGGGCACAGTTGGGATCATATTGGGCCCAAAACAAAATACGTAGGCTCTTTAAATAAATATATATTAATAGTGGGCTTCAGAGGCAAAGTGGGACCATGGGCCCAATTGGTAACAAATGGGCCCGATTTGAACAATATTTAAGCCTCTAAAAAACATATATTGGGGCCCCCATAGGCCAAGTGGGTCCCAGTACACAATTAGAAATATATTGAGCTCAATTTGAATAACATTTGTTGTCTTCTTTTATATATAATTGGGGACCCATTGGCCAAGTGCGTCCCTGGGGCCCACTTGGCCCTTTCTAGGGGTGGGGAGCTGCACCCCCTTGCCCAATGGTGGGTACGCCCTTGAACTAGACTCGTTAGAATACAGTACACTCTCTTAACCGCTAGTAGGACCATCGGTAACGCGTAGCAATCGCATGAACGTATGTTTCACTGTTTATGTGCAGTTTATGTATTGACCATGGTCGCGATTATTACTGACTGTTTATTGATCTACTGATTATCCAAGTTGCAATCCATTTATTACGCATGAGTAGTATTCATTGAAATTTTATTAAGATTACGATTTTTTACAGATTACGTTGTTTTTTTGCGGCAGATGTGTTATACAGAAATTTTGTTGCAGTGAGTATGATATTGTATAAACCGAATTATTTGTAGTGATGTAAGCCCCGTACCATTTACAACTAAACATCCACCCGCACAAAAAATCCCACAAGTGGTGACGTCAGGTGACCACGTGACCCTTCCGAATAGAGGGTGGGCCCGCATGTGGTGTAGGGGGGCGGGAAAAAAGAACACAATAACGAGATAAAAGAGAACGTTAAAAAAGAGCAAAATAATAAAAGATGAAGAAATGTGTGTGCGAAAGTGGCGTATCGTTAAATTATGGTTTTTTTCGAGTTAGAATCGCTAAAATATCTACAATTTAAGAGGGACTGTCAGTCCCATAGAGATAATGCATTAGTTTTGAAATCACAACTTTTGCAAAAGAATTGCTTTGCCATAGTATACCATTTTCACTAGGTATGGGAATCATCATAACATCCATTTAAAACAAAATTGAATAGAAAATAACATCCGGTTATTTAATTATTAATTGATAAAGTTTTAAAATAGTGTCGCCATCTGCTGTAATTTTTGGCATTTTAAAATTTCAAAAATATATAATTAAATAACTAGATAACATTTTCGTTTCAAAATTTGTTTCATTTCGATGTTATGTTGATTCTTATACCTGGGAAAAAAGGCACTAACATGGCAAACCAATACTTCTGCGGACGTTGTGATTCTAAAACTAATGCATTAGCTCCATGGGACTGACAATCCCTCTTAAAAATCCAGCAATTAAAGAAAACTTCAAATGGATAGGGATAAAGTAAGGGCCTGATCTACCATAAAGCTCGTTAGGCTCGGGCCTACAGCCCCCAACTTTTAGTATTCTCTAAATTTTAATTTTTTTATGCTAAATGCTGTAGATCTCAAATTTCCGGAGATCCTACTTTTACTTTAGCTTGACTTTGACTCGGACATGATTGGTTTGATCGATCTTACAAGGTAGCCGATCGATCACTAGGCTATCCACGATGGGCCGTGGATAGCCTAGTGGTTAAGGCCTCGCTCTCGGAATCGGAAGGTCCCGCGATCGAGTCCCGATACTACTGAAGACCCACCGACACCGAGTATATGCGGAGTACGTGCTCGTTAAATCTGTGGGTCCGAAAGTCCTGTGGGCGGTCATGGCACAGTTTCCCACGGATACAGGTCCCTGGAGGTTATCCCACCCCTTCAGGGACATGTCTAAATTGCGGAGGTAGCGATAGATGGCAGCATCTGTCAGCACGTTGCCAAGTCGGATTCCTGCCGTGTAGTCTCTACACGGGCATCTCTCCTCAGGAACCGCACCCATTTGCCATAATCCTTTCACGCTCCGCGGGAAGAGCTTGGGTTCCCCAAGTGGCATTAGTAACAACAACAACAAGGTAGCCGATAAAATTGTAGCGAAAAATATGATGCATCAGCCAACTAGAACCATCATTAAGGGCAATCCTACACAACATTTTCCGTAAAGTTTTATTTGATCAGACCCTGCTTACTTCCAAACCTCGTTCGAACGACAGTAATTTGGATTATGGGTTTTCTGAATAATGCTGTTCCATTCTAGTTTTTAGCTTCCACACTACGTTTATAACGTAAAAAATGGAAGGTATTATAATCGGTCAGTCTGTCCGTCACCCACTTTCATAGTCCAAACTACAAATTCTACGGACAAGTGGGATGCATCAAAAAATTCAGCGCATCGAAATTAGAATTCATTGACAATTTCAGAAAAGAATTCGAATTAAAAGTACTTTAATTATGTAAAAAACTGCAAAATTGAATGCTCATTTAAAAAGCATAGAAAGCCTTTTCTATTAGAATTAAATCACCATTGCCATTCGCAATAATCGCTCGAGAAACTTAAATTCTTTTAAACAATAAATTAAGATAAATTTATTTTTGCGCCATAAATCAGTTTAAAATGACGTCAAATGTATTTCACAAAGAGATTCTTTGATTGTATGCTAATATGGAATGTTTTCTTTCTATTACAAGATGAATATTACATATTTATTCTTTGAAATATAAACTATTTTAGCAACAGATAACAAATAATTATTGAATTTTCGAAAGAAAATAAATTAATCTAGCCAAATTTAACGTATAAATGTTTAAGATAGAATTAATGTTGTGTTTGGCGCGTTTTTTCCTGTTAAACACAAATGTGTGAAAGCTGGTTAAGTAGATTTGTAACAGAATCTGTCACTTGTTTTTTTTTAAAAATAATTAATACAATGGGAAATGTTCAACTACAAACTATTCTTCTGCAAATATATTTTTGTCCGCATGCCACTATTCTGCGCACGCTGTGATGTCGAAACGGGGGCGCAGTGGGCAGATCCTTTCGAATGTTTTAAAAGGGCTGGAGAGTTGAGTAGGCGAGAAGCTATCTCTGCAGACGATATCTTTTTCGAATTCAAAAGCATGGTGGTTGGGTTCTTTTTGAAAGAGTTGTTGCTGTGTTTCTGTCTTGACTGTATGAAAAATAAGTTGCATTTGCGAGTCGGGGTTTTTTGTGTGTGTTGAAGATTTAGGATTAAAAATCTTATATAATCATGTTTAATGCACATTATTCTTAAAATAAGGTGAAAACAATCTGTAACGGTTCCCTTAAAAGTTTGCCTTTAGACTTGCCTACATTATTAACTTGTAAAAAAAGTACAGAATTTGCTTACATTTTATTGGTAAAGAATTGTAGCGGCCTCTGTAACCCACAGTCTACCAAAAGGATCCTCAAGGTGGAGATGAGTTACCTCGGCTTATGTACTACTATTAACTTTGTAATTAAGAATAGTGGTAGGAACGAGATGGTAAATTAGCTCCACCTAGTTGTTGATGGCATATTGAGGTTGCATGTGTGGTGAACCGCCACAGAATAATTATTTGCAATGCAGTTCCTAAAAGTCTATTGACTTGAAAAGTCATTCGTGGGAGAACAGGTTTCGTACTTTTTCTTCGGAATGAACAATCCTAAAAGGACGTTTAGCGTGACGTTCGAAGAGCTTCTGTGGCCTTTGAAGTTGAGTATGTCATAGTGGAAGCCGATTCGGTAATGGTTCATTCCGGAAATTCTGGAATTTACTAACGGAAAGATTTTCACTTTTTTCGAGATTCATACTTATAACCATTCTTAGTGTCCTTTTTTTAAACAAGAAAAATACTTAATAATTGTATAAATTCTAATACATGCATCAATTTTAAGTGTAAAGCGTCATTAAAAAACAACTTTGTAATGTAAAATTATAGTTTAAAAAAATGTAAGGAAATTTTAATACAATTTTTCGCTAAAACATGTTGCATTAGAACAGGTTTACACTTTCGTCCGGATTTAAATTTAACGCTCTGAGGTATATAAACCCGTAACCTGGCTTTCGCATTTTCTAGCAACACATAATTTTTCAAAATTTATAAATGGGGTTGTTTCACGGAGGATCTGGCAATAGCTCTGCGGTTATGTTTTCATGTCTCTCGAATTACTGTTGTTTTGGAATTCGGGAGTGAGTTTTCGAAGAGAATATTTTAGTTATTTTTTTTTAATTCCAACTTCTTTCAATGCAAGTTTTCCTTGATAAATGATTAAAACAACCAACAGTACAGCAAGAAGTTGTAATTTTAAAAAATAACAAAACTTAGAAAACTTAATTTCGAATATCAACAAAAGTAATTTGAGAGACATGAAAACAAAACCGCAGAGCTATATTGCCAGATCCTCCGTGAAACAACCCTATTGAATACGTTTATTAAATTTTAAAATTTAAAGTATGGAGTAGCCATTTATAATTATCTACTACAGAAATATCACGTTGAAAAAAGTTCAGAATTTAAATTTTTAGTTAACATTTTTTATTTGAATCTCAAGCAGTGAAAACAAGTTTAGACTTCAAGTCAATTTGCTTATCCCTCAGAGGGTACCTATTTGCAGAAAAAAACAAATAAAAAGTAGGGGCTGGGGAGCCCAATCAGTTAGGCGCTCGCCTAGCATGCGAAAGGTCTCAGGTTTGGGTCCGGACATCGCCAAAATAACTGCCGACCTGTAAACGGCCCGTGCAGCCAAAAATATCCGACGAATAATACCCCGTGTAGAGGGAGTGCACGTTAAAATACGCTCCAAAGTTCCAGAGTTGCGTACAATGTCGCCCTTAACGGTTGCGTAATAACTGCCGACCTATAAACGGCCCGTGCTGCCAAAAATGTCCGACAAATAATACCCCGTGTAGAGGGAGTGCACGTTAAAATACGCTTCAAAGTCCCAACGCTGCGTACGATGTCGCCCTTAACGGTTGCGTTGGGTGCCAACTCAGGTGTCGGCTCGTCACTTGACTGTGGTTCTAAAATACGACGCCCGTCGCCAATAACCCTCGTGTAGCTCTAGTGCTACGATAATTCAAACTAAACCTAAACCTAAACCTTAACGGTTGCATTGAGTGCCAACTCAGGTGTCGGCTCGTCACTTGACTGTGGTTCTAAAATACGACGCTCGTCGCCAATAGCCCTCGTGTAGCTCTAGTGCGACGATAATTCAAACTAAACCTAAACCTAAACCTTAACGGTTGCGTTGAGTGCCAACTCGGGTGTCGGCTCGTCACTTGACTGTGGTTCTAAAATACGACGCCCGTCGCCAATAGCCCTCGTGTAGCTCTAGTGCGACGATAATTCAAACTAAACCTAAACCTTAACGGTTGCGTTGAGTGCCAACTCAGGTGTCGGCTCGTCACTTGACTGTGGTTCTAAAATACGATGCCCGACGCCAATAGCCTTCTAGTGCGACGATAATTCAAACTAAATTTAAACCTTAACGGTTGCGTTGAGTGCCAACTCAGGTGTCGGCTCGTCACTTGACTGTGGTTCTAAAATACGACGCCCGACGCCAATAGCCTTCTAGTGCGACGATAATTCAAACTAAACCTAAACCTTAACGGTTGCGTTGAGTGCCAACTCAGGTGTCGGCTCGTCACTTGACTGTGGTTCTAAAATACGATGCCCGACGCCAATAGCCTTCCAGTGCGACGATAATTCAAACTAAACTAAACAAATAAAAAGTAACATTCCGTTATCTCTTTCTCTCGTGTCTTTTTGATGAGAGGGTAGGAATGAGAGACATTCAGTCACACCCCTGCAGACGACTCCAGCTGCCTGCTCTGTTTGTAAATCGTTTGGTGAAATATAAAAAGAATGCAGTAGTAAAAAAAAAAGTGCGCCCTATTCCTCTGAAAGCGAGTTCTATACCCCGTTTGTTCTTTTAGGAAAAAGTCGTCTGCTTTTGCAACGACAGATCTCTTTATTGGCTGTGCTGGGGTCGACAGCCCCTTTGGGACGTCTTATCGCGAAGTGGCGAAAGACGTCATAAAAATCGCAAGCGTTTCACTGATGTTAAGAAAAATTGATTTTGGAAATTTTTTAATGAATTGTTTTTTTAATGAAAAGTTGGTTATTGACTGTTGAAGATTTAGGTCTTTCTGTACTCCTCGTTCCAATCAGTCGGGGTTTTAAAAAAAGTAATGATATGGCAGCATAAAACTATATTTTATGCTTTTGTTATCAAATAGAAGCTCTGTCCTATTTAAAAATTTATTTTGTTTATTTGAAAGAAATGGTATTTTATTTTTTCTATCATCTAAACGTCCGTCTTTCTGTCCGTAACCCCACCCTCGGCCTTTAAATTCCTTTCTAACCATCGGATTTTCAAAGTTATTATTTTTTTTTTGAAAGACATGAAATCAGTGACCTATCTTATACTTCAGCTGTTTATCCGTACTATCAGAATTTCTTTGAGTATTAAGATTAACGTTAAGGGGAAGTCGGTTTTTTGTGCATCTTTCAGAACTTTTTGTTAAGTGATAAATACGTGAATTATTTTTCTTTAAATCAAAGATATTAAAATAACCGACGAATACCCCGTGCAGAGGGAGTGCACGTTAAATATGCTTCAAAGTCCCAACGCTGCTACGAGGTCGTTCTTAATGGTTGCGTTGGGTGCCCAAAGAGTTCTATAGTAGGGTAGAGGAACGACTCGTACTGAACTGCCATCGGCAGCCATGGCTCACTACGGAGCCCGAATAGAGTGGCAAAAGTGCTAGCTAATTTATAATTTTGATACTGAGAAAAGAAGTACACCCAGGGCAAAGGCGGGAATCGAACCCGCACCTGTTACATCGCGCGGACTGCTAGCGTTATGGCCTGCGATCCAAACCACTCGGCCATCGGGCCCCACATGCCACCTTATATTGTCTCCGTGTTGGTCCATGGTGCTGTTGCCAGGTTCAGTCTCTACCCTACTATAGAACTCTTTGTGGGTGCCTTATTAAGGTGTCAGATCGTCACTTGACTGTGGTTCCAAATTACGAAGCCCTCGTGTAGCTCCAGTGCGACGATAATTCAAACTAACTTAACCACCAACCGAAAAATATCCCTGTCAGCAGATGTGATAGTATGAGACCCTGTGCGAACCAAAGAATAACATCCCTGAATGCAACTGGCGATTTCAATAAATCGTTAGAGACGGGTCGTTTCTTTCTTCGAGTCTTCCCTCTCAACTTATGCCGACTCTATTGTTTCCCTTCATTAAAAGACCGTTATTCACTTCTGCTGTGGTCAGGTAAACGGCAGTAACCACAACAATGAATTGGACCATTTTGGCTCAGAAATTAGTCTTTTTTCGGTATGTTTTCTAATAGGTTAGAGTAATTGAGTGCGTGCAACTATGGTCCAAGTCCTTAGGCTAGTTACTGCTGTTTACCTGTTCACGGCAGAGTTGAAGGGGATGGTCATAACTTGTGAGGCACAAAGTAATGTCCCATTGAATTTTACCTCAGGGTCGGAAGGATTCCTTTTATGGTTTTACACCATCGCTTGCGTTTGTGTGCTGTTACATTTGTCTAGGGCCCGATCTAGGCTCGTCTAGGCTCCATCTAGGCTCGTTACACGTCTAGGGCCCGATCAAGGCTCGAAAGTAACTGTCACTAGGTCGCAAAATGCGACCAAATTCTTCAATTTTGCGAAAACAAAAAAAAAGTAATTGCGGTTATCACGTTGTGATCTTAAAATCGCACATCTCTGGCGATTTGTAAATTTCGTAACTAATGCGATCTGTAAATTGCAAGACCACGGCAATAGTAAAATTCCAAAATTGCAACGTTCCTAAAATTCGGAAACTCCATAGTGATCGAAATATTAAACTCAAAGGCGAACGTAAAATCCACAATGTACTGCTTTTGAAAATTGTGAATTCTACACTCTTTTAAAACAAACGAGCGGTTTTAACTCAGTCTGAGTTAATTTCCACTCCTTTCCGGTGCCGAAAATGCACTTCTCCTATAGGAGTGAATTTCACTCTTTTTCGGAGTGGGTAAAAGAAATAAAAGAAAACAATCTGCGTCCTACACTCTTGCAATGAGCGGTTTTAACTCAGTCTGAGTTAATTTTCACTCCTTTCCGGTGCCGAAAATGCACTTCTCCTATAGGAGTGAATTTCACTCTTTTGTTTTAAGAGTGTATAACTCCAGCAATGGTGAAACTCCTGAGATTCTATAACCGCAAAAATCGTTAATTCTATACAGTCCTTGGACATATTATTAGACGCACTGCAAGATTTCATGTAAAATATTAATTACCGGGTGATAGTGTACCGTTTTATTTTAAATTGATTTGTTTTTCATTTTTATATTATCCAATCCATTACCGATTTATTTGACATAAATAAAACAGCATTCATTTATCAAAGCTTAAGTTTTAAAGAAAAGTGAAATTAATGTTAGTAAAAGTCAATATTTGGTTGAGCTACCTTTAGCCGCTATCAAAACTTTAATTCTGCGCGGCATGCTTCAATGCAAGACTGTACTGTCTCCTGCATTTGAGGATGATGATTCCACACATAAATAATCCAATAATAAATAATTATTATAAATTAATCTTAATCATAATTATCTTAAAATAAATTCAAATATGCAGTCTACAACAATTCTTTAAAATAAAAATCAATAATATTGTAGTTTAAATATACCATTATTGCATAAAAACTCTTAAGAAACATAAAATTTCTAAAAAAAAATACATTGCGTCTAATAATTTGTCCAGGGACTGTAGAATCGCGAAACTTTGGTAATCCGATTATCGCGAAAATTCCGGTGATTTAACTGCAGTAAATAATTTGTTTCCAATCAGAAATATTTTTTCTCAAAAATGCCTGTAAATAATGCGAATTTGCTCTTGCTAGCAACCAGTAATACTAATTAAAAAAAAAGACTTTTTAACTACGCCACGTACGATGTCACCCTTAAAAATTTGCCTTGGATGCCCACTCGGGTGTCGACTTTCACTTGACTGGTTCTAAATTTCATCAATAGCCCCCGTGTAGCCCTAGTGCGGCAATAATTCAACCCAACCATCCTAACCAACTTTTGATTGACATCGCGTGCGAACAACAAAAAAAATCACGTCACACTTTTCGAAAACACTTTTTTTTTTAGTGCCCCACTAGAAAAGAACAGGGCGCGGCCAGGAGGGGGGGCGGTGATCCGAGTCGTCTGCGAGTAGACATTCCCCAGGATCGTCCGAAACAAAAGGGGCCGCGGGGGAGGACGAACAAAAAAAAATTCTAAAAGTTCCGCCCCGGTGATCGGCACGGTCTACATACAAGATTCGGTGTCGTATCAGGAGTTTTTTTTTTCTGTGAACAGTTATTTTTTTTGTTGTACTATTTGGGAGTACAGACTACGCTTGATTGTCCGAATGCTACCTCGGTACATCGAAGGACTTGGTTTGATTGCTTTTTGTAGGGATAATTTTCCGTCATTTTTCTAGAAGCAAGTTGAACAGTCCATACTGTGAACAGTTATTTTTTTTTTTTGTACTATTTGGAGTACAGACTACGCTTGATTGTCCGAATGCTACCTCGGTACATCGAAGGACTTGGTTTGATTGCTTTTTGTAGGGATAATTTTCCGTCATTTTTTCTAGAAGCAAGTTGAACAGTCCATACTGTGAACAGTTATTTTTTTTGTTGTGCTATTTGGGAGTACAGACTACGCTTGATTGTCCGAATGCTACTCGGTACATCGAAGGACTTGGTTGATTGCTTTTTGTAGGGATAATTTTCCGTCATTTTTTCTAGAAGCAAGTTGAACAGTCCATACTGTGAACAGTTATTTTTTTTTTGTTACTATTTGGGAGTACAGACTACGCTTGATTGTCCGAATGCTACCTCGGTACATCGAAGGACTTGGTTTGATTGCTTTTTGTAGGGATAATTTTCCGTCATTTTTCTAGAAGCAAGTTGAACAGTCCATGCTCCTACCAGGGGTTGTAAGTTACAAAATATAACATTCATTTTAAGTACCTTAACGTAAATTTTCTAGCTTCCACACTATGTTTATAACGTAAAAAGTGGAAGGTGTTATAATCGTTCAGCCGTCTGTCTGTCACCCACTTTCATAGCCCAAACTGCAAATGCTACGGACAAGTGTGATACGTCAAAAAATTCAGCGCATCGAAATTAGAATACATTGAAAATTTCAAAAAAGAATTCGAATTCGAAGTACTTCAATTATTTCAAAAACTGCAAAATTGAATGCTCATTTAAAAAGCTTGGAAAGCCATTTTTATTAGAATTTAATCACCTTTGCCATTCGCAACAATCGCTCGAGAAACTTTAATTCTTTTAGACAATAAATTAAAATAAGTTTATTTTTGCGACATCTATCAGTTTGAAATGACATCAAATATTTTTCACTACGAGATTATTTGTACGTTGATATGAAATATTTTCATTCTATTTAAAAGCGAGGAATATGACATATTTATTCTTTGAAATATAAATTAATTTTTGCAAACGATAAGTAATAATCATTGAATTTTCGAAATAAAATAAATGAAACTAGCCAAATTTAGCATGTAAATGTTTAATATAGAATATCAAGGCTGTCTTTTTACCTGCTAAACACAACTGTTGTGTGGAAGCGGGTTAAGTGACAGATTCTGTTACAAACCTACTTGTTTATTTATGAAGAGTTAAAATGCTTTTCACAAATGTAAACAATTAGGCAAATTAACTCGGCTGTATTGTTAGGTACCTTTTTAAAACGTTTAAAAATTAAATTCCTGCGCTAATAATTACAATTTTAACATCTTCATAGAGCAAAAAAAAAACAATTTATCGGTCAAAATATAATTAAATATTAGTGACTTGCTGGACAAATTTTCCGTCTTCATTATTTATGTTTTACTCCAAATAAACAGTATTTTTTTTGACATCACTAACATGTTAAAAAAATATATCATTCCCTTCTTTCGCATATTTTTCGACTAACCCTTTATAGCGTTTGAATTCTCCGTGAAAAGTTGAAGGACCCGGGTTTTTGAAGAACCTTTTTATTTTTCAACTATTTTATCAAAACTTGAACCACATATTTATTTTAAATACTCGCCCGTCGAAAAGACTCTTTAAAATGTTCCTTTTTCTTTAATAAAATATTTTTGTTGGAGGTGGAATTTTTAGACTTCGTTGGCAACGGTTGGATAATTTCGAAGATTCTGATATTTGATTGTTCGCTTTACGGCTATATGATTTTTTTTAAAGAATAAATCGGTTTAATTTGTACGAAGGTATTATAATCTATTTTTTTTAAACTCAAACTTTGCCTTATAATTGCAATATTAAATATGTGAGCGGTTTTTTTTGTTCCTTCAGGAGTTAATTATAATATTAATGATTACTATTTAATGTTAAGGGGATGCGGTACCCAAAACATTATTTTTTAAAAATAATAACAAACTTGTAAATTATGGTGGTTTTATATAATTTTCACTCTAAATAAACATTTTCCAGCAATAAAAACAAATATTAACAAGTAGTTTTTCAGTTTTTTTTTAAAGTCAAAATTTTGAACTTTTTTTAAAACGCTACTCCTCTTTCAATTTTGAGAATAACTCCACCAAACTTTTATAGTTTTTTAGAACTATTTGTTCAAGAACTGTGCATGGATTCTAAAATGTGAGCTACAGTTAAAACGCAACATGCATTTACACTAAAAATCCAAAAATCACAAAATTTACAAATTATTGAATTCAATTTTTTTTAAAAAAACAACTATAGTAGACCTTACATAGTAGACCTTATTCCATGCACTATTTTGTGCACCATTTATATAAGAGTACAGATTAAAAATTTCAAAATTGTAACTTAATTAGCAAAAAAGGGATTTATTAAACACAAGAATTGAAAAAACGCGAAGCGGAGAAAACAGGTTGAAAACAGACGAAATACGTTCAAACTATAAGGGATGACTCCTGAAGATGTTTAATAACTTTTTTTCTACAGAAGATATCCTTATGAAACTGAGTAAATGTTTAGAAAGATATTGTGAATAAAATAATAAGTAAAAACTGAAAAATCGATCTTTTGACCAATTTTTGGGTACCGTATCCCCTTAACGGCCTTAACTATTAAAAGGTAATAGTTATTGTTTCGCGTTGAATTACTGTTTTTTTCCATTTCGTGGGCTCATATCACGCCTAACGGAATTTTTGGAGGCAACACAGCATATACAGTTAAGGAATCGCAGTCTACACAGTTAAGGAATGGCAGTCTGCACAGTTAAGGAATGGCAGTCTGCACAGTTAAGGAATGGCAGTCTGCACAGTTAAGGAATGGCAGTCTGCACAGTTAAGGAATCGCAGTCTGCACAGTTAAGGAATCGCAGTCTACACAGTTAAGGAATCGCAGTCTACACAGTTAAGGAATCGCAGTCTACACAGTTAAGGAACCGCAGTCTACACAGTTAAGGTTTACCTTTGAAAGTATTCCATTTAGCGGTGGCTGCACAGTTTTGCCTACTTTATCGCTTGCACCCCGAATTGGAAAAGACAAAATATTTAATACATTTAATATAAAATCAATATTATAAAGTAGCTGAAAAGTTGTAAATTTATTTTAATGTACTGAAATTGTTTTTTTTGTATTGCAGTATTAGTTTTATTAAATTTTTTTTAACATTCTTATCACTGTTTATTAGTACTACGTACTTAGTGACCTTTGAAGTTCGTACAGTTTTCTTTTCAATTATGTTAAGAAAAGTCGTATTTTTGACGAGTTAGCAAACGCTTTCTTACACCACCCATAACAATTTAAGGCCCTTTATGCCAACAGCTGTTCACCGACATGCTTTCACCAAGCTTAACTCCCAAAGGTGAACGTTTGTGGCAATTTTACCAAGTTTGTCACAACTCTACGTTAGTAGAACTTATGTATGGTGACTCTAGGCTACACCTTTTTTAGAGAAGGCCTTTTCCCTCAAATAATGACGTGGTTTAAGTAGTTCGATCTAACCAATCACAAAACGGGAAGAATAATGCCAAGACATAATTCTTCAACTTTTTTAGGGTAATTGATCGGTTAGAGAGGGCTACTCTTACTATGCCACACAAGGCCGAATTTCTGAATAGGCTAAGTACGCTGTAGCCTACAGCAGCTAATTTTTTGAGGTGGCAAATTTTACGACCCATTAAAGCGGCATTCGGCATAAAAAATTAATATAAAGATACGAATATTTTAAAAAAAAAAATTTTACATTAAGCGTAAACGTAACGTATTAATATCGTATAATATTACTATATAGAAATTAAACTAAACTCTCGCGCAACGCCCATTACTGACCAAGCCTGCGGCCAATTCAGCTTTCGTGACAAGGCTCTGGGTGCTAGGCATAAGTCCGTTAGGTGGTCAGCCTCACGCGGACCCCCAGTGTTAGTCCCAACATGTTTGGTCCTCATTTTATCGACCCAATTAAGGAATAAGTTGAGTGAACCCGCCATCCGGATTATTACTATATAGAACAGTTAAAAAAATTCGCCTATTTCGCTTTCGATTTAGTGTGTAAAGGAACATAGATGATTCTAATATGTGTATGTATTTTAAACAGCACATACCACCCTATTTTGCAGTTAACCAGCTAGCTTTCCCCGAAGTGGGAGAGTATTGTGACAGTGGCGGCAAATCAATCGTAGATTATAAGCGACAAGTCTTTAAATCCGGCCCTGATGCCACACCTCTTAAACAAAAGAGTGAATTCACTCCATAGGAGAGTGCATTTTCGGCACCGAAGGGTGGAAATTAACTCAGCTGTAGTTAAACGCTCGTTTTAAGAGTGTAGGACGCAGATTGTTTTCTTTTATTTCTTTACCCACTCCGAAAGAGTGAAATTCACTCCTATAGGAAAGTGAATTTTCGGCACGAAAGGAGTGGAAATTAACTCAACTGAGTTAAAACGACTCGTGTGTTTTAAAGAGGCACTAAAGTGTAAACCGTCAGAGGCTTTGAGCCTGGGTTTCTTAAAAATCGTAATCGTAGAGCCTTTCACGGTCGACACGCTGCTTCGGAAAAATTGCTATAAATATGCTATCGCTATATGTTAATAATGATCGTTACCTTTAGGAAACCAAAGCATTAGAATGCATCACGGGTTGATAATACTACAAACCCTTATAATCCAAAGCAAAAAAGATTGTTTTATAATTATAAAAAAAAAACTATTGACTATATGTAGATTATTTGCGTTTTTTTATAAAATGTAAAGTAAGATGAAGCATCTCTTGTGATTTATAAGTGGAGTTTTTTTTCCCCAAAACATAAAAAAAAAACTCCTTCAGAGGGTTTAATTTTGATTGTAACAAACAAACACCGCTTTTTATGCTGATTTAGAAGAGTAGAGAAAAAAATTAAAAAATTGTTAATATAAAAACAACACTATCTGTTAATGCATAGAGCTTTTGAGCCCATTGAGTTTTAAGCATTGGATAAAAAAAAGCTTATCAAAGGAATTTTTAACGCAGTTTTTTTTTAGAAAGCTCTTTTTAAAAAAAAACATTCATTACTAGTAAAAAAATTAGCGATCGATAATTTTATTTTATCTCTGTGTGGATAGAGAGATGCAAAAAATATATATACTTCAAAATAAACTCGGTGCAGGGGGGGGGTGGAAAAAATCCCCCAACGGGTTGAAAAAAAAAAATTCTTTTGATGTGGTACCACCCCACACCGAATAAAAAATCGAGCGAAATCTCGCTTTGTTGGTTTGATACAGTTGTAAATGAAACCCCCGATAAGTCAGTGTCCTTTTTACCCTCTGATGTATACAGACGAAAAAATCCGCCATCTGACTGCGAGTTTGGGGCTGGGGGAGCCCAGTCGATTAGGCATTCGCCTAGCATGCGAAAGGTCCCAGGTTCGGGTCCGGGCATCACCAAAATAACTGCCGACCTATTAACGGCCCGTGCTGCCAAAAATTTCCGACGATTAATACCCCGTGTAGAGAAAGTGCACGTTAAATATGCTTCAAAGTCCCAACGCTGCGTACGATGTCGCCCTTAACGGTTGCGTTGGGTGCCTACTCAGGTGTCGGATCGTCACTTGACTGTGGTTCTAAAATACGACGCCCGTCGCCAATAGCCCTCGTCTAGCTCTAGTGCGACGATAATTCAAACTAAACTAAAGGACTTAAAAAGTTCAGAAAGTTGTATTTGGATCCTAGGTTACGCTGTTCAATATCATCCAAGCATATTTCTTGAATTTAAAATTGCCAGTTTATTAGAAAAACCCAAAACCTATAAGCAAGATTGACACTTAAGGGGGAATGGGCACGCTGGAGCGCGGGTCTCCAAACTCAAGTGCCTCAGTGTTAATCCAATGGCGAAAAAACTATTTTCTCTGCCGCATTTCTCCGGCTGTATTGAATATTTTTACAAACGGTTTTTTTTAAATAATAAATGTAGATAACTTACAGGTCTCTATCTTCCCACTTTTTGAAATTGCTTCGAATATTTTGTGTAAAATTATTTATTGAAAATTTAAAAAAAAATATTCGAACCCATTTCGAAAAGTGGGAAGGTTGGGACCTGTAAGTTATTTACATTTATTATTTAAAAAACCCCGTTTGTAAAAATATTTAATACAGCCGGAGAAATGTGGCAGAGAAAATATATTTTTCGCCATTGGATTAACACTGAGGCACTTGAGTTTGGAGACCCGCGTTCCAGCGCGCCCATTCCCCCTTAAGCCATTAACGACGATTGGCAAGAAAATTTGCAACGCGAAAATGAGTTTTCTGCTTAAGGTTAGTGAAATAAACTATAAGCCAAATAAATACCATAGTCCTGAATAATTTATATAGGACAAATAATTTGTATTCTAGTGTTCGAAACAATGTTAAAAAACACTTTTAGAATCGGCACCCTCCAAAACCGGGTAGAAAAACACAAAATTTCCAATGAAGTCGCACGATAAACGAATTTAAACTAGGGATGTGTAGCGCTACACGACCTTCAATTACCACTCGGTAAGTTAAAAGGAAACTACACTCTTAAAACAAACGAGCGGTTTTAACTCAGTCTGAGTTAATTTCCACTCCTTTCCGTGCCGAAAATGCACTTCTCCTATAGGAGTGAATTTCACTCTTTTCGATGGTAAAAGAATAAAGAAACAATCGCGTCTACACTTTAACGAGCGTTTTAACTCAGTCTGAGTTAATTTCCACTCCTTTCCGGTGCCGAAAATGCACTTCTCCTATAGGAGTTAATTTCACTCTTTTGTTTTAAGAGTGTATATATCATATAGAGTAAGTTCGAATACATACTTCATTTCTGATTCGCAACCCAATACTTTCGTTACCTTAAATTTCGTACTAAGTAATTGAAAAGTAACAATTTTAACATTTTATTCGGAAATGTTGGTGTTAACGTTATCCCCTAAGTCTTCAAACGTGGAATTAAATACATTTAAAGCTGTAATTGTAACTCATCTAAATACGTACCATTATTTTTTTAAAAAATGACGGCCTAACATTCATGTCAAATCAAAACATAGAGCTTCTTCCACATTTTTTTTAAATAAAAAAGCGTTACTTAAAAAACAACCTTAGAGGGGATTATCTATTACTGCGTGATTACAAAATGCAAATTGCAATTAGTGCTCCTCGGTTTTTTAGCCTTTTTTTCTTTTAAAATTATAATAACTCCACCCTATTTTTTTAGGGTGGGTATGGGGGGAGATACTTTTTTTTATTGTAGTCTATGAACCCTACCCACCCCAGGATTTTTTTTTTATAAATTGCGTATAAATATATTTTTTCTGGCTTCTATTACCCCCTCCTCTTCCCTTAATGTCTTGATGAGATACAAGTGAAGGGGGGGGGGGGCAGGGGAGCTTAGGTTATTTTTGGAAAGTAGTTATTTTCAGGGCAAATTATTGGTTAGAACACACGGCCTACTCAACTACTAAGGCCAAAGAAGCTCTCCCAAACACGCTCGGGGACGGAAAATTTGACGTCATAGTTCCGAGTGACGTTGTTCCGAAGATGAAGACAACCTGTTCGGAACCACTCGTTCACGGCTGACCACAATTTTAGGGTTCCGAATGCGTCCGAACTCGTTTCTCGATCTTCGGCACTCGGAACAGTGACGTCAAAAATTCCGTCTACGCTCATGTTTGTGGAAGCTTCTCTGGCCTTTTGTTATTGAAGTTGGCCGTGGTTAGAATCGGAATAAAGTCAATAGTCGTACAGAGATGTCAGCTCAGTTTGTAATGTATTAAGGGGGTCGGATGGGTGTTTGTGTCAAAAATGTCGATTTTCTGTTTTTTTTTTGTTCTGCTTATTTTTAGCTTTAGTTAGACCAAGATTATCGATTTCTGTTTAGTGGTTTTCTTTTTATAAGCATTTTTGAGAAACTCTTAACATCAGTTCTTACCTAAACCTTACTTTTCTTTTGCGTTTGATGAAATATAAGGGGTATCTACCAGCAGTAAAACGTTAGTGCAGAGTTTGTTAAAAGATTATTCCGGACATAGCAGCTGCCTTTTAGAAAAACAAGTAAGTTTGCAACCTAAATTGTCACCTAAAACCACACACAATTTTAAAGCCTAAAGAAACAAAATCGTCAACACACAGTATTTAGTTCAAATCTAAACTTTTCTTCCCCAAATTGCCAATTTTTATTAATTTTTTCAAATTCAATTAATTATTTAGTAATTGATAAATTAATTTGAAGTTCGAGTAAAACAAATTTAGCAATACTACTTGCTCGAAAAATCGAAGCGAAACTTATCCTTTTTTTTTTTTAAAAAAAATTTTACGAAAAAGGAATTAGTTTTTGAACAAACAAATTACTAATTTGTCTCTTGGCGTCTTTATACAATTATACATTAATAAACGATGAAAAGTAACCAGCTTATTTACGCAAAAATAGATTGGGACTATATTTGCTGTTTTTTAATACACATTTAATGTACCATCAAAAGAACATTATTGTGACACATATTATGAGGTTCGAACTAATTTATAAGTTTCTTGTACTTTTTATGAGGTGGTGACCGCAGAAATATTGTATACAAATTGATTTTTTTTGTTTATTTAAAGAATGATTTTTTTTATTTTTAAATTTTAAATGTACCTCTAATATTTTTTAATGAAATTTGGGATACAGCCTTTCCTGATAATTGCTTCAATATGGCGTATTCTTCTTGCCTGTGAGACTTATGAATTGTTCTGTGAAAGTTAGTGACAGACAGACGGACTGAACGATTATAATGTCTTAACCCTTTCAGTCCCAGTGATGAAATTTGGCATCGTCATTTATCTGATCATATTTTTAAAAAAAATAATATTGCTGACATCTTTTGGGATTAATAAAAAATATTTTCTAATAGAAAAAAGTTGGAAGAATCGAATGATGTGCTTTTTAATATCATAAATGGCAATAGACGATCAGAATTTTTTTTTTCTAAAATGATGATGCCAAATTGTCATTGGTACTGAAAGGGTTAAACTTTATAAACCCAATGTTGAAGCTAAAAAGAGTAAAAGGTTGGGTGACAAAACTGAAACCCAAAAGAACGCATGAAAAATAACGATGTTTTCTAATATTTTTTCCCTCCTCCCCCTAGGCGCCCCCCCCCCCCTCCACCCCCCTCATCTTTCCTTCATCTTTTTAACGTTAACTTTTGCTCTCTTGGTGCTCTTTTCTCCCTTATTTTTTTTTAAATACTTTTTTCTAATTTTTAGAATAAGGGGATGTGGGGGGGGGGGTCTAAAAAAGACGCCAAGAGAAGAAAAAAAAGCTAGGGGGTGATAGGGAGAGAGGTAGATAGAATTATGTGTTTGGTTTTTCAACGAACCCCCCGCCCCCCCCTCTAGTCTCTATTCGTCAATTTTTTTTTATCTCCTTATTTCCTTGAGGGGGTAAAAAAAAAAGAACAGAGATGAGTTTAAGAAAAAAAAAATTCGGAGTCGGGGACAGAACACAAAGGAAAAAAATATTTTTTCTCGAGGAATTAGAAAAAATTTTTTTACAGGGGCCTAAAAACAGAAGAGGAAAAAAAAATTGGAATATGTTAGGGGGAGGGAGAGAAATTGACTTAACAAATTTTTTTTTTATTATTATTTTTGAAGCGCTTTTGGACTTGTAAAATATGCATACAGGGTCTTTCTGCTGAAAGATTTTTTTCGTTACTTTTCGGGACTAAAATGCAATTTTTTGGGTGCAAATTAGTAATGAAAAACTTAATTATTTTTCTTTTAAGTAACAACCCGGGGGTAATGAGGATATTTCTAAGATTTTAAAAGTCGATGAGCAAAATACTGAAACTTAATTTTAAAATTTTAAACAATTATCGCTATTTGAAAGTTGTTAATGAATTTATTAGACAATACTCCCACGTTACTTGACTACGGTTCAAAGTTAGAAGCCCGTCTCTAAACATGTATAACTCTACCTTTAGCTATTCCGAATAGATCGAATCATCAATGAAGCATTATTTTTTACAAATACAAAATACAAAAATTGTCGACCAACAACAGGCCAGAGGCCCAGCAAGGTTGGTCCAAAATAAATCTAATACTTTACCAGTTTCCAATGAGTATCAAGATTCTTTCTTAAAATCTTCTACTTTTTTTTTCTCTTCAAATACACCACATAATCTGATAAAGCATTCCACTCATTGACAACTCTATTGTAAAAATAATGCTTTCTTACCTCCCTTTTAAAGCATGATACATTCAATTTCTGATCATGTCCTCTAGTCCGGCTATTTAAGATAAAACCTAAGCCTTCCATGTCTCCCTGTTTTATGAAGTTGAATAACTGAATTAAATCACCCATAGCTCTCCTATTTTCCAGGGAATACATGTTTAAAGATCTTATTCTGTTACACAGTAAAAAATTTGTGCTAGTGTTTTCACCATGATATTGTTCTTTCACCATGATATCGTTTCCTAAGTAGCTGCAACGGCTGGATGGTGAAATGTTCCTTTTTACGGTGTTTGGTTGAACCCTTTTTCTGGATTTGGAAACAAAAACCTGAAAAATGGTTCAACCGAATACCAAAAATATGGTGGAACGTTTCACCATTCAGCCGTTGCAGCTACTAGGAACCAATATCATGGTGAAACCAAGCACAAAATTTTTAACAGTGTATCATAATCAGTACCAGATAGACCCTTAATCATTTTTGTAGCCCTATGCTGAACTTTTTCAAGCAACTATCTTTTCTGAGGCAGGGAGACCAAAATTGAACAGCATATTCCAGATGTGGCCTTGCCAATCCCCTATACAATGGCAAAATGATCTCCTTAGATTTAGAAAAGTGATACTTTTCTAATATATCCCAACATTCGATTGGCTTTCTTACTTGCCTCAACACACTTTTTACTCATTTTGAAATCATTACTCACTAAAACTCCTAAATCTCTAACAAACTCACTATCTTGGATACTGTCTCCCTGTAAAACATAAGAATGTTTAACATTGTTCTTACCCAAATCAATGCAAGGTTTGACATTTGTTAACACTGAACGACATGCCCCACCTTGAAGCCCCATTCAGTAATTTTAACTATCCATTGGAAATGAATTTTACCCTTCAATGTCTAGTATTCCATATTTGATACCAATTACCTTTTGAACTATGTAAAACTATAAATTTACTTTTCTTTTAACCTTGTGAGGGATATAAAACCTTCACTTGTGTGTGTCAATCGGGTTTTTCAGCGACAAACATACTTAAAAAAAATTGTTTTACTAAATTTTAAAAATTGAATTCTGAAGGAATCCTTTATAATCACACTATAGAAATATAATTTCAATTTTTAAAATTAAATTTTCAGTTAAAAATAGATATTTTAATCTCATGTAGGGAAAACAAGTTTCCACTTCATCCAATTAGTTTATTTCTTAGGGAGTTAATATTTCATGCAATATTCAGCATTGTAAATAGGGGCTATACACTCTTAAAACAAACGAGCGGTTTTAACTCAGTCTGAGTTAATTTCCATCCTTTCGGTGCCGAAAATGCATTCTCCTATAGAGTGATTTCACTCTTGTTTAAGAGTGTAAGTAATGATTGAAACACATTATTGAAACTTAACCAAACAATGCTAATTAAAGTTTAACCTTTTCTTGATTTGGCAATTGACAGGGTTTGTTAGTTAATAGTCTATTTTATATATTTACCGAGAACTTTTTGCGAAAATGTATAATAAGATCTGTGTTGTGTACTATTTGTAACGATTGTAAACCAGTCGATCTTTAACAAAAAAAAGTTAGCAAGTTTTTTTTCCATTTTTCGGGACATTTTTAGTTCAATATTGTTCAGATAAATCAACGATTTTTTTTTAATTTGCGAGGAATAAACGATATTCTTTAAAAAAAAAAAGGTTTTCCAAATAATCATGACAGAAGATACTAAATTCCATTTTTTGTTCACACACAAAAAAAAATTTCGAATAATCGAAATTAAGTGAATAATACTATTGCATCTTTAGTGGAGATATTAAAGTATTAGTTTAGATTTATGTATTTGAGTTTCCCCTCCAACCGTTAAAAGTGGCTTTGGGTGCCGACTCGGGTGTCGGCTTCTCACTTGACTTAGGCTTTAAATAGGGTACTTGACTAAAAAATTTTTATTGGCTTGAAATATTCTTATGCCAAAATATTAGACCCGTATTTTTTCTTTTTTTCAAATACCCCATAAAAAGGGGAAAAATGAATTTTAAAATTAGGACGAAAAATCACTCCCGAAAACGCTTTGTGGCTGTCTCGTGGTATCTATGATGTCACTAGTAAACACCATTTTGGAATCTACTTTAAGCAAATTTGAACTATCCGCTTTTTTAAAACCTCCACCCATTATCTATATAATTCTTATTTTAATAGTAAGTTAGATTAAAACCAGTTTAATTACAAAAAAAAACACATCACACCGGTTTGTTTATTCAGTGACGTCAGCCAAATCGACGTGTTTGTGATCACGTGACGTACCGATGAAAAAAAGCCACTTGAAAGTGATTTTTATTAATTATTTAAAGATTTATTTTGCAAAAAAATATATACGTTTGTTATATTTGGGTTCAAACTATAATTTAATTAATATTGGAAGGTATTTTAGCGATACTGTCAAGTACCCTATTCTATAAAAAAAAGAAGTATGTAGTATGACGTTAATTAAACTAAACCAAACAGTAAGAGCCGAAACCCGCCAGGCGGTATCGCCAACGACCGCCAACCGCGCAAGATCCCGTCGCCAAAACACATGTGGCGCAAATCTCACTCAAAACATTTTTCCGCAAAACGTCGGCATTCGTCAGACCGTACGTTCGCGCAAAATTCTCTCCGTTTATCACAAGTGGTTTTTACAGACATTTTACTTCCAAAATACTGTGTGTGACTATTTTTTAGGATCGAAAATTTAATGAAAAGTGGAAATATTCTCTACGCATCTTGTTTGGCGTGACATCTGGCGCTGGATCTAAAGGCAAGGTAGGTGCTTTTTTTATGTGTTTGATTGACAGATTTTCCTGGATTTTTTTTTAGTGTACATGCGGTTGTTTTGGTATTTCGAAATATGTTTTGTAAGTGTGGGTGGTATGTTAACTATCAGGGGGGGGGGGGGGGGGTAATGTATGTAGAAAGAAATTAAGTTAAATTTACATTTTTTTAAATTAAAAAATATTTGTTTTCGAATTATAAAGTGTGTGTGGTATATTACAAAGCCGGACAAAATTAAGTTAGTAGGGGTGTTTAAAATACTATAAATTTAATTTTTTAATGATAATTGTTTACGTTTTTAAATAGTTTTGGTGGAATTTATGTAAAACGATCTTACGCAATCTGTACATTTTTTTGGCTGCACAACTTTACTTTCGCCTTTTTTATTTATTGCGAATAGTTTATACTTTTTCTTGGAACAGTAGTGTGTATGCGTTTTTATTAATTTTCCATTTTGGAATAGTTATTTTTTTCTTTTTCGTCGCTTTATTTGTAGTGTGGGTTGTATAATAACAGCAATGAAGATATTAATTTTTTGTAATTTTGAATTATTTAAAATTATTTCAGTTTTATAAAATAGATCGGGTAAAGAAATTTTTAATTCGTTTTTTTATCTGATCGATAACTTCCAAATTAACTCGGGTTGTTTAAAACGTGTAATTAAAAATTAATATCTTCTGATTGATCAAAAATATAAAGTACTTATTCATTATAATTAGTACCTATTTCTTATCCATTATACGATATATTTATACATACCCCACCCATAAAATTCTAGTTCAACCTCAACCCTGCCAACACATAATTTTATTTAAATTCTTAAAAATAAGACTTCGTATCTGATAATCCAACAAATAGTTTTGTTTAACTTACAAACTAATAAAAATAAACAAGTAGGTTTGTAACAGAATCTGTCACTAACCTGCTTCCACACAACAGTTGTATTTAACAGGTAAAAAAGTGCCTAACACAGCATTAATTCTATATTAAACATTTACATGCTAAATTTGGCTAGTTTCATTTATTTTATTTCGAAAATTCAATAATTATTACTTATCGTTTGCAAAAATTAATTTATATTTCAAAGAATAAATATGTAATATTCCTCGCTTTTAAATCGAATTAAAATATTTCAGATCAACATACAAAGAATCTCTTAGTGAAATATATTTGACGTCATTTCAAACTGATCGATGTCGCAAACATAAATTTATTTTAATTTACTGTCTAAAAGAATTAAAGTTTCTCGAGCGATTTTTGCTAATGGCAATGGTGATATAATTCTAATAAAAATGGCTTCCTACGCTTTTTAAATGCTTTTTAAATTTTAATGAGCATTCAATTTTACAGTTTTTTTTAAATAATTGAAGTACTTCGAATTCGAATTCTTTTCAGAAATTTTCAATGTATTCTAATTTCGATGCGCTGAATTTTTTGACGTATCTCACTTATCCGTAGCATTTTCAGTTTGGACTATGAAAGTGGGTGACGGACAGACAGACGGGCTGAACGATTATAATACCTTCCGCTTTTTACGTTATAAACGTAGTGTGGAAGCTAAAAAAAACCTAAAGCTTTCCCCAAAGAGGGGGAGGATAATCTCTGAGTGTGTATAAACAACCTGTACCCTGAGTCGATAAGATTAGGCACTATACGAGGAAGGAGAAATAATAAATACCAAGGCCGCTCTCCGCCCACCCGACTAGAGATTTTGTCACATTTCCCCTTGAAAACCCCCAATATGACAACGGCATCCGCCTTGGTGAACAGTTGGTAGAAGAGCTGGTGTGGCGCGGTGGGTTAGGGAGTTAAGACGGATTGTGCCTTCGAAGGTTCTGTTTTTGTCTTAGTCACAAAAAAACTAATTAAGCTAGTGCGACGGTTATTGAACTAACCTAATAATAGCCTAAAAACGGATCGTGTTGAGCACAAAAAAAAAACCGCCGTTAAACACGCCGTACATATGGGGCTGGTGCAAGTTAATTTTGGTGCATTTCCCCTTGACAAACCCCCAATATGGCAACGGCATCCGCCTTTGGTGAACAGTTAGCGCCGGCGTGGAGTGGTGGGTTAAGGCGTCTTGCCGAGGAGTTTGCTGTAGAAGGTTCGGTTTTTGTCTTAGTCACGAAACTGATCGTTATGGAGAAAAAATGCAGCTAATAAACACGCGGCGTATATGGGACTGGTGCAAGTTAATTGTGCTTGTTTCCATTGCATTAGATTTATTATTTAATATCTTCAATTAATAATTTTATTTTGAAATGCAAAGGGTTTTAAAACTGCATATCTAAAGAAATCCACTAATATTATAGGCTAATTCCATGTAACTGTAGTGTAAGTCACGATTTAAGAGGAGATTAAAAGCTTTTTAAGTTAGAAAAAATAAATCAAATTAAATAAAGTACATTACATTATTTAGTTATAATGAGTGTATATCAACTATTCAACAACTTTTTTTTTCATTTAATGTTAAAAGTTGTAGTGATAATCACTTTTTACAAACGTGACTTACATTACAGACAGGATAATTTTGCATGGAATTACCCTATATCTTTTTTAAATTATATTTATTGCTGCAAAACGATACTGTAGTGAGTTGAATCACATCGGTCCTAGTACATTTTAATTCAATTAAATTGCTGACTCCCTTTACCGAAAGGTCAAAAAAAGTTATTGATGTCAACCATAACGAAACAAAGTGTCAAATTTTACACGTCTTGTATTTCAAGTAATACTTTTAGGGATAAATTGTAAATTTGTTTTATCAAACCAAATGTACACAATGAAATATGTTAAACAATAACATATTTTATTTTAAATTTAATAATTAAATTCAAAACAGATTTGTAACGTATATCTCAATTGAAATCTATTTTATATCTGTCATTGGGATCCAAAAATAAAACATTAAAAAATTTTTAAAGGAATTTCTGACTATTTTTCAGAGAATTATTTTCTCGGAGGAAAAATGCCCCCCCCCCCCCCCCAACAAAATCTTAATTTTTTTCTTTTTAAAACTCTATGGGTATAGAATGATTCTTTTTTTAAAATTGGAACTTAATATTTTCGCAGATAAACCTTTGGTATTTCAACACTAAGGTGGTTTGAAACCCTTTTACAAATTTAGTGCTTGAAACCAACCGTCAGCCGTCACTTGACTGTGGTTCTAAAATACGACGCCCGTTGCCAATAGCCCTCGTGTAGCTCTAGTGCAGCGGTTCCCAACCTGGGGGCGATCGCCCCCAAGTGGGCGATTTGTGTTATCAAGGGGGCGAAAATACTTGAGGGGCGATCAGGGGGCGATGAGTGTTTAAAGGGGGAAAATTAAAATAATGTTGTACCTTTGTACCGTAAAACCATTCTCCAACCATAACCAAACACCAGCCAAATTTTACTTTAAACGCTCTTAAATTTTCTAGAAACTAGTAAAAATATCTTAGTTAATTATTTCACTTTTGTTCTTTAAAAATATGTGTTTTATGTTTTTTCTATTGTATTTAAAAGTAACCAGATAAAGCTTCTTTGGTTGTTTTTATAAACGGTAGTAAGTGTTATAAAACTGTTTTATAGTTACACTTTAACTGAAATTATGATTAGACATAACATGAAAATTAAAAGGGGGCGATGGTTGTTAATCAACCTAAAATACGAGGCGATGGTCCAGAAAAGGTTGGGAACCACTGCTCTAGAGTGCGACGATAATTCAAACTAAACCAACAGCCCGCACAAAAAGGGCGTTTTGTGAAAACAGATCGGGGTCAGCCCTTCCCCCCGAGATTGTGAGGGTAATTATCATTGCAAGTAAAAGGTCCGGGCAACGAAAAATAAATAACTACATATAATTAATCTAAAATAAGGGTGGTTGTGGCTAGGTAGCATATGTTCTGAGGTTGATAAAATGCAGGATCGGTTGGGGGAATTATAAACACCGGGTCTATTTGACCCGTATTAAGGGGGAACGGGCGCGCTGGACCGGTGGTCTCCAAAGCAAAGTGCATCAGTGTTAATCCTATGGAGAAAAAACTATTTTCTCTGCCACGTTTCTCCGGCTGTTTTGAATATTTTTGCAAGCGGATTTTTTTGTGTGTGATAAATGTAGCTGACTTACAGGTCCCGACCTTCCCACTTTTTGAAATGGGTTCGAGTATTTTTTTTTAAATTTTCAATAAATAATTTTACACAAAATATTCGAAGCAATTTCAAAAAGTGGGAAGATAGAGACCTGTAAGTTATCTACATTTATTATTTAAAAAAAACCGTTTGTAAAAATATTAAATACAGCTGGAGAAATGTGGCAGAGGAAATAGTTTTTTTCCCCTATTGGATTAACGCTGAGGCACTTGAGTTTGGAGACCCGCGATCCAGGGCGCCCATTCCCCGTTAAAGTCACGGCCTGTCGCAATAGTGCGATTCTCTAGTGCGACGTTTATTAAACTAAAAACTTTGTAAACAGTGGTAATTCTCAATAAATCTCGTCTGATAGGAAATTGTCTTTGATATAAGAACCTCTAAATAATTCTATAAATTTTGTGAATAGTGGGACTAATTTTCTAGGTTTAAATTTCAATCACCAACACACTATCGGTGATTAGCAGCTGAACTACTTATTACTTTTCTGCACTATTTTGTTGAATAAACTTTTCGTTCGACAATCTTCAGATCCAGTCAATAATAAACAGGTTGTCAGATTGACTTTAACGATTAAAAATTTAATCAATTAAATTCAGATCAAAATTCGACTCATTTTTTCCTTTCAAATAATTAAAAATCAATTCTAAAGCCCACATCAATCACACGAGATTATTTGCAATATTTCTTCTGCTACAGACCTAACGAATGTTTTGAAAATGGCCTTGTATAACGTATTACGCTCCTCGTTTCTTTAGTTTTTCAAGCAAAAGCAAGGTAAATAAAATATAATTTACGTAATGTATGTATATTTAATGATGATTTCATAGCCGAAAAGTGAATCACTGAAATAAATCTGGTCAGGCTATGGGTATGAAAAGAACCAGTAAGATACAGTCCCTGGACAAATTATTAGACGCACTGTATTTTTTTAGAGCTATTTTATGTTTCTTAAGAGTTTTTATGCAATAATGGTATATTTAAACTAAAATATTATTGATAAAAGAATTGTTGTAGACTACATATTTATTTTTTAACATATGGCAGCACTGTGTTGACAAAGTGATACATGAACGTAAACAAGTACAAACATATTTATGTTTGGAATTATCCTCCTCAAATGCAGGAGACAGTACAGTCTTGCATTGATAGCATGCCACGCAGAATTAAAGCTTTGATAGCGGCTAAAGATGGCTCAACTCAATATTGATTTTTACTAACATTAATTTCACTTTTCTTTAAAACTTCATAAACTTATGCTTTTCTAAATGAATGCTGTTTTATTTATGTCGAATAAATCGGTAATTGATTGGATAAAAGAAAAATAAAAAGCAAATCAATTTAAAATAATAAAACGATACAATATCACCCGGTAATTAATATTTTACATGAAATCTTGCAGTGCGTCTAATAATTTGTCCAGGGACTGTAAGACAAAGTTAAACAAATAAACATAGCAATAATAAATGAAAATGACTAAACTTTCAAACGAATCAAAAATCAATTTATCTCACCCGCCCGTTGAACTTTCGATTTTCACTCGACGTTGATGGACAATTAATTTAATAAAATTAGAATGCTACCACTTAAGAAAGCATACATAAAAATAATTAACTTTCCATGCCTTACAGGTCGCGTTACCTGAAATTCAAGAAGCATGAGCTGTTTTTGGCGAACAGTTTCCCTTTTTAATATAGGCATTCCTAATTTCTTTTTACCGAACGTAATGTCAACACACAATTCTTTTTGTAGGAAAAGTAACATTAAATTTGAAACATATTTGTGACAGCCACTATGATTTGGCACCTTATGCTCTCTAGATTCTAGCTTCTTCTAACGCGGTGTCCGACCCTCCTTTTTTTGGGGAAATGTGATTCAGTGATCATTATGAGTTAGATAACGAGCCATGCCTGACAGCGGCGTACGATGTGGCCCATAACGGTTGCGTTGGGTGCCTACTCAGGTGTCGGCTCGTCCCTTGACTGTGGTTCTAAAATACGACGCCCGTCGCTAATAGCCCTCGTGTAGCTCTTGTGCGACGATAATTAAAACTAACCTAACCTAGATTTATTTATTGCAGTCTCCACCTTAATCAGGGTTTTTTCCTAATCAGGACTTATAACCACAATTTTAGAATTTATATTTTAAGATAAAAAAGCAAGAAATTTTTTATGAAACAAACTGGCTTTGAGCTGGTACTTTGCGTATTATTTGAAGTTGCTTAAATACTTATTTTAAAATTAAAATTTGAAATAAACTTATTCGTTCAATTTAAACTAAAAAATTTTGTTTTCTTCTAAAGATTCTCCCAGTAAAAAATCAGTCAAATTAATAAAAACGCCCGTTTGAAACCGTTTGTATTTTTATTTAAATGATAAGTACGTGATTAATTATTTAATTTTCCGGTTTTTCTCTTCTGAACTTGCAAATGATATTTAACTTACACTCTTAAAACAAAAGAGTGAAATTCACTCCTATAGGAGAAGTGCATTTTCGGCACCGGAAAGGAGTGGAAATTAACTCAGACTGAGTTAAAACCGCTCGTTTTAAGAGTGTAGGACGCAGATTGTTTTCTTTTATTTCTTTTACCCACTCCGAAAAAGAGTGAAATTCACTCCTATAGGAGAAGTGCATTTTCGGCACGGAAAGGAGTGGAAATTAACTCAGACTGAGTTAAAACCGCTCGTTTGTTTTAAGAGTGTAGTTTGATTTTATTTTCACAATTTGACTTGCAGTGACCCTACTTCCATTCTGATATCCTCTTGACTCTACTGCCTTAAATTCGCACCTACAACTTTATCTTGAAAAGACTAAAACATTTTTTAACTACCTTAGGCTGTGTCCTGACTACGACATCAAATGCCACAAATGCAACAAGACTTGGCGACTTGGCAGAGTCAGCCACATGCTGTTGCATCGCTTGGCGCCCTTGGCAGTCGCCAAGTTTTTTTTTGCATTTGTGGCATTTGATGTCGTAGTCAGGACGCAGCCTTATGAAATCCCCACATTAACTAAAACAACAAAGTACACAGTAACCTTCTAACAAACAAAACTTTTACGATTAAAAGGCGCAACAAAAATACCACCACGATATTCTTCTCTTCCAAAGAAGAGCCATCAGGAAGTGATTTAAGAACGTCTGATTTATTTTTTCATCATTATTAATCTACAAAAACCCTTGCCAGCCTCCGTGAAGAACTGTTCTGACCCCTTCCGAACGTGATGCGTATTCCTGGCCTTGGGGAGAGGCCTATCTCTTGCTCAACCCTTGCTTTCAACCCTTTACCCGAGGCGGGGTACAAGCCCATCTATGTCTTTAAACCCTTTGGAAATATGTTGCAATTTCTTGGACGTGATGTGTGCAATTTCTTGGACGTTTTTTTGTTGGTTATTTTGAGGCGCCTCGTGGTGATGTGACATTGAAAAATGGTCTGGTTGGGGTGCTTTTTGGGGGGTTAATTTAGTGGTTCCGGTAGTTTTGCCGCATTTGCGGTGCCGCATGATCTGAAGTGATAATGTTAGGTTGATTGGAGTTTTATACTCGACCTTAAAAAAGTAACGTAATTACATGTTTTTTTCATCAGTTCTTAGCTGAGTTTGGTAAACTCATCGGCCATCATCGAAAAATAGTCATATTACGGTCTATGGAACCCAGTAGGTAAGGCACTTACCTTGCAATGGGAAAAGTCCCAGGTTCAGGTCTGACTGAACTACCGACTATTAAGGTCTATGCAGCCAGACACTCCCACGAATGATACCTCGTATAAAGGGAGTGACTAATCTACACTCTAACACGACGGTTTAACTCAGTCTGATAATTTACATCCTTTCCGTGCGAAAGCCTTCCCTATAGGAGTGAATTCCTTTTTCGGATGGGTAAAGAAATAAAAGAACAATCTGCGTCCTAACTCTTAAACGAGCGTTAACTCGTTGAGTAATTCCACTCCTCCGTGCCGAAAATGCCTTCTCTATAGGAGTGAATTTACTCTTTGTTTAGAGGTCGCTTCAGTCCAGACGCCTGTACATATCGCCCAAAGTTTGGGGTGTCACTCGGGTCGGTCGTCACTTGACTGTGACTCTAAAGTACGACGCCTGGCACCAATAGCCCTCTAGTGCGATGGTAATTCAACTAAATTCGGTCACGTAGAGATTGCAACACATTTTGGCAGCAATGGTAAAGTTTGTAGTATTACTAATACTTGAGATACCATTGATAAAATGGCTAAGTTACGCATTTTTTTTTCCGTAGCTTGTGAATATCCAATGGGGTTGTTTCACGGAGGATCTGGCAATAGTCCGCGGTCTGTTTCCTGTTCTGATATTTTGTTTCGTTAACTTGGTGTAGCAAAGAGTTCTATAGTAGGGTAGAGGAACGACTCGTACTGAGCTGCCATCGGCAGCCATGGCTCACTACGGAGCCCGAATAGAGTGGCAAAAGTGCTAGTTAATTTATAATTTTGATACTGAGAAAGGAAGTACACCCAGGGCTAAAGGCGGGGAATCGAACCCGACCTGTTACAGCGCGCGGACTGCTTGCATTATGGCCTGCAATCCAAACCACTCGGCCATCGGGCCCCTTATGCCACCTTATATTGTCTCCGTGTTGGTCCATGGTGCTGCTGCCAGGTTCAGTCTCTACCCTACTATAGAAACTCTTTGGTTGGTAGACCTATATTCAGGTTAGTGTGCTTGGTCAGCACACAAACCTGATTATCTATACACCAACCACCAACCAACAAAACAAAAGTATTTCGAGAGACAGGAAAAGAAGACCGCGGAGCTATTGCCAGATCCTTAGTGAAACAACCCCATTGACATAACGTTGACACTGTGGTTTTATATATCACCGTAAGTAACGCAAACATTACCTTAATTTTTGTGTGTGAAACGGGCTTTTACCTACGGGGTTCTTTACAAACCGATTTTAACCCCTTTGGGAGATCTGTTGCAATTTCTGAACTATCTTTTATGGGCTGAGAAAGGTATGTTGAGGTTTCCCACTGAGATGTGACATTGAGAAAGATTCTGGTTTTTGGTGCTTTTTTTTAAAACGACCATACCTAGCGAGAGATGATATCTTATGACTATCTCCTCGATTTTGAACGATAGCGCAAGGTCAAAATAATAGCGAAATACGATATTGGGTGGTGTAAGGATGGCATGACTATACAAGTTGATCTTGCCTAGCTATCGTACACTCTTAAACAAAAGAGTGAAATTCACTCCTATAGGAAAGTGCATTTTCGGCACCGAAAGGAGTGGAAACTAACTCAGACTGAGTTTAAACCGCTCGTTTTAAGAGTGTAGGACGCAGATTGTTTTCTTTTACCCACTCCGAAAATGAGTGAAATTCACTCCTATAGGAGAAGTGCATTTTCGGCACGGAAAGGAGTGGAATTTAACTCAGACTGAGTTAAAACCGCTCGTTTGTTTTAAGAGTGTATAAGCGGATCACGCATGCCACACAAAAACATTGTGTATATAAGTAAATTTTCTAACTAACTCCGCGAAATAGGACTGGCGCACGTTAAATATTATGCCTTGACGGTATGTATAAGGTTGCTTTGGGTGGTCGCTTTCGTATCGGTTTCATCACTTGAAAATTAAAAATGAGACTGTCGTCATGTGTCTCTAGGGTCCGATCTAGGAAAAACTCAGACTATATACACTCTTAAAACAAACGAGCGGTTTTAACTCAGTCTGAGTTAATTTCCACTCCTTTCCGTGCCGAAAATGCACTTCTCCTATAGGAGTGAATTTCACTCTTTTTCGGAGTGGGTAAAAGAAATAAAAGAAAACCTGCGTCCTACACTCTTAAAACGAGCGGTTTTAACTCAGTCTGAGTTAATTTCCACTCCTTTCCGTGCCGAAAATGCACTTCCCCTATAGGAGTGAATTTCACTCTTTTGTTTTAAGAGTGTAGCACAGCAAGAGGCCCTTTACGGAAAATGTTGTGTGTAATTTCCCATAATCATGGTGCAAGTTGGCCTAGGCATATTTTTTTGCTACAATTTTATGGGTCGCCTTATAACATCCATCAAACCAATCACTTTAGGTAAATGTCTGGGTCTCAAAGTCAAGCTAAAAACATAGTAGGGTCTCAGAAAATTAAAAAAAATACTGAAATTTCGGGCGGCTACAGCATCAAGCATAATATAAACTCAAATTTAGGGGCCACTAAAATTTGGAATCCTTCCGGCCCAATAGGCCTTATTGTAGATCAGGCCCTGGGTATCTGTAGAAGCTGGGGAGCCCAGGTGGTAAGGCGGTTGCCTTGCATACGAAAGGTCCCAGATTTGGCTGCGGACATTGTTAAAACAACTGTCGACCTATTAACGACCTGTGCAGCCTAAAAGTCCGAAGAATAATAACCCCGTGTTGAGGGAGTGTACGCTAAATATGCTTCAAAATACCAACGCCGCGTACGATGTCGCCCTTAAAAGTTGCGTTGGGTGCCTACTCAGATGTCGGCTAGTCACTTGACTGTGGTTTTAGTGCGACTTTAGCTCTAGTGCGACGCCTGCCGGCAATAAACCTCGTGTAGCTCTAGTGCGACGCTAATTTAACCTAACCCTGTGTATCTGTAGTGCAACTTATTTTCAATAAAACTAAATGTACATTTAATGTAAGTAAAAAAAAAGTTATTATTATATTGCTAAAGCAATGGGCCTACCCGCAGCTAAAACTCCTGAAAAAAAAACTACTCTGTGAAAACTTCTTGTATCGGACCGCCACAAAAAAAACACAGCCCCTTCCTTATCAAACCCTTCCATCTCAAGAACCAACCCTTCTTCCCCAACGCAACGTTGCGTCTAAAAATACCCTCTTGTCCGCTTCTGCATTCCATCTCCTCTCCGACCTTGTAGTAGCCCGCGGCGCCCTCGGTGGCCGAATCTCAACCCTTTTGGAACTTCCTCCCTTGCGAAGGGCCCCCAAAGTAGAAGAGTCCAGGAAATTGAGAATGCGACGCGCATCGCTGGGCTCTGCCCCTATCATTGGTGAAATAGGTGGTGGAGGGGAACACTTGTTTGCAGTTTGGATTTTTTTTCTCTGAACAGGGCAGCAAACGAGCCGGTCCTGTAACGAAACGCGGAGGAATACGCGGCACTGCAGCAGAAATGAACCGGGCAGAAAACCTAGAAACTTGCCTATTTTGCTATTGGGTTCGTCTTCGCTGGTTCTTAGTTAGTGATCCACATGGTTATTTCTTTAAAAAGTTGGAATTTAAAGTTAAATGGGAAGTTAATTTCTTTCGAACTAAAAATTTTAAAATACATTTAGGAGCCTAAGTCAATAGGATAGAGGGGTCTCATACAAGCATTGCATACAAGTGTAGGGAAAATAGTCCTTTTCTGCCCTGTTCGCTCAAAAGGGTATGAGTGGGCTTTCGGCTCGCTGACACCTCACTCCAGTTTCCCTTCTAACTCAATGATTCAGGGTTCGAAATGAACGGTTGCTAGTCACAAAATGAGACCAGATCTTTCAATTTTGCGACAATAAAATAAACTTAGTCAGATATATCGCGACTATAGTTTTTCAAAATCGTAAATATTAACACTTTGTTTTTATCGTGGTTTCCAAGATTCTTCACCAAAAATAATTACCTTGAAATCGCAAATCTTCACCGATTCTAAAATTATCAAACCATTGCTGCTGTGATCATGTAATCGTAAAAATTCGGCAGTAATAAAATCACTACGATTGAGCGATTTTAAAATTGCCTAGTTGGGCTTGTAGACTTCGAAGATTGTGGGGAATTTTGTTTCAATAATAAATAAAAAGGCGACAAACACAGCATTGATATTCTATATTAAACATTTACATGCTAAATTTGGTTAGTTTCATTTATTTTATTTCGAAAATTCAATAATTATTACTTATCGTTTGCAAAAATTAATTTATATTTCAAAGAATAAATATGTAATATTCCTCGCTTTTAAATAGAATGAAAATATTTCATATCAACATACAAAGAATCTCGTAGTGAAATATATTTGACGTCATTTTAAACTGATCGATGTCGCAAAAATAAATTTATTTTAATTTATTGTCTAAAAGAATTAAAGTTTCTCAACCGATTGTTGCGAATGGCAATGGTGATTTAATTCTAATAAAAATGGCTTCCTATGCTTTTTAAATGAGCATTCAATTTTGCAGTTTTTTTAAATAATTGAAGTACTTCGAATTCTTTTCTGAAATTTTCAATGTATTCTAATTTCGATGCGCTGAATTTTTTGACCTATCACACTTGTCCGTAGCATTTGTAGTTTGGGCTATGAAAGTGTGTGACGGACAGACGGACTTACTGAACGATTATAATACCTTCCACTTTTTACGTTATAAACGTAGTGTGGAAGCTAAAAATTGCTTCTTAGTAATCTGCATTTGCTCGTATTTTTTTTTTCTTATTTAAAGTCAGTAGCACAGATTGCTTCTTTATTTCTTTCGATCACTGCTCTGAGGGATAAGCATTCAGGCCAGGTATCAGCTTGTGTTAACTGCAACCAAAAATTTGGATTTCTCAATTAAATTCCTTATGTATTTAAAATTTTATAAATGGCTTACATTTTTAAAGTATAATAATTACGTATAATTCGAAATGTTATTTCGAACTATATTACGTACCTCGTCCTGTTGTAGTTAGTGTTTACCGATAAGTGCAGACGAACTAATCTCTTATATAATTAGGACTTGCGTAACATAAAAAACAGATAATAGATATGTGAAAAAAGCCTGTTCTTGAAACATATTTATTCTGTGCAGAAGTTCCACAAAATTCTACAGTAAACGAACTTCCTTTTGAAAAAAAAACTAAATTTTACATTTTATATAAAATAAAAATAATATGGCATTCAAACGCTTCATATTTACAAAAGAAAATCAACGCGTGTCTTTTAACATCTTCGTGAATCGTCGAAAAAGTCTAACTTCCCCTCAAAACCTGCATTTTAAAAAAAAAGGAAACGTGTGGTGTCAACATCCAACAAATTCTTTTACTTCCACTATTTGGCTCTTCAGGGTCATTGAACGAGATCCTACCACTCTGTAGAACCTTTTTTTTTAAATTCCAAAAGGCATCAAAAAGGGTTTGTTTATTCCGAAGAAACCCTTTTTTTTTGTGGAAACAGAACGATTTTCATATCGATTTCATCTAAGGAGTTGTTTGTTTTAGTATGGCTAAATATTTGATTTTCAAGTTTATATGAATGTTTTTGTTTTTAATTAATTCTTGTTTCTTGGAAAAGACGGATTGTTGATGCTATCGTGCCTTTTTGGAATGGCAAGAAGCCTGAATGGCAAGTGTTCAATAAATCTCCAACCGAGTTTAGTTGTTTGGTTCTGATGAGTTTCGCTACATGACCACTGATAGAAGAACGAGACGGAGACCTACCATAGAGGCATAGATAGATAAAAATTATGCAGGATTTTTGTACCAGGAATTTAATGGAAATATAAAATATCTTCGCATGCCTGGAGAAATTTTTAATGCATTAAGACCTTTTTAAAAGGTAATGGAAATAACATGTTTAAAGTTTAAGTTCATGACATCAAGTTTTCTGAAAGTAGTCTTAATATAGAATCCCTGGACAAATTATTAGACGCACTGTATTTGTTTTTAGGTATTTTATGTTTCTTAAGAGTTTTTATGCAATAATGGTATATTTAAACTACAATATTATTGATTTTTATTTACAAGAATTGGTGTAGACTACATATTTGTATTTATTTTAAGATAACTATGATTAAGATTAATTTATATTATTATTTATTAGATTATTTATGTGTGGAATCGTCCTCCTCAAATGCAGGAGACAGTACAGTCTTGCATTGATAGCATGCCGCGCAGAATTAAAGCTTTTTGATAGCGGCTAAAGGTGGCTCAACTAAAATTGACTTTTACTAACATTAATTTCACTTTTCTTTATTTTTAATAAACTGATGCTTTTCTAAATTAATGCTGTTTTATTTATGTCAAATAAATCAGTAATTGATTGGATAATATAAAAATAAAAAACAAATCAATTTAAAATAATAAAACGGTACAATAATACCCGGTAATTAATATCTTACATGAAATCTTGCAGTGCGTCTAATAATTTGTCCAGGGACTGTATGTTGTATAAATTGTCGGAACATTTGGATGTTTTGCTTAATAATGCAGTTACGTTTATTTAGGGGGTGGGAGGGGGTAAAAAGTAGAATTTACAAAAATTAATGAATTCTGATATCTCTAGTTCAGTTTGAATTATCGTCGCTCTAGAGATAGGTCCCTGGACAAATTATTAGACGCACTGTATTTTTTTTTTTGTAATAATGATGAAAACATACTAAAGAATGCCATATCATTAAAAAAGATGTCGATATATGTGTTAAGTATAGCAGATAGTATTTTCTATTCAATAGCTTAAGTTTAGGAACACAAATGACCTTCTAAAGGTATTTTGTTCATCATTGATACATGAATCATGAAATCTTGCAGTGCGTCTAATAGTTTGTCCAGGGCCTTAACCAGGGGTAACTAGGGAAGTTTACAGTTTATGAATTATTCGAATTCAATCATAGGAATATTCATAATATTTTTGAAGTTACGTGTAACGTTAAACGCACGTCAAATTGAATAAGACGATTGAAGCGAATAAATATCATCTGTTGTCAATTCTTAAAAAATGCCAATGATTAATAAATGAATATTCATTATTTCTGTACACGCTTCTTCTTCCACTAAAATGTTAAAAGAAGTGCAGTGGGAAAGTCTCCAATCAACTTAACCCATTTGTACATTGAGCGATTTATACATTTGTCGTTTTTAGCTTCCACACTACGTTTATAACGTAAAAAGTGGGAGGTATTATAATCGTTCAGTCCGTCTGTCTGTCCGTCACCCACTTTCATAGTCCGAACTACAAATGCTACGGACAAGTGTGATACGTCAAATAATTCAGTGCATCGAAATTAGAATACATTGAAATTTTCAGAAAAGAATTCGAATCCGAAGTACTTCAATTATTTAAAAAACTGCAAAACTGAATGCTCATTTAAGATGCATAGGAAGCCATTTTTATTAGAATTTAATCACCATTGCTAATCGCAACAATCGTTCGAGAAACACTAATTCTTTTAGACAATTCACTAAAATGAATTTCTAATTGCGACATCGATCCGTTTGAAATGACGTCAAATATATTTCACTACGAGATTCTTTGTATGTTGATATGAAATGTTTTAATTCTATTTAAAACGAGGAATATTACATATTTATTCTTTGAAATATAAATTAATTTTTACAAACGATAAGTATTAATTATTAAATTTTCGAAATAAAATAAAAGAAACTAGCCAAATTTAGCATGTAAATGTTTAATATAGAATTAATGCTGTGTTTGGCGCCTTTTTACCTGTTAAACACAACTGTTGTGTGGAAGCGGGTTAAGTGACAGATTCTGTTACAAACCTACTTGTTTTCAGTAAAAAAATACTTGAAAATTAGTTTCTTTTAAATTTATATCGGTGTCACAGGGTCACAAATTGAATGCATTATTTAAATTTTATGGGTTATCAACTTTATTCAAAACATTAAAATGAAAAAAAGGGCATTTAACTTATTAACTTCAATACAAATCCCAACTGAATCACAGTTTTATCCTCGGTTTTGTTAAAACTCTTTTGATTCCTTAAGTTTTTAAAATAGATGGCCGGAGTTAAAACTGGATTATTCTAATAACTTTTCTGAAACTCAAAACACAATAGCTATATACACATACTATAATTTCGACACAAATTTTCAATCGATCTGACTAATTACATTCCCCCTCTAAAAAATTCTTAAAAAAACCAACGGATCCAAAGATTGATTATTCAAACGATTTCGTAAATTTCCGCGTTCTATATTGCGAAATACGATTGATGTATGAAACTCAATTCGAATTTTAATGACTGAGAGAAGGTAGAATTCTCCATTTTCGGTGTTTGACTTTTAATTTCCTATTGTTTCAAAATGTCGGATTTCAGAAGGGAAAAAGTTGTTAAAAACGATTTTATAATGATATTCTCACTTAGAATAAAATCGTCCGAGGTTTCTTAGAAAAAAGGTTTCCTTTTACCTTTTATTAGTTTTTATTTGTTAACAAAGATAAGTTTTGCTGTTCACTTTAAAGACAATTTGAATTTGAATGTGGATGGTATTGTTTTCTGATTGTGTGATTTTGATTGAAACTTTCCGGAAGTGGTATTATTTATTTAGGAGTGATCTGTTAGATTCTGTCCATTCTTTGGTTAAAAATGTAGAACATTGGACTGCTGATGTAATTACTAATGCCAGTATATTACAGGTTTTCTTAAGAGGGATTGGGCGCGCTGGACCGGGGGTCTCCAATGTAAAGTGCATCAGTGTGTTAATCCTATGGAGAAAAAAATATTTTCTCTGCCACATTTCTCCGGCTGTATTGAATATTTTTACAAACGTTTTTTTTTAAAAATAATAAATGTAGATAACTTACAGGTCTCTATAATCCCACTTTTTAAAATTGCTTCGAATACTTTTTGTAAAATTATTTATTGAAAATTTAAAAAAAAAATTCGAACCCATTTCAATAAGCGAGATTGTCGGGACCTGTAAGTCAGCTACATTTATCACATAAAAAAACCAGCTTGTAAAAATATTCAATACAGCCGGAGAAATGTGGCAGAGAAAATAGTTTTTTCGCCATTGGATTAACACTGAGGCACTTTGCTTTGGAGACCCGCGGTCCAGCGCCCCCATTCCCCTTTAATATTGTCTCCTTTGGTTTGAATGCATTTATTAGTACTACTTATATTAACTTTTATCATTAAAATCCTAAGGGATGTGTAACAATACACAACTTTCAATAACCACTCAATAATTCATACATTTGAAGGTACATATATATACCACATGAGGTAAATTTATAGTCTCTAAAAAGTTTTGTGGTAGTTAGCATTTGCGCATGCGCGGTTTTCTTGAAAACTTTATGATGACGTACCTGGAACTCGCCCACAAACAAACCAATGTTCAAAAACTCTTTTGGAATCCTCCTAAACGTGCGGAAAACACAAAATCTTCATTTCGGATTTTCGACCCCTGGCAATACTTTCTTTACCTTTCATTTCATATCAGGTAATTGAAAGTAAACAAGTAGGTTTGTAACAGAATCTGTCACTTAACCCGCTTCCACACAACAGTTGTGTTTAACAGGTAAAAAAGCGTCAAACACAGCATTAATTCTATATGAAACATTTACACGCTAAATTTGGCTAGTTTCATTTATTTTATTTCGAAAATTAATCAATTATTACTTATCGTTTGCAAAAATTAATTTATACTTCAAAGAATAAATATGTAATATTCCTCGCTTTTATATAGAATGAAAATATATCATATCAACATACAAAGTATCTCGTAGTGAAATATATTTGACATCATTTCAAACTGGTCGCAAAAATAAATTTTAATTTATTGTCGAAAAGAATTAAAGTTTCTCGAGCGATTGTTGCTTATGGCAATGGTGATTAAATTCTAATAAAAATGGCTTCCTATGCTTTTTAAATGAGCATTAAATTTAGCAGTTTTTTACATAATTGAAGTACATCGAATTCGAATTTTGTTGCGCTAATTTTTTTGTGACGTAGCGCACTTGTCCATAGAATTTGTAGTTTGGGCTATAAAAGTGAGTGACGGACTGAACGATTATAAAACCTTCCACTTTTTACGTTATAAACGTAGTGTGGAAGCTAAAACTAAGTTTAAGAAATGGGTTAAAATTTCTACGTTGTGGAGTCTTACTGCGAAAAAATCTTAATATCTCGAGAATTGTTACTGAATTGTTACAAAAGTATGGAAAATAGAATATTTCAATTGTCTTCATTGCAACTAGAGCTAGATAAAAGGCTGTCTTCTCTCGTACTGAGATCAGAATAGGGCCCTGAGCCTAGATTTTTTTTACGGAAGTTATGCATCCATCGACTGCCTTTATGGATCGTTTTCCTTGATTCGTTGCCACGCATGTTTGGTTCGAAGACATCGAAAGGGTCCTTCGATGACCAAGCGATTGATGACGAATAGTTTCGGACTTTTCATTTCCTGCATTCAAGTCGGAATCGGTAATGGCCCATGACTAGAAACAAGGCCAATTAATTGTCCATGAAATTACCAGTTCCCAATCATGCTTATGTAAATAAAAGCCCACTTTTGTTTTAATTCTATTGTTAGTAAATTTTTTTTATCCAGCAACAAGACTTCTGCGAAATAGTTAAATGAGTCTAAAATTGTGTTGGGCAAATTTTTTATTAGTATTTTTGCATAATATTGATGATTAAGAAGGACTGTCAGTCCCATAGAGCTAATGCATTAGTTTTCAAATCACAACTTTTGAAAAAGAATTGCTTAGCTATGTTATCTCATTTTCACCAGGTATGGGAATGATCACAACATCAATTTAAAACAAAATGGAAAACAAAACAACATTCAGTTATTTAATTGTTAAGTGATAAAGTTTTAAAATCGTGTCACCATCTGCTGTATATTTTTGGCATTTTAAAACCTCAAAAATATATAATTAAATAACTAGATAACATTTTCGTTTCAAATTTGTTTCATTTCGATGTTAGGTTGATTCCCAAACCTGGGAAAAAAGGGCTAAGATGGCAAAGCAATACGTCTGCGGAAGTTGTGATTCCAAAACTAATGCATTAACTCTATGGGGACTGACAATCCCTCTTAATATCGTAAGTATTACTATAAGAAAAAAAATGTCATGAATATTAAAAGAGCAAAATGACTGGAGTATTAAATATAGTAACCTAATTACTCCGTTATTATCAATTTTACAATTTCAAGAGTTTGAAAGTCAATTTCATTTTAGTCGATTCTGTATTTTGTTTAAAACGTTCTTGTAAACATTATGGAAGTAATATTTAGACAAAAATAATCGGAAACGGAATAATTTTATGATTTTTTTTCGACTTCGAGTCATTTTTAAAGGAAATTATGACGAGCGAAGTAAATATAGGAGTTACAAAAAGGGTTAGAAGGGTTAACACTTGTTGCAATTAAACTGTTTGGACCAAAGTTACAACTAGTTAACATTATTATTTCCTTTAATTCTTAGAATCTTTTGAAATATGAATAGAATATTTGATTCCGTAAAGGGGATAGTGGTAAACTTACTGAATTCAAGAAAAGATGATTTCTTGGGCAAAATTTCTCATCGTTTTATTCCCGTAATCTTGGCTTGTCCCGTTACGAAGAAGCACCTGTTTCCACAAAAGAAAATTACATCAGCTGAACACACAAAGCGGGGAGACCAATTAATGAAAAAAAGGACGTCTTGTTATACAAGACGTTTTGGATCAAAGCCTAATGCTTAAATTCTAGTTTAGGTAAGATGCGCCTACATATAAAAAAAATTCGGAAATTCATTGAAATAATCCGTAAATAGAATTTTTTCAAAATAATAATGAAAATAATTTTTCGTATGAACAGGTATTTTAAACTGGTAAGATGATTAAGATTCCTTCTGCTTATTTCTAGTCTTTTGTCTACCCACAGCTTTAAGCTGTGTAATAAAGAACTGCGCTCAAATGACGATTGTGTTTTCTACTCGTATTTGGAGGGTGTCTCGATTTTAAAAAAAGTAGGTTTGTTACAGAATTTTGTCACTTAAACCGCTTCCGCACAACAGTTGTGTTTAACAGGTAAAAAGGCGACAAACACAGCATTGATATTCTATATTAAACATTTACATGCTAAATTTGGCTAGTTTCATTTATTTTAATTCGAAAATTCAATAATTATTACTTATCCTTTGCAAAAATTAAATTATATTTCAAAGAATAAATATGTAATATTCCTCGCGTATTAAAATATTTCATATCAACGTACAAACAATCTCGTAGTGAAATATATTTGACTTCATTTCAAGCTGATCGATGTCGTAAAAATAAATTAATTCTTTTAGACAATAAATTAAAATAAAAGTTTCTCGAGCGATTGTTACGAATTTATTAAATTCTAATAAAAATGGCTTCCTATGCTTTTTTTTTAAAATAAGCATTGAATTTTGCAGGTTTTTTTTTTTAAATAATTGAAGTACTTCGAATTCGAATTCTTTTCTGAAATTTACAATGTATTCTAATTTCGATGCGCTGAATTTTTTGACGTATCACACTTGTCCGTAGTATTTGTAGTTCGGCTATGAAAGTGGGTGACATACGGACAAATTCTTATCTTTGGGGGCTGGGGAGCCCAGTCGATTAAGGCGTTCGCCTTGCATGCAGAAAGTCCCAGGTTCGGGTCCGGGCATCGCAAAAATAACTGCCGACCTTATAAACGGCCCGTGCAGCCAAAAATGTCCGACGAATAATAGTGAGTAGGGGGAAGTGCACGTTAAATATGCTTCGAAGTACCAACGCTGCTTAAGATGTCGCTCTTTTAACTCCCCTTAAACATTCTTCAAAGTGTGTCCTAAGTCAGTGGCGAAATACTACCAACTTTCGGTTGCTAAGGATTAAGTATCTCCTAGCAACGAAAGAACATAAATCGTAATCTTCTGTTCCAACTCTTTTTCCCGTTTTATGTCTTTCTCTTGAGGTGTCTTTAATACGTGGCGATCGCCACGTATTTAAGATTCGTGTTTTGAAGCCCGCCATTTAAGACATTAGCAATTGGCGATACTAGAGCCACTACTGTGGTTCTAAACGACGGCGCCCGTCGCTAATATCCATCGTGTAGCGCTAGTGCGACGATAATTCAAACTAAAGTAAACCTATTACATATTAGACTAAACCTATTACACTTCGAACGTCTTAATTAGGTTTTCGAGAAAATCGAGGCATGTTTTAAAGGGTTGCTGCTAAGTTTTAAAGTTATTGAAATTACGTTATAGGATACAATTATCTTCAAATGCATTGTTTCATTGGATGGTAATTGAAAGTCGTGTAGAGTTACACAACCCTAGTTTTTCAATTATGTTTGGAGCTATGTTTTGTAACAATAGTTAGAATATCTTTGTTTTCTAGTTTGAGGTTCGCACACATGGTAGAGAATAATACAGGGTGTCCGTAAAAGAATGTCCGAGTTTTAATGGTATAATTACAGGAGTTTATTTAATACTATAAATATAACAAATCATACACATGACATTGAAGGAAAACTAACCTAGTTTTTCCTATAAGTGCTGCAATGTGTGCGCCTTTAGTGATACGGCACACATCCAAACGAAAATGCAATTCTTCCCGTCTGCAGCAAGTCCGGAGTAATGGAAACAACAGCCTGTGCACTTCTACCTTTCCAGGTTGGTAAATCGTGGGGTAGGGGTGGAACGTAGACCCGATCTTTTACGAAGCCTCTAAGGAAGAAATCACAAGGCGTGATGTCAGGTCACAAAAACTCGGACATTCTTTTACGGACACCCTGTATATTAAGTAGACAATTATCTAATATTTTTAAGGATAACAATTAAACTATGTTTTTGGTATGGTTTTAGAGGTATTGAAATTACTTAATGGGGTATATAATTTAAAGGTGTATTTTTTTAGGGAAAACCTTTTAGTTCCTACCCTAAAAAAGTATACTTTTATAGGGTATACCTTTAAATGTACTGATTTATTGGTGGTAATTGATTGGTTGGTAGACATATATATTCAGGTTTGTGTGCTTGGTCAGCGACCCGCTTATAAACCTTCGTCAAGTAAGACAGACACAACAGACAACACACACACATAAGTGGATCCGTCTAATTTTTAGAGACAGAGGCCAACTAGAGGATCCCCAGAATTGGCTTGTCACCCCCAGAGGTATTGATTTGGTATGGGAACTTGGAGGACTTTCGGACCCAACAGATTTAACGAGCACGTACTCCGCATATACTCGGTAGGTCTTCAGTGGTACCGGGACTCGATCGCAGGACCTTCCGATCCCGAGACCGAGACGCTGACCACTAGGCTCACTACGGCCCCGGTAATTGAACTATCGTCTAGTGCTGCACACCCCTAGATTATTCAATATTTTCCAAATTAATATCTCCAAAATAATCCCTCGGTTCGGCGCGTTCGTTTGAAGCATGACGCTATCAGAGAGGCTCTGTCCTTTATCAACTCTCTGTGCTGAGTATCCGGAACCCCCCTTCGCTTCTATCGTCGAGAACTATTTATATATACGTTTCTTATCTCTTATTTGGAAGATCCGCTCTTGACATAACACTTCCTCCGCATTTTATTGCGGGCTTGTCATCTAAGTTTTTTTTCTTTTAAAGAAATTTCTTTAATGGGGCTTGTAAGTTATTTTTTTTTTTTAGATTTCAGTGTTCCGTGGGATCCATAGATATCATAGTTAAAGTATTCGATTGGCAGATCACGTGACCTCCAATGCTAACGACGGGACGCGCATGGAGGCCAAATAAGAGGGCGAAATGGACAGTGTTGCTGCCACTTTAAGGAGAAAAATACTACGAAAAAATACCATTTAATTATAAAATTTAAAAAAAAATACTAGAAAAGGATTTAAAGTCACTAAAAAGATTCCAAAATGCAGCTAGTATTTTTTGAATATTTTTTTGTAATTTTAGAATTAAATTGTATTTTTCTCCTTAAAGTGGCAGCAACACTGGCCATTTTGCCCTCTTATTCTGCTCTCCATGCGCGCCCCGTCGTTAGCATTGGAGGTCACGTGTGTAGGGAGTGAACGCTAAATATGCTTCAAAGTCGTCCCGACAACGCGTGCGATGTAGCATTGAAAGTTGCGTTGGGTGCCTACCCAGCCTCAGGTGTCTTCTCATCGCTTTAATGTGGTTCCAAATTACACCTGTCGCCAATAGCCCCCGTGTGGCTCTACTGTGACGTTAATTAAACTCGTCTCAATTCGCAAATTAGCCATGTGTAGCTGGTTCGATGTTTTCCCAACCAAAACCAATGCTTTCATTTCCAAAACAAATACTTTCCTCGTGATTATTGAGATCGAATATCCAGGAAATGCGAAATGAAGAGACAACGACACCTAAGAGACAAATAAAAAAAACAAATTCAAAAACCTTTCCGAACTAAACCGGTTTACCCCCCCCCCCCTCTTTACAAAACAACCTGCTAGATAACACCCAGATATTAGTTTTGCTTTGAGGGGCTTTTTTCTTTTACAACTCTTTCTCATATAAAAAGAAGAAAAAAATCGTAGTTGACTTGGCGGACTTCCAAAACGCGACTCTCTTCTTTATCTTGGAAAACGTTGTTTGTCAGAAAACTGCTCTTTGGTGATTTTTGTTATTTTACTGGTTAAAGGGTTACTGAATGTCTTGTTGGCAATTTTCGTGTAGCTCTAGTGCGACAATATTTCAAACTAACCTAACCTTGTTGGCAATTTTGTTTTTGTAAAGTTTCAGGACCTATATCTAGTTCGAACGATTCTTATAATTATTACATTTGGGAGAGAAGCTGGAGAAGAGCTGGAGAAGAGAGCTGGAAAAGCTTGCCCAATCATCTAACCTCATAACTCTCGTGAGCCATGCAGTTGCACCGTAGACTTATCAAATAATTTTAAATATTCCATCCTGCTCTAAATTGTAACCGTAAATATTTCAATAAGCAGACTACGAACAAACATTTAAAGGATGAAAATCTACGAAAGAAAGAAGCTTCTGACACACTGCCAACGTCCTGGTGTCCAACTGTCCCCGCCATATATTTGGCTCCAGCATTCAAGCAGGCTCTTCAGATTGGCTTGAAGACCAAAATTTTAAATCTCTCGAGATGCAGAAAATAGCGAAGCCTCGACGCTTCGGATCATCTATTTGCACACCAGGACACGACAACAAACACACATTTTTGGAGGGGAATAACATGCTTTAACTCGCAAAAGAAGCTTTTTTTTAAAAATCAATGTTCATTTTTCATACCTTTCAATTGAGGCTCTAGCGCGACGTTAATTCACTCCACCAACCTGCGAACCGGGAATCAGGGCTGGATTTAAAGATTTGCCGCCTGTAGGCTACGATTGATTTGCCGCCCCTGTCACAATATTCTCCCCCTTTGGGGAAAGGTAGCTGGTTAGCTGCAAAATAGGGTGGTATGTGCTGTTTAAAATAGATACACATATTAGAATCATCTATGTACCTTTACACACTAAATCGAAAGCGAAATAGGCGAATTTTTAAAATTTTTCTTTCAACTTTAAAATCCGGGAGGAAGGGGTCCGATTGCCCTCGCCGCGACCATGTTTGCTACGAAATAATAGTACTTACTATATATACGTTTATGATTTATGTATTAATGTAAATTATTTGTTTTCTTTCTTAAAAATATTTGTATCTTTTATAATAATTTTTTTATGCCGAATACCGCTTTAATGGGTCGTAAAATTTGCCGCCCCAAAGAATTCGCCGCTCTAGGCTACAGCCTATTTAGAAATCCGGCTCTGCCCTTGGAAAATCCGGCTATTGGTACATATTACACGGAAATTCAGAAAGTTGTTAAAATCCGGTATTGGCGGTTTAAATCCGGTGTAACTGGAAGTCCTTCAAGTTAAAGCAATATAAAATGCAATAATCTATATTACATCTCGCATCATTATAACAAGACATAATTCTTCGCATCATGCTTTATTTTTTTTCATGCCATACTAATAACGAATTAAATATAGTATTTCGTAACTCTTAGCACTTATAACGTTTCAAAATTAATAACGTTTCAAAGCTATTCTTCAACTTTTAAATAATCAAAATTTCTATTTCAAAAACCAATCCCTTCCCTTAACTCAGTGGTTTCCAACCTTCTCTGGACCATCGCCTGGTATTTTAGGTTGATTAACATCCATCGCCCCCTTTTAATTTTCATGTTATGTCTAATCGTAATTTGAGTTACAGTGTAACTATAAAACAGTTTTATAACACTTACTACCATTTATAAAAACAACCAAAAGAAACTTTATCTGGTCACTTTTAAATAAAATAGAAAAAACTTAAAACACATATTTTAACATATTTTTAAAGAACAAAAGTGAAATAATTAACTAAGATATTTTTACTGGTATCTAGAAAATTTAAGAGAGTTTAAAGTAAAAATTGGCTGGTTTGGTTATGGTTGGAGAATGGTTTTACTGTACTCAGGTACGTTATTTTTATTTTCCCCCTTTGAATACTCATCGCCCCTCAAGTATGTTTTGCCCCCTTGATAACACAAATCGCCCACTTGGGGGCGATCGCCCCCAGGTTGGGAACCGCTGCAAATTATTCACTTTCAACAACAGATACAAAATAACACCTCCAACGTCTTTAACATCCACAACCCCTTATCTCCAAAGGACGATCTTCCTTTTTCTTGATTCTTCTTCCTGGTCGTTCGGTGCCGCCCTTGCGAAGAAGACATTCCCTTCTTCTGTGGGTGTTCTTTTTTCTTTTCTTTTTTCTTCGGCAATTTTTCTTGAAGTGGTTTCGCCTGCTGCCCAGTCATTGCGAAAGGGGTGACGTGTACGGGGAGGTTGGTGGTATTGTTGAAAAACAAAGTCGTAGTGTGGTCGAATTTTGTTTATAAGTATTTTGATTTTTTTGAAATTAGTATAATTTTCATAGTTATTTAATTTTTCTGCAAGTTTTATATTTATTTTATTCATAATTTATCGCATTTGTCAATTTTTTTTCGAATATTATATAAGTAAATGTTATGTAATAAATATAATATTAATAGATTTATAATACATTTTAATAAAAAAAGATACATTAATATAATATATTTATTGCATTAATACTTTTATTTTGTTCATCGTCAGGCGCTTAGGTATCAGCTTCCGTAATATACGCAATTTGGTTCAAATGCAATCATGTTTTCACTGCGTGAAGTTAAATTCTTAAATTTTAATTGTTTTAAATTTTATTCATTTAATGACGGCTCCAAAATTTAAAATTTATAAATTGTTACAAATTATGTGTGTTGCTGGACAACTTAGCTCAGGTGACGGGTTTATACCACTGAACTGAACTGAAACTCTGTAAGGAGCATCGAAACGCTCGACAATAGGGTCGGTGAAGCGTGGCAACCCTGTAAGAGCAACCCAACTTTTGCCGCCAATCCTATACTTTACCTGTTAAAATAGGCATTTTAAACCAACTTTTTCAATAATTTTTTTAACAGAAAATTGATTTAGGAGGTTCTTTATATAATGAAGTTTCGGAAACATGTACTTTTAAAAAAATAGAATTGCAGGACCAATCTTTAAAACTTAAATTCCTTGGAGTACTATTATTGGCGAGCGATTAGGCAATCCAATGCAAACTGTCAAGTCAAGTGTCAATTGTGATCGGCGAATTCATGCCAAATGTGGCACATATTCTCCCTAAATCTGTCGCCAAGTGACCCAAAAAGAGGCTTCACCAGCTTTTCATGGGGTGGTTCTTCCAGAGTTTCAGTTCAGTTCAGTGGTTTATACGTGTGTATCCCTCAGAGAAATACGAGTCGAATTTAATGAGACCCATGCCCAACAACCCACCTGTAGCTCTAGCGCGGCATTCTTTTCAACAAATCAATATCCTTCTTATGAAATACCAACCCATCCCACCAAATAACACTTTAACGCGAAACAAAGCCTCATTGTGGCATCACACACACACAAAAAAGCAACAAAAAGTACTTGAGCCAGCCCCCTCTATTGTCCTTCAGGCCTTACCTGTACAGCCGCATACACATACCTTTTCATTTCATTCTGGCAGCTTCTTTTTACGGCAAGGTCTTCTTCTCTTGTAGGATGGGGGGGGGGGGAGGAGGGCTTTTGTCAAATCAAGGAAAGAGGGACAATGCGGCGGTGTCGCAAGGGGCGGTCCGAGACGACGATGGCAGTGGCGGACGCGCGGAAAGGGACCAACGGTGTTTGGAGTAATAAGTCCTTTGGAAATTCCTTTAACCGTTTTGCAATAAAATTAGATTTAATTTAAATAATTTGCTGCCGCCGATTTTTAAGTTAGCTGTACAGTTAATAATAATATATTGGTACACTCTTAAAACAAACGAGCGATTTTAACTCAGTCTGAGTTAATTTCCACTCCTTTCCGTGCCGAAAATGCACTTCTCTTATAGGAGTGAATTTCACTCCTTTGTTTTAAGAGTGTATATAAAATGCACTGTTAATGTCTCAATTTATTTCCCTCCTTCTCACTTATTAATTGCTAAATTACACTGATTTAAAATTGGCTAGCTGTTGAATAAATACGATATACGTCGGGACATAACGAGTTAACATCAGAGTTTTAGATAGTTTACTTCGAGAAAGCTTTCAAAGAGTTTTCGAAAGAATATATTTTACCTTTGTACAGTCTTTAACATTCTAAATTGAACATGTCAATAAAGAAGTTCCACTCCCCCTCCCCTCCCCATTTCCAAATTGAACATTGAAAAGTAAAGCGGCTTTATAAGTACCGTCAGTAGATAAAGGGTTAAGGTTCTAGTAACTTTCTGTTGCCTAATATGAAATGTAAGGTCATGAAACTATTGCGATGGAGTTGCAAATTCGAAATGGAGATTTTGTGTTTTCGACACGTTTCGAAGTGTGCGGATTCTAAGAAAGTGGTTTGCGAACACTGGTTTGTCTGACTGAAACCACTTTACAGCTTGAACTAAAAGAGCTACGGACTTCAGATTTGGTATACGAGTTCACAATACCTATCGGACATCATAATAAGTATTTTGAGAAGCCTTAGTTTGTGAAGTACTCGATAATTCAATAAAAAAATTATTAATGCAGCTTTTTTGATCAGTGCGTTAGTGCCTGTAAAAGCTGTTACGTTACTATAGGACAGTCATTATGAGAAACCAACATTCAGGATGTTCAGCCAGAAAATAAAAAGGATTTCAAGTACTTATTCATTTAGGGGACATATCTCGCGAAACAGAATCTTTGGCGACAAAACACAGTATATGCACATTTTAAAGGTTACCATTGGAAGTATTTCGTTTGGCGGATGGTTGCACATTTTTGGCGACTTTATTGCTTAAATGGAAAAGTACTTGCTTGAATTATTATCTTGAAAAGCTTGGGCCAAAGTTACCTCATTCGACGGTATACATTAACTTGGTAATTAATAAATATTCAAGTATTTTGCTTTTAGCTAGCACGGGAGCTATAGACGACAAATCTGTAGTCCGTTTGCCAAACAGCGGTCCGATAATTTTTAAAAAAAATATGCTTGCTTTTTACAGTTTGTGGCAACTCTGCCTTAACTAATAAGTAAAAAAATATTCAAGGTTAATGTCAGTATTAGGGTTTTATGCTTGGTCCAAAGTTACCCCATTCGACGGTATACATTAACTTGGTAATTAATAAATATTCAAGTATTTTACTTTTAGCTAGCACGGGAGCTATAGATGACAAATCTGTAGTCCGTTTGCCAAACAGCGGTCCGATAATTTTTTAAAAATGTGCTTGCTTTTTACAGTTTGTGGCAACTCTGCCTTGACTAATAAGTAAAAAAAAAAAAATTCAAGGTTAAAGTCAGTACTAGGGTTTTATGCTTGGTTTAGAGTAACCTACCAGGACCAAATAGTTACCCCATTCGATGGTAAATTTAATTTTTGTTTTTTGCTATTGGTTCTCTTCTGCAAATATCCCTGTCCCATCATCCCGTAGAGTGCTGTCTATGTCCGTATCTGGCTTTTTTATCTCCTAAGATATTGTTCTCTCTCTGTAGAGGGAAGAGTGAATTGTCTACGAAGATAGCAGTTGTTTTTTTTTTCCCTCCCATGCCCAATTTGTTTTGTGGGGGGACCGCCTATTGTTTTTTTTAGATAAGCTTTTTTTTCACGACCGCCTTTAATTGGCAAGGTTGTGGGTAGTGGTGTTTTTTTCGTTATGTGTTTGGGAACTTATTGGTAGCGGTGTGTTTGTAGTATGGCTACTTCGAATGTGGCCGGAAAACCTTGCTTGTGTAGGGATTTAACATTGCGGTCGAATAGGGTCTTAGCCATTAATTCAATTTTTAAAAAAATCATTAGTGCAAAATGGTGACCATTTTATTGGTGCCCTGTAAAAGCTGTTATGTTACTATAGGACAGTCATTATAAGAAAACAACATTTAGGGTGTTCAACCGGAAAATCAAAAGGATTTCTATTACTTTTCCATTTCGCTGGTGAAAATCTCGCCAAGCGGTCAGCAACAAGTTGACTTTTTTGGCGAAAAAACATAGTGTGCACAGTTAAGGGTTACTATTAGAAATATGTATAGTTGTACATGTAAAATAAGTTGACAGGGAAACTTCGGAGTAATTAAAGATCTTTTATTTAAGAGCTATTCATCAGGGGAAGCTTGATTTGTCGTCTGCAGTCGACGAGAGAGTGTGACCGAATGCCCACAAAAATGGCGAAAAATCTCGAGCTCTGCTCCACTGACCAATCAGTTATGAGAAAGTTTGAAAGATCAACTTTAAAATGTGATGACTAAACAGTTTCTGTGGGAACGATTGATCTAGGCGACTGTTTGTCGCCGACAAGGTGTGTTTGGGATGTTAAAGTACTAAGTGATATTAAGGATATAGGAAAAAGGTAATTTAAGTTATTAAGTTTAACGGGGTTAAAAATATAAGATTTTGAGGGGGTTAAGTTATAATATGTCATACATTTTTGGCGACTGCTAGAATATCACAAGCTGGTGCATGCTATATCCGCCATGATGGTTCATGGTTTAGTAAATTTCATAGGAATACAGGTTTTTTTACTTATGAGTGAACAGCCATTTTACAATGGACGACTAGCACACTCCGCCTACAGTGACGTCTCAGTTATGTCAACCAACCGGCAGCTAATTCGCCTAAACTAGAACGGTCACGCCTACAGTGACGCCACATTTACGTCACCCATTGCATTTAATCCCATTAACAAACCACGCTCCGCCTAGTTCAAATCGTACATTAAATAAGTGCATTTTTTTCAAATAAAACCCAATCGAAAAAAATTCGATACCCTCTTGTATCCCAATAGTTAGCTCCAGTACGACTTTAATCCACCCAAACCACCCCATAAATAGAATGGGCGAACCCTTTACCCCATCCTCCCATGTAATCTACCCCCCAGGGGCATATTTCCTCTACACTACACCACTGGGGGTCGGGTACAAATGGACAAGAAAAAAAAATTGCAGAATTGTCGTTGGGAAAAAAAACATCTGAAACCCGATATCTTATAGGAGAGCTGAATTCTGGTGTAAGGGCTAAAGCGGTGTAAGTAGGGTTGCTAGGTTTTTGGAATTGGTATGGAAAGTTGGTGATTTTGAATAATGGCCGGAGGTTTTTAAAGTAATTTTGTGTGGTGCAAATTTGCGTATTTCGAAGCATTCTATTGAAAATTAAAATTAACGCATCTGTGTAATTTTCTAATTAATAGAATATCTCAAGTATACAAACTGTCTGCGGTTTGTTTCGGTTTGTAAACAAACATTTGTGCCTATAAACTTTAATTTGTTTTTAATTTTTTTGTTTTTAAATTTAAAAAAGATAATTTTTTTGAACTTTTTTAAAATGCTAAGGCTTTTTTAAATACAAATATTTTAACCCAATTTTTTCTCATGTACTTTAAACTGTTTTACATAAGAGTTGGTATTCAAATTTGATTCATCTTCAGTAGTTGTTTTATAAAAATATTTATCTAGAAAATCCCAAATTATTTTAGCATATTTGGAATATTTCGACTTTAGTATTTTTTTATAAAAAAAAGTATTACTTTTGAAATTTTAATACCAATTCTTAGTGTTAGCATATTTGACAGACTGCATACAAAATTCCTTAGACTTTTATCAATAATTAAAAAAGCCTTAGCGTTTTGAAAAACTTGCCATCAAGGAAAAATGAACAGCGAGAAAAACACCTTTAAAGTTTTCATTCGTTTGCATTTTTATCCTACCTTTCCTCATAAAAAGTGGAATAACTTTTTTTAAAATATAGTTAGACTTTTAAAACTTGGTAGACTTATTTAGAAGATTTGAAACTTTAATGTTAGCAAATAAAAAAAATCGCAATTTTTGCCATTTTTGAGGTACTGTGTCCTCAAAGGGGGGGGGGACATTTATATGCACCACCCTATTCTGCATAAAGCTATAATAGAGGACTTTACTAATTATCCAGTTAACACCAGCTGTTTATTGAAAAGCACTAAGTTTCAATTACCAGCTGTCCATGAAACATATCGACGAATCAAATTTTTGGACTTGGACTGGTTTGGCGTGAAGAAGCGCTTCGAAATAAACCACCAAAAAAGATATCCACACGCGACTCATTCAGTAGGGGGTGTAGATGATTTATAGAAGAATAAATAAAAAAAATCTGCCAAAAGCAGGAAGCGAGTGGGTTGAGAAAAGGATGTTCGAAAAGTGGGTTTGGAACTTCTGAGCCATCCGTTTGGAGAAAGGGATGCGAAAGATGGAAATAGTTGTTATTTTCACCTGTTTACTTCTTCAAATAGTATGAATATGTGTTTCGCATGGATGCAATTGAGGGGACATCGAAGCTTTAAAGTATCAAATTTTCATTTTAACTTTCAATCATTAAAATGAATATTTACGAATTTTTTTTTATATAATACGCACCTGAATATGGTATTGGAGTTCGCAAATTTGGTAGTTAATTTCAATATAACTTTGTTTCCAGCTTCATTATTTTAAAACACCGATTTTTTAGCTTTTAGGTACACTTTCCAGCACAACTATTGCGTGTATCTAAAAATAATTTTTCAAGAAATAAAAAAAAATCTGTTCAACGCAATGAACCTCAAGTTTGACGATAAAACATTCATAATTTTAAGTTATTAACATAAATAGAAATTGTGCGCATTTCTTAAATTAGAAAAATTGTCTTATTTTTACTCAATATTTTTGTGGAATATTTTTGGTTCACTGTTAAATAGACATAAATATACATCACAGAAAATTTCAATCTTTCTAGTAAAATAGAAAAAGAGAAAAGTGTACCTTAAGGCTGAAAATGGGTGTTTTGGAACAATGACATTTTAAATCTGGCAACAAAGTTATATTGAAATTAACCACCAAATTTGCAAACTTCAGCCCCATATTCAAATGTGCATCATAGAAGTTTTTTCGTAAAGGCACAATTCAGTAACTAAAGTTGAAATGAAAATTCGAGATTTTGAGTGGTCGATTTGTTCCTTGTTGCCTTAAACGGTTAGCGAAAAATTGAAAACTGCAGAAGAAAAAAATATCTAGTTGGCTACTACTATGCAATGCATTTCTTTCATATAAATATCTGATGTCTATAACAATCCAACCCTTTAAGGGGTACGTAAATTGATTGGAGTGCAATCTCGAATTCACTACAAGAGATTAAATTTTTTACTGGAAATTTAGTTTCTTTAAATTATTTAATACCTATTTCTGTAGTAAATGATTATAAATGACTTCTGTTGTACTTAATTTTTTTTTAATTTAGTAAAATTTATGTATATTGCTGGAAAATCTGACGGTGATTGGTTTATACGTCTGTATCCTTCAGAGGGTTACCTGCCGTTACTCTCGCTTTTCTTCAAAAAAAAATATTAACGTACTAGCAAATAAATACCCGTACTTCGCACAGACTAAAAAAAACATACGCTATAAAATGTATGCATAATAGTTATCGTAATTTCCTTCATAAACATATAAAACCTTTTAGCTCATTTGGCGCTTTTTTGGTACGAATTTGGCGAGAAAAGAGATGTAACTACAAATACTTTTATTATACAGCTCTAGCACGACGACCTTCGAACAACATTATAAATTTTAAAAAAATTGGCTCATTTGGAGCGTTTAGGTAAGAATTTGGGGAGTTCGGCAACGTATTTGGCGAAATAATGAAAACGTTAAACCCTAATATGCAGCAGAATAAAATACATTTTTAATTTTAATTATTTTCCTAAAAGTTTTTTTTTAATTTCTTCTGCCGAATGGCATCACGAAAGGAAAAAATGATCGGATTTGAGCGAAAGTGGTGTATTTTTTTCAGAATATTCGAATTTTCTCTAAAAATAGAACATTTTGAGCTCTGAGAGTTCAAAATCTGTAACTTAAGTATGAACTACACATTTGTGCCAAGTTACGGGTCACAATTGCTTAATATTTTTGCAAATTTCAGTCTTTATTATCTAAAGTATCTGTATTTCAAATGTAACACAATAACCGCACAACTGTTAGCAATCAGTAACTGCAATAATACTGTAGGAGTTCCGGGGTTCGTCGCAGGAAAGAGTGGTTTGGAGCAGATAAATCCCATCCCTTGTATGGTGTCCTTTCTCAGAAAAAGACTCGATTGTATTATTCCGTTTGTTTCTAGACAAGGATATTTGTTGTTTTTAGTATTGTTTGTAGGTTATTTTGGTTTTACCGAGGAGATTTCCACTTTAAAGGGGAAAGGGGCGCGCTGGACCGCGGGTCTCCAAACTCAGGTGCCTCAGTGTTAATCCTACGGCAACAAAACTATTTTCTCTGCCACATTTCTCCGGCTGTATTGAATATTTTTACATAGGATTTTTTTTAAGTATTAAATGTAGATAACTTACAGGTCTCTATCTTCCCACTTTTTGAAATGGCTTCGAATATTTTGTGTAAAATTATTTATTGAAAATTAAAAAAAAAATATTCGAACCGATTTCAAAAAGTGGGAAGGTCGGGACCTGTAAGTCAGCTACATTTATCACATAAAAAAAATCCGCTTGTAAAAATATTCAATACAGCCGGAGAAATGTGGCAGAGAAAATATTTTTTCTACATAGGATTAACAGTGATGCACTTTGCTTTGGAGACGTCCAGCGAACCCATTCCCCCTTAAATGCATTAAAAACTAGGGGTGTGCACGACTTTCAATTACCACTTAACAAACCAATACATTTAAAGGTAATTATAAACCATGTAAGGTAATTTCAATAACTGTAAAACCTAAAGTTCTATAGCAGCTACCGATTACACATGCTCTATTTTTTCGAAAAACCTTATTATGACATCCGATAGGCTATAGGAACTCGTCTGTAGCTCTTTTAGTTTCGGGCTGCAGAGTGGATTCAAACAGTCTGACAGACGGACCAATGTTAAAAAAAAACAATTTTTTTTCAGAATCGGCACCTTCCAAAACGTGTAGAGAGGTCTGGGGAGCCCAGTCGGTTAGGCATTCGCCTAGCATGCGAAAGGTCCCAGGTTCGGGTCAGGGCATCGCCAAAATAAATGCCGACCTTATAAACAGCCCGTGCAGCAAAAAATGTCCAACGAATAATACCCCGTGCAGCGGGAGTGCACGTTAAATATGCTTCCAAGTCCCAACGCTGCGTACGATGTCGCCTTTAACGGTTGCGTTGGGTGCCTACTCAGGTGTCACTTGACTGTGGTTCTAAAATATGATGCCCGTCGCCAATAGCCCTCGTGTAGCTCTAGTGCGACGATAATTCAAACTAAATTAAACCAAAACGTGTAGAAAACACAAAATCTCCCTTACAGATATTCTACCCATGGCAATACGTTCGTTACCTTATATTTCATATTGGGCAATTGAGAGTAGAATTCCTACGTGATTCCAAGGTTAGGGTCTTGATAATTCGCATGTGGCCCCCCCTCGACAGCAGATGCATTGGCCAATGAGAAACTGACACGTGTGGGTCCGCCATAACTCACCACATGCGCATAGCTTACAGTATTTATGACAAGAACCTGTCACTTTGTGATATAAAGAAGTAGGATGTTATAATTTATTATAGATTAAAGATTCATCCGAACGGGTGAAAACCATGGGGAAGTCGTCGTGTCGAGTTACTACACACCCTTTTTTATTTGAAATCTAGTTAATATACCGGGCATTTCTAGGGTTATGGGGGCAAATACGGGTATAATTAATATAAATAAACAAGAAATCAGAATTTTACTTAATAAATTAAACTATGTGGTGCGACAGCTTACAGTATGCCAATGCCTGCTGTGTCTATTTCAGTTCTCCAGTCTATTTAACAATAAGGCTTAAGGCTGAAAATTGGTGTTTTGGAATAATGACATTTAAAGCTGGCAACAAAGTTATATTGAAATTAACTACCAAATATGCCCAACTCCAGCCTCATATTCAATTGTGCATCATAGAAGTTTTTTCGTAAAGGCACAATTCAGTAACCAAAGTTGAAATGAAAATTCGATATTTTGAGTGGTCGTTTTTTTCCCGTGTCACATTAAGAGGGACTGTCAGTCCCATAGAGCTAATGCATTAGTTTTGAAATCATAATTTTGGCAAAAGAATTGCTTTGCCATGTTATCCCATTTTCACCAGGTATGGAATCATCATAACATCCATTTAAAACAAAATTGAAAAAAATAACATCCGGTTTTTAATTATTAATTGATAAAGTTTAAAATAGTGTCGCCATCTGCTGTAATTTGTGGCATTTTAAAACTTCAAAAATATATAATTTAATAACAAGATAACAGTTTCGTTTCAAAATTATTTCATTTCGATGTTCTGTTCATTCTCAAACCTGGGACAAAAGGGCTAACATGGCAAAGCAATACTTGTGAGAAGTTATGATTAGAAAACTAATGCATTAGCTCTATGGGACTGACAATCCCTCTTAAATAAACCGGAATATTTAAACTGTTTTACATCGTTCTAATGAAATAGTACTTGCTGTCTCTTCTTTTGTGGATTAGGCAATACGATTCATTTCAAAACCAAAAACCTGAATCCCAAGGTACACAGTCAGATTCTTTCGCGCATGCACGTATAGGCATACGAAAAAACCGCAACCAACTAGAATTTATCACTTAAATGTCCGAGCGTGTTTTGCGCTGGACATTTCCCACAAGCAACATTGTTTATATCTTCTTCGTTTTCTTTATTGCATTTTGTGGCCATTGTTTGGGTTTTTTCTTTGTTTGTTGGAGGATGCCCGCACGCTCGGTCCCTTGAAATATGCTCGGTGAGGAGTACGCTTGTGCATGTTAATTATGGGATGTAAGGGTAAAAACATAAATTGATGTGGTTTTAATGATTCTTTTTTGTGGGATTTGGGGAATAAATGTGAAAAACGAATCTCTTTTCAAGATAGATCACGGCCTACTCAACTACTAAGGCCGAAGAAGCTTTCCCAAACAAGTTCGGGGACGGAAATTTTGACGTCATAGTTCCGAGTGACGTTGTTCCGAAGATGAAGACAACCTCTCTCGAACCTGTTCGGAACCACTCGTTCACGACTGACCAAAATTTTAGGGTTCCGAATGCGTCCAAATTTAGTTTCTATCTCGGCACTGGAACGTGACGTCAAAACTTTCCGTCTACGCTCATTTTGAGAGAGTTTCTCTGGCCTTGTTATTTGAGGTTGGCCGTGGATAGATACGATTGATGATATTTTTACTTTCAATTACCTAATATGAAATATAAGGTAATGAAAGTAACGCGATGGTATCGAAAAGCTGAACTGCAGATTTTCTCATTTTTACACGTTCTATAAAGGTGCGGATTCTAAAGAGTGGTTTTCAAAAATTGGTCTGTGATTGTCTGTCTTTCTGAAACCATTTTACATCTTAAGGGGGAATGGGCGCTCAAGACCGGGGTCTCCAAAGAAAAGTGCATCAGTGTTAATCCTATGGCGAAAGAAATATTTTCTCTGTCACATTTCTCCGGCTGTATTGAATATTTTTACAAGCGGATTTTTTTATGTGATAAATGTAGCCGACTTACAGGTCCCGACCTTACCACTTTTGAAATGGGTTCGAATATTTTTAATTTTCAATAATAGTACACAAAATTCGAAGCAATTTCAAAAGTGGAGAGAGAGACCTGTAAGTTATTTACATTTATTATTAAAAAAACCCGTTGTAAAAATATTCATACAGCCGGAGAATGTGCAGAGAAAAATATATTTCGCATTGGATAACACTGAGGCACTTGAGTTGGAGACCCGCGTCCAGCGCGCCATTCCCCTTTAAACTAAAAGAACTACATGCCGCAAATTCGGTACACGAGTTTCCATTATTGTAAGGATTGTGAGGAAATCGCTCATTGAGTGGTGTGTAAACAGTGTAGTGTTACACACCCCTAGTATTGTTTATAACATATTATAACATAGCATTTTAATGCTACAATTTATTTTAAGTAATTAATAATTTATAGCACACATATTGATACATCCATATTAATATAATTAATCTTTTTAATATAATTTTCTGATGTATATGAATTAATTGCATTAAACTAATGTATCATTTACTTATCTTTTTATTAATTTATAAATTTAATAACTCTTGTACCTTCATTTGGTAATTAATTCAATTATACTAATTTAATGCATAATAACTTGCTATAAGTACAATCGTAAATCTGGAATCAATACTTTCTGTGTTCTTTATTATGTAACGGTAATCCATAAATTTATTATAAAGTTACTCCGTAAATTTATTATAAAGTTACTCCATAAATTTATTATAAAGTTACTCCACAAACCTATAGTAACCTTACACCAACTTCTTACCCTTCGCCTCAAGCCTTTCCTTACTTGAACTCCAAAAAGGACCGAAACCCGAGTCCACTTGGAGTGGTTGCGCAAAAAAAGAGAGGAACGGGCGAAAAAGGGTTGGCCGACCGAAAGGGGTTTCTTATGAGGTCAAGGAATTTGCACACGACTTCTCGCCTTCCCAGGGGGGTTGACCTGGGACGTTCTTTTTCTCCCTGCCGAATTTAAAGTCGTCTGCTAGCTCTGGATGGCCAAGATGGAACGATTGCGTGGGGCTTTACGTGTTCAGTGAATGAGTTGGCGATTTGGTCCATAAGTATCGATGTAAGGTTGATGAAGGGGGAATTGTAGAAACTATTGATTAATCTACGTATTGGTCTGGGTTTTGCGTTGTTTGGTTAGGTGTTATGCGATCATGTACTTGAGGTACTTAAAATACCTGAATACTTTGCTTTTAAAACCTAAAAAGTGCGATGCCAGATACTCTTTGTTCATGTGCAGTTTTCTAGAAAACCTTTATGATGTCCGACAGGTACTGAGAACTAGTGTACCAAATTTGAAGTCCGTAGCTTTTAGCTTCCACACTACGTTTATAACGTAAAAAAGTGAAGTTATTATAATCGTTCAGTCCGTCTGTCTGTCCGTCACCCACTTTCATAGTCCGAACTACAAATGCTACGGACAAGTGTGATACGTCAAAAAAATCAGCGCATCGAAATTAGAATACATTGAAAATTTCAGATCAGAATTCGAATTCGAAGTACTTCAATTATTTAAAAAACTGCAAAATTGAATGCTCATTTTAAAAGCATGGGAAGCCGTTTTTATTAGAATTAAATCACCATGGCCATTTGCAACAATCGCTCGAGAAACTAATTCTTTTAGACAATAAATTAAAAGAAATTTATTTTTGCGACATCGATCCGTTTGAAATGACGTCAAATATATTTCACTACGAGATTCTTTGTATGTTGATATGAAATGTTTTAATTCTATTTAAAACGAGGAATATTACATATTTATTCTTTGAAATATAAATTAATTTTTGCAAACGATAAGTAATAATAATTGAATTTTTGAAATTAAATAAATGAAACTAGCCAAATTTAGCATGTAAATGTTTAATATAGAAAAAATGCCGTGTTTGGCGCCGTTTTACATGTTAAAGACAACTGTTGTACGGAAGCGGGTTAAGTGACAGATTCTGTTACAAACCTACTTGTTTTAGTTGTCGAGGGGTGTCAGACAGACGGGCCAATGTTCAAAGCCTCTTTTTTTTTTTAAGAATCAGTAAACTCTAAAGTTTGTAGGAAACCCAAAATATCCATTTCGGATATTTCAGATAAGGTAATTAAAAGTAAAAAGTTTCACTCTGCTGTTTATATAAACATTAGTTTAGAATCGGATTTACACAGTCAATCTCGGGTCAAATTTCCTTTGTATAGTATATAATACCCCGTGTAGAGGGAGCGCACGTTAAATATGTTTCGCTGCGCCAACGCTGCGTACGATGTCACCCTTAACGGTTGCGTTGGGAGCCTACTCGGGTGTCGGCTCTTCACTTGACTGTGGTTCTAAAATACGACGAACGTCGCCAATAGCCCTCGTGTAGCTCTACACTCTTAAAACAAACGAGCGGTTTTAACTCAGTCTGAGTTAATTTCCACTCCTTTCCGTGCCGAAATGCACTTCTCCTATAGGAGTGAATTTCGCTCTTTTTTGAGTGGTAAAGAAATAAAGAAAACAATCTGCGTCCTTCACTCTTAAAACGAGCGGTTTTAACTCAGTCTGAGTTAATTTCACCCTTTCCGGTGCCGAAAATGCACTTCTCCTATAGGGTGAATTTCACTTTTGTTTTAAGAGTGTAAAAACTAATAGTGAGCCCGACATATTTCGGAAAAAATACGTTGGATACCACGACCGATTTCACGTGAACCAAACCTTTACACTGAAAAAGCTTTTTTTGTTGTCAAATTTGAACTGTACAATGCGCTTGTAGGATGGCAAAAACCATGTTCCAAACTAGGGCTTCTAAAGTAAATACAGTAGTAACACAGACCAGAAATGACTTATCTTACAAAAAGCACTCAAATGTTTCCTGTGCAACTTGTCCCCATGTACAACGAAACCAGTAGGAAGGAGCTGATGTTGAAATGGGATGGAGAAAGAAGGGGTTGGAAAACTGGTCCGGTGGGAGTAAAAAAAATTTAAAATCGTAAACAGGGGAACCCATTTCAAAAATAGACACCTGATAATCTCCTTTTTTAACAGGAGGTAGACTGAAGTTAAAGGGGGAATGAGCGCGCTGGACCGGGGGTCTCCAAAGTAAAGTGCCTCAGTGTTAATCCAAAGGCGAAAAAAATATTTCCGCTGCCACATTTCTCCGGCTGTATTGAATATTTTTACAAACGGTTTTTTTAAATAATCAATGTAGATAACTTACAGGTCTCTATCTTCCCACTTTTTGAAAATGCTTCGAATATTTTCTGTAAAATTATTTATTGAAAATTAAAAAAATATATTCGAACCCATTTCAAAAAGTGGAAGGTCGGGACTTGTAAGTCAGCTACATTTATCACATAAAAAAAATCCGCTCGTAAAAATATTTAATGCAGCCGGAGAAATGTGGCAGAGAAAATATTTTTTTCGCCATAGGATTAACAGTGATGCACACTGCTTTGGAGAACCCCGGTCCAGCGCGTCCATTCCCCCTTAAAATAGGGAGAGGATTTTTAATAAAGCGAAAAGCTTTAATTTTCCAACCGTTAACGATTTATTCTCACTGTAAAAGGGATTTCTTTACAAATAAAAGCAAAAAGTTATATTTTTATTATTACTTTAACCTTTTTTTGAACAAGTTGTTCAAATCCCATAAAACTTTTAAACAATACTCTTATGCGCAGTTTCTTTAAAATGTGAAAACTTGCGCAAAACTCTTTACTAAACAACAAAACTCTTTACTGACTATTTTTGTGCACCACACTTAAGCTTAAATCTTGTTCTTCTGGTGGTTTCGTTATGAACAAAATCTTAATAGTTAAAAACCTTCCTCGTGAATTAAAAACCTTCTTTGAAAGAAACATATTTTCCCTATCTATCGCATCTTATGTCAAAAAAGTGAAGTTTCATCCTGGTTTAATTCAATAGAAGTAGTGCCATTGTTCCGAATACGGTTTTAATATATCACCTGTTATCAAGATACGACTTCAATTGGATTGCCGCAGGGTTTCTGTTTTGAAGATGTTCGCTGCTTTTGGGTTGAGAGAGGTATGTTACTTATAAAAAAATAATAATTCTTATTCATACGAAAACGTAAATAAGTTAATTTTTTCAAAAGAGAGGTCTGAACTTTTGTTATATAAACTCCCCAAACATGTTTTTTAGGAAATATTTTGATAATTCTGTAAAGAATTTAAAAGAATGTCCCAATTTCTTACTAGGAAGTTTTCTGTTATATGGGAATTAAAATTTCACACAGATGAATTACAAAACACTTAAATCGCTTGTTGAAGTGCATTTTTGTAATTTAATTTGCGTAAAACCCATCCTTCTACCTGTCACAAAAGTCACAGAATATTCTAGCATTTGCAGTCTTTTTAGCAATACATTTAATTACTGAATTTCCGTTTTTTTAACAAAAAGACTAAAACTCATTTTTATTAGTTTTTTTTACTTTCTTTGCCCACATACCAAAAACCGTTAATTTATAACTTAAACTTAAAGTTAATTTTGTATACTTGTAGTGGCCTCGGTAACCCACGGTCTACCAAAAGGATCCTCAAGGTGGAGATGAGTTACCTCGGCTTATATACTGCTATTAACTTTGTAATTAAGAATAGTGGTAGGAACGAGATGGTAAATCAGCGCCACCTAGTTGTTGATGGCATATTGAGGTTGCGTGTGTGGTGAACCGCCACATACTTATAAAATAAGTTTCAAATAAAAAAATACGAATACTTTCTTATTGAGTTAGAGTGTATTGGAGCTCCAATGGAAAAACCTCAGCTCATACACATCAGCTCATACACATCAGCTCATACACATCAGCTCATACACATCAGCTCATACACATCAGCTCATACACATCAGCTCATACACATCAGCTCATACACATCAGCTCATACACATCAGCTCATACACTGAATATATACTAATCCAATTATATAAATAATACAGTCCTGCGCAAAAGTTTAGACGCAGAAGCAATTCCTGAAAATATCGATAGTATTCATTAATTTCCACTAAATTCTTTTAAGTACATATTACTTAAACCATTGAAGCAGCTTGGTATGGTATCAAACCTGAAACCCTGCAAAAGCTTGTGCTTTCAATGAAAAACGTGTTTTTGAATTGATAAAACGAGGAAGCTTTATTGACTATTAAAACTTTTCACTTGTTCCCAAAAATTAAAAAAAATCGACATGTGCCTAAATTTATGTGCAACGGATTTTCGTCATTTTTTTTCTATGTTTGCGGCTAACTCTCCACATATTTGTTTTTTTTCCTTATCAAAATTATATTTTTGAATGCATGTGTGCATATGTTTAAGTGTAATAAAGATAAATTCTCCTCTTTTTTAATACTAATTTGTAAAGCATCATATTTATGTAGTGTCTACACTTTTGTGCAGGACTGTACATTCCTAATTTGCCTAATACACATGCCGGGAAAATCGGTGATATCCTCTAACCAGTTCCAACTATTAATTAACTATTTATTCAAGCATCTATTTACGTAATTGGAACATTTAAATTCAATTCGTACGCTTCACACCATGGGATAATTTAATGCCTCATCGTTAAAAGAACATATATGACCAATGTATTAATTGTAATGAGCCCACGCGTACGATGCATTACTGTTAAGGGGGAATGGGCGCGCTGGATTGGGGGTCTCTAAAGCAAAGTGCATCAATGTTAATCCTATGGAGAAAAAATATTTTCTCTGCCACATTTCTCCAGCTGTATTGAATATTTTTACAAGCGGATTTTTTTATGTGATAAATGTAGCTGACTTACAGGTCCCGACCCGATATATATATATATATATATATATATATATATATAATATATATATATATATATATATATATATATATATATATATATATATATATATATATATATATATATATATATATATATATATATATTATATATATATATATATATATATATATATATATATATTATATATATATATATATATATATATATATATATATATATAATTATATATATATTCAATAAATAATTTTTCACAAAATATTCTTCGAAGCCATTTCAAAAATGGGAAGATGGAGACCTGTAAGTTATATACATTTATTATTTAAAAAAAAAAAAAACGTTAGTAAAAAAATTCAATACAGCCGGAGAAATGTGGCAGATAAAATAGTTTTTTCGCCATTGGATTAACACTGAGGCACTTGAGTTTGGAGACCCGCGTTCCAGCGCGCCCATTCCCCCTTCAGAGGTAAATTATCCTGAACCGCATTTACGGCAAATATTACCGGAACTGCTGTGTGTAAAACGAGCTCTAACTCTCAGCTGTGAACGCAGTATGTTGCTCGGGGCTCGGTTAGAAGTCGGCCGTGGTTAGACTCGATGAACTTTCGGTGGCCAATTTTTTTCTCTCTCTCTCTTTCTGGTTGTGGGAATGGTAGAACGGGTTAGGTGTCGATGAGAAGAAAATTGATGAACACGGCGAGAGTTTATAGTATTTTTTTTTGTCGCATTCTTTTAGAAATACTTTGTTAAACTTCCGAGCGTTAGACCCGGTTTTTTCAGTAGTTTATACACCCACTTTTAAGGGGATACGGTACCCAAAAAATTGGTCAAAATATCGATTTTTCAGTTTTTACTTCTTATTATTAACAATATTTTTCTGAACATTTACTGAAAGTTTCATAATGATATCTTTTGTAGAAATAAAATTATTAAATATTTTCTGGGGTCATTCCTATAAGTTTGAATACATATTTCGTCTGCTTCCAAGCTTTTGTCTCGGTTTCGCGTTTTTCAATTCTTGTGTTTAATAAATCCCTAAGGCTTTTTTGCTAATTATTAAGTTAGAATTTTGAAATTTTTTAACCTGTGTTCTTATATATATGATGTACAAAATTGTGCATGGCATAAGGTCTACTATGTATAGTTTTTTTTTTTAAATGTTGAATTAAAAATTGGAATTTTTTTGTGATTTTCAGTATAAATGCATGTTACTTTTTAACTGTAGCTCACATTTTAAAATCCATGCACAATTCTTGAACAAATAGTACTAAAAACAAACTATAACAGTTTGGTGGAGTTATTCTCAAAATTGAAAGAGGGGTAGCGTTTTAAAAAAAGTTAAAAAATTTGACTTTTTTAAAAAATAAATGAAAAACTACTTGTAAATATTTGTTTTTATTGATAGAAAATGTTTATTTAGAGTGAACATTCTATAAAACCACTAAAATTTTCAAGTTTATGTTATTATTTCTAGAAATAATGTTTTGGGTACCGTATCCCCTTAAAGCAATAACATTTTTTATTAAAATTATTTTTTTTACAGTTGGAAAAGACTTTTCATTTCATGTTTTCAAATTAACCTAATTTTGGAATTTTTTTAAACAAATATGTTATTTAAAAAAATTAAATTAAAAATTTATACAGAGAAAGCAAACATGATCTTTGCCCGTTTCCAAAACTAGTTTAAAATATTTTTTTTTTCAATCTCTATTAGGAATGGAATTAACAAGGTTAACTTTGAAAGAGTGTATGCTTTTTTTCTGTTTTTAATATTGTAGACGGTTTATATATGATGTGTTGGTTAACTCTTGGTCATGAATAATGATAATTTTCAATTTATCTCAGTCGATAATTTAAGAATTTGGGGAGAATTATGAAAAAATGACTTCAAGAAGTTGCGCCCACAGACAAAAAAGAACTTATTTCTAGTATAAAAAGCATATTTGGTCAAATATGGATACGGCCGAATTTGGATAAAAAAAACTGAACCTTTAGTTAATAATATGCCAAACTGTTTAAGAGCTGTAATTAAAGCTAAGGGTGATGCGACAAACTACTCATTAGCAAGTAAGAACACTGAGTTTAAATTATGTACAATCTATTTATATTATTCTAATTTTTTATACCATGTTAGGAAGTATTCTAATATTTTGAATTTTTTGTCAATTGCCGATTTAAATAGATTTTCTATTTCATTGTAATATATTTGCATTTTTATAAATCTACAAAATATGCAGATTTATATTATAATAATTTAGATTTGATATCGTTGATTATTTATTTGATAAATTAGATTTGCAATTCCCTTGACCATGTTTTCTTTCATTATTCTAATTGTTCGAATCGGAGTTGTAGGTATAGATTAAAATGCCAAATGTATTAGGTCTGAACAAAGTAGTTTGGACTTTTTATTAAAAAAAACTATTTTATACACTGTTAAAACTTTTGGCCTCAGTTTCACTAAAATTAGGGTTCTTAGTGGCTGCCAGGGCTGTGTGACGAAATGTTTCACCATATTTTCGTTATTTCGTTGAACCATTTTTCAGATTTGAGAAACAAATACATGAGAAATGGTTCAACAAAATGTCGAAATATAGCGAAACATTTCGCCACACAGCCGTTGCAGCTACTAGGAACCATATTTTTTAGTGAAACCAAGGGCCAAATTTTTCTAACAGTGTTTTGGATGTCGATCCGAATTCAAACTAAACTACAGGGTATCCGTAAAAGAATGTCCGACTTTCAAATTGTGACCTGACATCACGCCTTGTGATTTCTTCCTTTGGGACGTAAAAGATCGGGTCTACGTTCCACCCCCTACCCCACGATTTACCAACCATGAAAGGTAGAATGGGGAACTTGCATGTGTCGGGAAATAGCGAAATACCATTTGTAAATGAAACTTCATGCGATTCTAAGAACATCGACATAATTTTTACCTCAATCCGACCATTAGTTTATTTTTAATTAATTTCCAAAGTTTGCGCTTAGCCCCGCCCCTTGAAAACGCTGCCTCTGGCTCCCCTCCCCGCGTGACGTCAGTAGACCCAACTGGGAAAGCCAGAGATCGGCGCCCGCTGTGTTTTGCGAATGTCACTCTTCCTAATGCTTTTCTTATAGCGTCGAATCCATTAAAGTTATGTAAATTCTGGAAAATATTAGTTCATATGAATGTTGCAAAGTAACTTGTTGTAATAGTACCACGAAAAAATTACACCAGAAAATATATTTCAGCTCCCACAGAACGTTTATAAAGTTAAAGTGGAAGCTTTTAAAAATGCTATATGTCCTTTCGTCACCTAGGGCGCGACTAGAAAATAAATTTTGGGGTTGGGGCAGTTGTCGTAAATTTTATTTATATATTTTAATTAATATTACTTTAATTTAAATTATTTTTAATTAAAACTGTTTTTAATTGAAAAAAATATTTTTCAATGTAAATAAAGTTATTCCAATGTTAATAGTTTTTTTTTTTGCTAATTTATTATTACTAATTATGGACATTAATTAGTTTTTGTTTTACATAACTAATGTTTGTATCATTTAATAAACCATTAATGTTTTATTTTTAAAATAAAAATTAAGTGCGATAAATAGGGAAAAAATCAATTACAGAATGTTTTTGTTGAGCATTTAACTTATTAGATAATTTAAATTACTTAATTTGTAGTGCAGAAACTAAACGAATTAAATCAATAATGAAATAAACAAAATTTCATCACAAAAATTCCATTTAAAATTATATTTTAAATTTGAAAAACCAAAAAATTAATGGACATTTAAAAATAAAATATAGATAATTCCAGGTGTAACTGGCACTGTTGAAGGTCCACGGAGGCTAGAAATGATTATGTACATATACTGTATTAAAAAAAAAGTTTTAGAGAGAGTGGGAGTTGGTTAAATTATCTGGCCATTTTTAATTTGATTAAATTTACAAAAGAAGGTTAATGAAGATCGGCAATTTTGGAAACTAAAGTATAAATTAGAAGTAAATGCTGTGTTTTACGAATTTGTTTCCAAGTTTTATAACTCGCGCGTGTGTGACAGAGGTTCTAGGTGATAGTTACTGTTACACACCTACGTGTTGTAGTTTTCCTAAAGATGTAAAAAAAAAATACGTGTTGACAGTTAGGTTCAACAATGTTCAAAAAGGAAGCAGGTATTTTTATTTTTAATTGTACCATATAACATACTCATGTTTATAAACTAAATTGCTTCTTTGAATTCAAATACAAATTAAAACTAAATTTAAATTATGGAAATAACTGCATTAAGAATGAGAAATATTTTTCATAGTTACAGGGATTGGATGAACTTGTTACGAGAATAATGTACAAAACTTGAATTCTGCGTTCCATATAATTACATAAGAGACAATATATCTGCTCGAACATGTTTGTCGTAACACGCGTTACAAGTCGTTAAAAAAGCATTTTACTATATCTCAGTAACTTATAAAATATGTGATTTAATTTAAAAATTGCAATGTATGTACATTATTATGTCGAATCCCTGTAATAATGAGAAATATTTCCCAATCTTAAATACAGGTATTTCAATCAATTAAATTTAATTTTAATCTACATTTATATTATATAGTTAAATTATAAGTACAAATACATACAATTACATAATATAATTGCATAGAAATTTATTTTATAACATAAGTCTGTTACCATTAAGAATAAAAATAGCATTTCTTTTACAACCCAAGGAACATTAAAAAACTGCTTTTCTAAAGGGTTTTTCGTGGTACTAATACAACAAGGTACTTTGCAACATTCGTATGCACTAATATTTTCCAGAATTTACATAACTTTAATGGATTCGACGCGATAAGAAAAGCATCAGGAAGAGTGACATTCGCAAAACATAACGGCCGCCTATATCTGGCTTTCCCAGTTGGGTCTACTGACGTCACGCGGGGAGGGAAGGCCAGAGGCAGCGTTTTCAAGGGGCGGGGCAAATCGCAAACTTTGAAAATTAATTAAAAATAAACTAATGGTCGGATTGAGGTAAAATTTATGTCGATGTTCTTAGAATCGCATGGAGATTATTTTAAAAGAATAAAAAAAAATACATGCAAGTTCCCCATTGCACAGGCTGTTGCTTCCATTACTCCGGACTTGCTGCAGACAGTATCCTATAAACGGCCCGTGCAGCCAAAAATGTCCGACGAATAATACCCCGTGTAGAGGGGGTGCACGTTAAATATGCTTCAAAGTCCCAACGCTGCGTACGATTTCGCCCTTAACGGTTGCGTTGGGTGCCTACTCGGGTGTCGACCCGTCACTTGACTGTGGCTCTAAAATATGATGTCCGTCGCCAATAGCCCCCCGTGTAGCTCTAGTGCGACGATAATTCTTAACTAAACTAAGCTGCAGACAGTATGGGAAGAATTGCATTTTCGTTTGGATGCGTGCCGTATCACTAAAGGCGCACACATTGAACACTTATAGGAAAAACTAGATTAGTTTTCCTTCCATGTCATGTATGATTTGTTATATTTAGTATAAAATAAACTCCTGTAATATACCATTAAAACTCGGGCATTTTTTTTTACGGCACCCTGTATTTTTGCAATAGAAATTTGTTTTTCCAAAGACTCGTACACTCTTAAAACAAACGAGCGGTTTTAACTCGGTCTGAGTTAATTTCCACTCCTTTCCGTGCCGAAAATGCACTTCTCCTATAGGAGTGAATTTCACTCTTTTTCGGAGTGGGTAAAAGAAATAAAAGAAAACAATCTGCGACCTATACTCTTAAAACGAGCGGTTTTAACTCAGTCTGAGTTAATTTCCACTCCTTTCCGGTGCCGAAAATGCACTTCTCCTATAGGAGTGAATTTCACTCTTTTTCGGAGTGGGTAAAAGAAATAAAAGAAAACAATCTGCGACCTATACTCTTAAAACGAGCGGTTTTAACTCAGTCTGAGTTAATTTCCACTCCTTTCCGGTGCCGAAAATGCACTTCTCCTATAGGAGTGAATTTCACTCTTTTGTTTTAAGAGTGTAGATATTCCGTAATTTCAAGCCTAGGTATTGTGAATTAATGTATGTATTTTGGAGGCTGTATATTCGTAGAATCACAAGCGCCTACGGGCCTTATTATTGATTGCCAGTAAATTATAACCACAACTTTGATTTGCTAATAATTGCCGTCAAATAGGGGTACAAAATCACAACTATCCTGAAGCGTTTCTTGGAAATGAACCGATTTAGGACAAAGCATAATTATATACTTATTAAGCGCTAGAGGAGGTATTATTGAGAAAAGGGATTATGTATAGCGTTTTCTATACCAGTTATTTCTAATGAACCAAAGCAAAAGATATTCACGTTCAATTGTAAATATTTTTTTTTGTTTTGTTAAACAATTTTATGGAAACCAACACATTTTAAAAGTCGAAATTTGCTTGCTTTGGCACAAATGTCATTGAAATTTGTTTGATTTTTTTTAAATATTAAAACTTAAAGAAAAAAAATCGTCACTATGTTATATAAGTATATCAAAGGTCGATGGGTCAAATTTACCAGTCTTGGGAAAAAATGCTTGTTATGAATAATGACAATATACGCATCAACAAACTCTTTCGCTCCTAAAGTTTTATTACACAAAAAAATGATTTTTTTTATTAGATACGTTGTGTTATTGTTATAGATCTATACTATACATCTTAACTTTATGAATATTATATTTTTAAAAGTGAAATTTTTTCAAATAGAGTGCAACCTTTTTAAATAAAAGCAATCATATATTTAATGATAAATATCTGTTTTCATTAAATACTAATAAATCCTAGTTGTAATGTGGAGACGCAAATAACAGTACTCTTTTATTCTAAGTGTTTACAAAGCAACTGCTTGACTGAAGTTTTTTAGGCAGTGGTTCCAGGAAAAGTTTTATGTAGTGGCGTCAATTTTCCCCATCCTTAATTATAAAAAGACAAATTAAAAGTGATGCATTTAGCTTAGTACACTCGTAAAACAAAATAGTGAAATCCACTCTTATAGGGGAAGTGCATTTCCGGCACCGGAAAGGAGTGGAAATTAACTCAGACTGAGTTAAAACAGCTCGTTTTAAGAGTGTAGGACGTAGATTGTTTTCTTTTATTTCTTTTACCCACTCCGCAAAAAGAGTGAAATCCACTCCTATAGGAGAAGTGCATTTTCGGCACGGAAAGGAGTGGAAATTAACTCAGATTGAGTTAAAACCGCTCGTTTGTTTTAAGAGTGTAGCTACATTAGGTAACCCCCCCTTTTTTAGAGAAGTCTTCATGGATTCGATTAGTTTTTATTACTATGTAGTTTTGAGGGTACGTTCAATCACTTTTCCATTTTTGCTTGCGACAAATGCGCGCTTTATTCTCTAAGACTGCACAGATTAAAAATAGGTCATAAAAAAGACAATCATTTAAATGATGACAAACATTTAACATTGTACTTTTCATTATTCCAAGTTCCCAGATGGCAGTGTTTTTTCGCTGTCCCATACGAATTTGCATATTTGTTTAGCCTGATTTCTGGCAGTGCAAACGGGGCACGTGCCCAGGCCCCCCCCCCCTTCAAGAGGGCCCCAAAATTTTCTTAAAAGAATAATATTGAGGGAAAATAGTTGCCACAAAGAATAATAATAAACATAATACAATTGAACCAAGTACTATTAACTTTTTATACACAAGCCACTATTTTTTATTCCTTGTTAATTTTATAAATTAACTGCCTCAGCCATGTGATCAAGTGAATAAAAATTATGTATGTAAATAAAATGATTTGACATGATACAATAGGTATCTGATGTCATAATCTTATGTATGCAATAAAAAAAATTATGTAAAAAAGAAATGCTTACATGCGTACTTAATATAATAAAGGTTATTTATTCGTACAATTTTAAAATGAAAAAAAAAAACTTTTTTTATGGACGTATTAATGTATGTTGCGGGGGCCCCCAAACTGGCTTCTGCCCTGGACCCCTAAAGTTGTAGGTCGGGAACTGTTTATACACAGTTACAATTTTTGGTTTAAGATTGCACCGGAATCCTTGATCCTTCTAGGTTTTACCACTATTTGGAGCGTTGATTTCTCACTTTTGCGGTGTATCAAAGTTAAGGTTTTTTTTGGACAAAATTTGGTTAATTCACGCTCCAAATAGTGGTGGCAGCCAAAAAAAAACCAAAATTCCGGGCGCAATCTTACATCAAACTGTTAACAGTGTATTACTCAGATGTCGGCTCGTCACCTGACTGTGGTTCTAAATTACGACGCCCGTCGCCAATAGCCCTCGTGTAGCTCTAGTGCGACGATAATTCAAACTAACCTAACCTTTAACAGTGTACTATATTTGTTCAATAAAAATTCACTAGATTCTGTACAATTTTAAGATCTCACCCCCCACCCCAATTTGCAGTTCTAACGCAACTCACTACCACTCAACCCCTTTTACAATATCTAAGTACACGTCAGCTGTTTACTCTCATAGTATGGGGGGGGGGGGGCAAAAACAGGTAACTAAACTAATTATACTCAAACAAATCAAAAGAAATTAAATCCACGCCGCCCGTATATGTTTGCACACGCGTAGAGGAGGGGACCTGTAATCTGCTTTTTCCCTCCCGACATCACCTGTTGCATTTATTAGGGCGCCCACCTGTGACTGGGATGGGATGGTGAGGAAATAACAGGGTGTTTGGGTGGGCCGGTTCTATTGTGTTTTTCCTGTTTTAGCTTCCACACTACGTTTATAACGTAAAAAGTGGAAGGTGTTATAATCGTTCAGTCCGTCTGTCCGTCACCCACTTTCATATCCCAAACTACAAATGCTACGGACAAGTGTGATACGTCAAAAAATTCAGCGCATGAAATTAGAATACATTGAAAATTTTAGAAAAGAATTCGAATTCGAAGTACTTCAATTATTTAAAAAAAATTCAAAATTGAATGCTCATCTAAAAAAGCATAGGAATACATTTTTATTAGAATTTAATCACCATTGCCATTCGCAACAATCGCTCGAGAAACTTTAATTCTTTTAGACAATAAATTAAAATAAATTTATTTTTGAGACATCGATCCGATTGAAATGACGTCAAATATATTTCACTACGAGATTTTTTGTATGTTGATATGAAATGTTTTTATTCTATTTAAAATCATGTAACATATTTATTCTTTGAAATATAAATTAATTTTTTCAAACGATAAGCAATAAATATTGATTTTTCGAAATAAAATAAATAAAACTAGCCAAATTTAGCATGTAAATGTTATAAAACAAAGTAAATAAGAGCTTGTGCGTCAAAGTAAATAAGAGCATCTAATTGGTGTAATAAAATTCTTTATTTGAGCGTGATAATTTATTCGGCGGCTTTGTGATTGGTGAAAAATTCTTTATTTGAACGTGATTCTTTATTTGGCGTCTTATTTCCAATGTCAACCTAAGAAATACTTTTTGCACGTGTTTTTAAAATAATCATTAATATAAATAATCACCTTCAAATCATTTAAACGTGATAGTAAAATAATTAATAAGCCAATCAATGAATTCCAATTTAATAAATATTTTTTTTTGCACGTTATTATAAAAAAGAGTGTATGTCAACACATTGAAAATAGCCTTTTTTAAACTCGTGAATTTATTTTACTCGCTCGTGAAATAATTTATTCAACTCGTTTAAAAAAAGCCTTACATTTCACACTAGTTGCATAAATAACTATTTTATAATTGCGTGAAAAAAATCCGATTTTTACACTATAATTTTAATATCAGACGCGTGCGAAAAGTTATACTTTTTAGAAACAGTGATACAAAATTACTTTTTTTCACCCAAAAGCAGTGAAAAAAAGTACTTTTTTTCACTCTTTTCATAAGATGCCAACATTTCAAGTAAAATTTCTATTTCATAATCTTCATAAAATCCAGAAATTTATTGATCTGCTTTATTTATAAATATTATGTGCGTGAATTTTATTATTATTTTTATTTTTGAATCAGTATCCATGTTCAAATGTTTGACTTTAAACTAAAAAATTAGTTTTCCTTTTGTAGTTCCAGAGGTTTATCGATGCCGATCTTCTTTACGTAAAAAAATTAGCACGTGAATTATTTTTGAACCAATGAGATTTGATTTTTTTCACGTAATTATAAAAAATAGTGTATGAAACACGTGTGAAAAGTAAACTTTTTAAAAATAAAATCCACTAGTTTTAAAAAGTGATACTTTTCACACTTGTTGCATAAATAACTATTTTAGTAGCTTTCTTTCTAAGAAAAAAATCTGAAATAAGAGCAATCTATCCGAAACAATATTAATCAACAGTAACCAATACTCAAAAATATCGTTAATATCAAACTCCTACCACATACTTTCTATGAGGGAGGCTTGCAAGTGGGAGCACACCTGTGATCGGTTTTTAATGCGTTCGGAAAGCCGGAAATGTCGAAATAGAATGTACGTGTCTTTTTTTTTTAGGAGCATCTGAACGGTAGTTGCGATACCGTTTCTTATAATAGGTATTTGTCTTTTGATACCCTTCTATGTTTAACGATATTTTTTATCTATTGATAGGTAACTGTATTTTAGGTGAACAAATTGTTTTATATTGTAATCGAAATAGTAGTTGTAACCATTTAGAAGTTATTAAATGTATGTAATTCAAAAAAAGGAAGAATAGCTTCTAAATTCGACGTGCATCCTTTTGGTATCTTATATAATATATATTTTTGTATTTTAGATGCATAAATTATTTACATTACATCATGACATTTGTGGTAAAAGTTTTTTCGGAGAATCGTCTAAATTTTGGCATTTAATCAGTGAAAACGTTTCTGATCATCTTGTTGAAGATGGTTTTACAGACGATTTTAAAATCGCACCATTTGATATTTTTCATCTATTATTTCAGTAATTAAGCATTCATTTAAGTAATTTTAACTCGGAAGTCCATTTCGTGTAGCTCTACTACGTCGTTAATTCTACCACACTAAAAAGTCCATTCTATGTCAGGTCCTTTTAAATGCAAGTTTTTATCCAACGCCAATATATCCCATAGTTTTAGCCATTACCACCATTTAATTACAAATTAAAATTTATTTTCCAAAAATAAAGCAAATAAAAAAACATTTGCCCAAACACCAATCCACGAATAACATTTATCCTCTAAACTACCCTATAGATACAGATAAAAAAAAATCGAATCGAAAAAAAAAAAATGTTTGCTCAAACACCAATACGCGAATAGCATTAGCAATCACCAAACGATACCGATAAAAAAAATCGATGTCTGAATCGATTCTCATCTACAGGTGTCGGTCAATCTTTCGCACGCGGTTAACAGTTAAGCGGGTACGTGACAGCATTCTAAAGTAGATTATTATGACTTATGTTTGTTCCACATGACCCCAGCTTTTTTTTCTTGTCGTTTTTTTTATCTTGTAAATTAATGTGCTTTTCTCATGTTATTTTCTTTGTACCCTTTCCTTCTTGAATTGGTTGGTAGAAGGATTGTAAAAAATGAGTGTTATTTAAAAAAAAAAAATGGTTGGGATTTCCGTGCTCGCTAGTTCGTAATTCGTTGATCCGAGGTCTGGTGCAGTGAAACTTTTTTTTAAAGGGACATGAGACCGGGAGTCTCCAAACTGAACGCTTCTATCCGTGTTAATCCAATGGAAAATTAATTTCCGAGACCGGGATACTTCTGAATATTTGTTTGCAAACTGTTCATTTATAGAATAAATGTATATGGCTTAAATTTCTCCATTATACAGCCATTTTTTTTTAAAAAATCGAATATTTTTTTTTGATTATCAACAAAAAATTAACTATACAAATTTAGAACCAATTTTAAAAGTGGAATTATCGAGAAATAAAAGACAGCTACATTTATCATGTGAAATACAGTTTGTAAAAATATTCAATACATCCGGCGTAATTCGGCTCCGAAAATTAGTTTATCCCATTTGATTAACACTGAGAGAAGTCTTCGGTTCGAAGACCCGACATTCGGTCCCATTCCCCCTTAAGAGTCCATGGAAACCATTTTATAAAAATCGAATACAAACATAATTCATAGATTTTTATTTTCATGTGGTATTAGCACTTTAAAAGTTACTCCGACGATATATTTAAATTACAAACTATTGTTTTAGATTGTACTTTAAAAAATAATATGCAAATATGGCATATGCATATATGACCATAACTGCAACCCACTCTGCGTGCATTCTACCATGCTTTTTAATTAAAGATGAAATGTACGTAAAATTGTCCATTAATTAACTATACTTTTATTAATTTATTATTCTACTCAGAATTAAAATTTCAGAAAGAAATTAAGCTTTTATTTATTAGGTATCAAGGAGACACATAGTGGGCTATTTTATTGAAAAATGTCGTTTCCACATTCATGTGGTATCCTATGTGTATTTTATAGTATCTACTTGTGAAGAGCATTGAGCTAGAAGGGAAACTGGGGTGAGGTGTCAGCGAGCCGAAAACCCACTCGTACCCTTTTGAGCGAACAGGGCAGAAAAGGACTATTTTCCCTACACTTGTATGCTATGCTTGTATGATACCCCTCTATCATATTGACTTGGGCTCCTAAATGTATTTTAACATTTTTAGTTCGAAAGAAATTAACTTTCTTTCACTTTAAATTGCAACGTTTTTAAGAAATGACCATGTGGATCACTAACTAAGAACCAGCGAAGACGAACCCTATAGCGAAATAGGCAAGTTTCTAGGTTTTCTGCCCGGTTCGTTTCTGCTGCAGTGCCGTGTATTCCTCTGCGTTTCGTTATTGAACCGGCTCGTTTGCTGCCCTGTTCAGTGAATCACACACCTCACTCCACGTTTTTTCTAGCTCTATGGTGAAGAGTTACTGTGATAAGGTTCGCGCTGGTCCTCGCATCTACTAATGGTGTTTTTAAACACAGTAACGTTTTTAGCCACTTCCTCCAATGACATCACAGAGTGCCTGACAAAATATGGCGAGCCCTGTCATGGTGTTGAGTGACAGGGTTTTCGCGTCCTTCCGTTTGGAGCCTACTTATCACCCACAGGCAGCTAAAACTCTTCCCGTTAAACTTCCTGTTTGTGTGTTGGTAAACGAAGGGAAATCTTCACTATTTAAGGTTGACGGTGGATGCTTCCTTGAAATTACATAGGGGTGGTTATAGTACTAATTGAAGGTGTACGGAAAATTATTATGTAAAATATTAATTTTGGTATGCGGATCTCATGGTATGTTCTGGTCTTCTATTTCTCTTAAAAATATTTTTGGTAAAAAACAAGTAGGTTTGTAACAGAATCTGTCACTCAACCCGCGTCCACACAACATTTGTGTTCAACAGAAAAAATGTCGCCGAATACAATACTAATTCTGTTATAAACATTTACACGTTAAATTTGGCTAGTTTCATTTATTTTATTTCGAAAATTCAATAATTATTTCCTCAATAATTATTATCGTTTGCGGAAATTAATTTATATTTCAAAGAATAAATATGTAATATTCCTCTCTTTTAAATAAAACCAAAACATTTCATATCAACATACAAAGAATCTCTTAGTGAAATATATTTGACGTCATTTCAAACTGATTGTTGTTGCAAAAATAAATTTCTTTTAATTTATTGTCTAAAATAATTAAAGTTTCTCGAGCGATTGTCGCGAATGGCAACGGTGATTTAATTCTAACAAAAATGGCTTCTTATGCTTTTTAAATGAGCATTAAATTTTGCAGTTTTTTAAATAAAGTACTTCGAATTCAATTTTTTTTTACCTGACTGCTATTCTAAATTATGACGCCTGTCGTCAATAACCCTCGCTTAACACTAGTGCGACGTTAATTATACACAATTCTCTAAAAAAAAACTGACAGTCGAAAATTTATCTGAAAGGGTTTTTAGTGTTAAGTCATTAATTAAAAATATATTGTTTTACCGAAAGAAACGTTTGTATTAAAGTCCGTCTGTCCATCCCCCACTTTCATAGCCCAAACTACAAATGCTACGGACAAGTGTGATACGTCAAAAAATTCAGCGCATCGAAATTAGAATACATTGGAAATTTCAGAAAAGAATTCGAAGTACTTCAATTATTTAAAAAACTGCAAAATATAATGCATAGGAAGCCATTTTTATTAGAATTTAATCACCATTGCCATTCGCAACAATCGCTCGAGAAACTTTAATTCTTTTGGACAATAAATTAAAATAAATTTATTTTTGCAACATCGATCAGTTTGAAATGACGTCAAATATAAAAAAGAAATAATGTGTATTCGTGAAAAAACATCTTTTGTTACAGTAAAACAACCAATATCTAAATTTGACGTTGTTTTTTTGACATAAATAACCATCCTGGGGTAATCACAATCTTGGTAGTGTCAAATTTGGGTATATATTCCAGTTTTGGTGCAATTTGTGTACTGCTACATTTGCCTCACAGACATTTTGATTTGTGATTGGCGACATTTTTTTTCTTACAACAGCACACTCGCTATAGTTTTATTATTTTGTTTTTCAGTTCTTTGGATTAAAAACCAGACAAGAAACCTGAAACTGCCTTCCAACCTGTCTTCCACACGTGCAAAAGATGTCGTAGGGTAAGTTTTTTTTTTTTTTGCTTTCCTTTTCAACAGGTTAACTTTGGACCAAGCATAACACCCTATTAAATTTTTTTACTTTTCATTTGACTAAAGTTTAGTTACATGATAATGTAGCCGCGCTGATTGAAAAAGCAAATTAATTTTTATAAATAAGAGGAATTATGCCAAGAGTTGGAAACCATTGAAGAACCAAATTCATCAAAATAAGTTTTTGTTATTGATAGCAGTTCGGTCAATAAATAGAAAATAAGATTCGTCGCCTGTAGCCCTCGTGTAGCTCTAGTGCGACTTTGAACCTACATATAATCTATTCACAGAATTGAAATTTCATTGTACAAACAGACGTAAAAGTATGTACTTAGGCATTTTTAAAGCCACACGCCATTCTATAAAAATAACAAGAATAACCACCATAAATCGAACAAGCTTTTACGAATAACTTGGTGTTCCATTTCATGTTTTTCCTCGCCCAGGGGGGAGAAGGGGGGGGGGGACTGTAGGTCACGCGTGTTGCCACTGCTTTTCACCCTAACTCTTGTGTGGCGCAATTTCATGCAAATCTTCTGCAATTTATTCCAGAAAAGGGGGAGGTGCTTGTTATTCGAACATGCAAGGTGGGGTGAGAAGGACAGGCGACTTTGTGACCCCCCTTTTTTTTTTGTCTGTTCGGAGAACTTCTGATCGTGGAAAAACCACGAGGGTTTAAAAAAAAATGAAGTGGGATAATTTTTTTTGCCCTGCCCTCTGTCGGTGATTTAAATAATTCTTTTTTTTTATGTGTCATTTGGAGTTTCAACATCTTGTTATTGATAGGGGATGTTATTGTGAATACTAAGAACTGTTTATAGGGATATGAATGGATAGTTCTCGATTACTTATTGCACAACACACTATACAGGGTGTCCGTAAAAGAATGTCCGAGTTTCAAATTGTAATAGTATTGTGGCCTTGTGATTTCTTCCTTTGGGGCTTCGTAAAAGATCGGGACTATGTTCCACCCCTACCCCACGATTTACCAACTTTGAAAGGTAGAGGCGCACACATTGAGCACTTATAGGAAAAACTAGGTTAGTTTTTCTTCAATGTCATGTATGATTTGTTATATTTAGTATGAAATAAACTACTGTAATATACCATTAAAACTCGGACATTCTTTTACGGTAAAAGCCTCTTGCTGCGATCAAGTTTACCTTCGTAGGTCTGTTACTATAAACAGACGTTTAGGAATATAAAATGTCACCTGTAAATAATGCCGTGTATGGAAATGATACTCGCTATATCTGAGTGATCCAAAGTCCTAAAAAAAATGCCGCCCTTCGCCTATATCCTCGTGTAGCTAATTCTTCTCCAACTCAACTCTTTCGGTAATATAATTTACAGATAGCTACGACATGTAACATAGCGAACTCTATTCAATCTTTTTTAATAAATATCTTCACCACAATTTCCCATTTACATTTCTTCCGAAAATTCAGTTATTTATCGTTTGTTAAATTAAGTTACAGTTCGAAAAATATATAATTAGTGCAATTGATGCTTTAAAAATAATAAAAGCGAAACTTTGCATATTTTTTTACGCCAAGTTAGAATTCTCTATGCATCTTTCTTCATACATATATAATAAACCATCAAAAGAACTCTATTGTGATATTACAACAATCCAAACTGAATTATATCGGATAAATAAATATTCTTTCAAAAGTTTTTATTTTTATTTTAAATAAAATTTCTCGTACGTTTAACGAAATGGCAACAGTGAAAATAATGAATAAAAATGGAATTTGCATGTTATTTCAATGTAGATTAAATTTTTAGTTATTTAAATTTTAAATAAACTTCTAATTTAAATTTTTAATGAAATTTCGAATGTAGCCTAATCCAATTTTTTACTTCAAAATGACGTATCCCACTTGTCTGTGGGACTTGTGATTCTTTCTGTGAAAGCGGGTGACAGACAGACGGACGGACTGAACGATTATAATACCTTCCACTTTTTACGTTATAAACGTAGTGTGGAAGCTAAAACGGGTATTTTGTGACAAAAAAAATTATTGTTAAAACTTGTTCGAGTATTTCATTACGCCAACGGAATACTTTTTTAAAACTTAACCAGGAAAACTTCAATCCCCAGACAGCAGCTCATTGTGCAGCTCTAGTAATATTAACCCACTAAATTCCGCTCCGACCGAGTGTCTCCCAGAGTGACACGTGATAACCCCCCCCCCCCCCACACACACACACGAGCGCGATGGATGGGGCCATAAAATACCAAACGAATTGTGACATACCACGAGACCAAATGCGAATCGCGTTACTCGGAAAAGGACCACACTAGGCATCATACACTGCTCAAAACAATTAGGGGAGCACTTTGCGTACTTTTGTTAACCCTTTCAGTTCTAACGTTTTATTTTATTATACTAAAAATCTAATATTTGTGAAATAGATTCATTATGCATCCAGAATGATAAGGTAACATTTTTAAATAATCTTAATTTTTTAACTAAAATTTAAGGGGAAAAAATCGGAAGCATAACTTTTGAATAAATTATAACAATTATTTTTTTTTAAACTTTATTTGTTAAAAAAAAGTTTAAATCAATTTTTAAACAATTAAGAATGCAAGCGTGAAGAATTTAGGGTCAATTTATTTCATAAAATTTTGTGGGAGAGAATTTTATTTTACCATGTCTTTCATATTTTCCTTTAATTAAAACCAACATTATTTAATTCTTCAAAAGACATGATTCTTTTCTTCCATCTAACGATACATAAGTGCGAGCTCAACTTAGTGAGAAAGCTGAGTGAGAGCTTAAATCGCAAGCTGAAAGCTGATGATTCCAAATGGAATCATTGGGGGTGAAAGGGTTTAAACCATGCATTCCCCTAATTCTTTTGAGCAGTTTAGTTTTGAACGTACTATATATGTCATTTTTTACTTTCAATTGCCTAACATGAAATATCAGGTCATGAAAGTGATGCGAAGAGGTTGAGTATCTAAAATTAAGGTTTTTGAGGGTTTTTTTAAAACACGTTTTGATGGTGGTGATTCTAAGAAAAAGGGCGTTTGGACGTTGGTCGTCTGTATGTTTGGAATCACTCTACAGCTCGAGCTAAAAGAGGCGACGGGCGTCGTATTTTAGAACCACAGTCAAGTGACGAGCCGACAGCTGAGTTGGCACCCAACGCAACAGTTAAACGCAACTGACTTTGGAGCATATTTAACGTGCACTCCCGCCACACGGGGTATTATTCGTCGGACATTTTTGGCTGCACGGGCCGTTTATAGGTCGACAGTTATTTTGGCGATGCCCGGACCCGAACCTGGGAACTTTCGCTTGCTAGGCGAGCGCCTAACCGACTGGGCTCCCCAGCCCCACCTTCGATCTTGGTCATTCTCAGGAAACAGGCCGACACCTGAGTAGGCACCTAACACAACCGTTAAGGGCGATATTGTACTCAGCATTATTGGGACTTTGGAGCATATTTAACCTGCACTAAGGGATCTGTACAGAGTGACGTGATTCCAACCAACATTCCGAAGAGTTTTTGTATATGCATGTATTACATCGGATCAGAGAGAGGGCATGGTATAGTCTGGCTGCCACAACTTGGCATCCCAAATATTTTGGATGTGGAAGATTCCACTTTGAATTAAGGCTTTAAGCCGAAGGAGGCAGGGTTGCCAGCTCAAGGCGTTTGGCGAGAAGAGGGGATTGTTGGTCGAGTTCGATTGTAAATAATGTATCACACTAGAACTACACATCAGTTATCGGCGATAGAGGATTGTTGTGGATTGCTGGTAGCGGTTAGCGATTATACGTGTATTCCTTTGTTACCTTAACTTGATCATTAATCGATATAAGAGTGAACCCGATGCAAGTTCGATCTACCCTTCAATTGATAATCTGTTTCTAAACCTTAAAGAAATATGCGCCCATAAAAGCAATGAATCGCCAAACATAGTAACTCTTGCCCAAAACCTTCCTTACCTTTTTTTTTAAGTGGACTGTTCCACACTCAAAATATTTGGGATGCTAAGTTGTGGCAGCCAGACTATACACGAGTTCTTATAGTACTCGTCGGATGTCGTAATACGGTTTTCGAGATAATCGCGCTATGAGTAAAAGAGTGGATGCCTTACAACCTTTCGGTTATAAAGGTATTGCGGAAAAACACAGAGCTTAAAAGGGTACTTTCACGCCTAAAGTGACGCCACAGTTACGTTGAACATTCTTTTTCCCACTGTCGGTTAGGCGTTCGCCTTGCATGCAGAAGGTCCCAGGTTCGGGTCCGGGCATCGCCAAAATAACTGTCGACCTATAAATGGCCCGTGCAGCCAAAAAAATGTCCGACGAATAATACCCCGTATAAAGGGAGTGCACGTAAAATATGCTCCGATTTCCCGACGCTGCGTACGATGTCGCACTTAATGGTTGCGTTGGGTGCCTATAAAGATGTCGGCACGTCATCCGACTGTGGTTCTAATTTACAACGCCCGTCGCCAATAGCCCTCGTGTAGCTTCAGTGCGACGATAATTCAAACTAAACTAAACTAAACTTTTTCCCACTTACAAACTACGCTCCGCCCCGTTGAAATCGTCTATTAAAAAAAGCTGTGAAACAGACGCGAAAAAGCATTATTAAATTATTTCGAATCAAACCGAAACATAATACATAATTGTATTTTTAATTTATATGATTTTTGAACAGGATCTTAGATGTTGCCTTATACACTGCTCAAAACAATTAGGGGAAAGCATGGTTTAAACCCTTTCACCCCCAATGATTCCATTTCGTATCATCAGCTTCCGATTTTTTTTCTCACTAAGTTGAGCTCGCACTTATGTATCGTTAGATGGAAGAATCATGTCATTTGAAGAATTAAACAATGTTTGTTTTAAATAAATAAAAATATGAAAAGCATGGTAAAGTAAAATTCACTCCTAAAATATTTTATGAAATAAATTGACCCTAAATTCTTCTCACTTGCATTCTTAGATGTTTAAAAATTGATTTTACATTTTCTTTACAAATAAAGTTTTGAAAAAAATATTGTTATAATTTATTCAAAAGTTATGATTCCATTTTCCCCTCTTCCCCCCCTTAAATTTTAGTTAAAAATTAAGATTTTCCCCCTGTTTTTTACCATTTCATTCTGAATGCATAATGAATCTATTCCACAAATTTTAAATTTTTATAATAAAAAATAAGAAGTTGAAACTGAAAGGGTAAACAAAAGTACGCAAAGTGCTCCCCTAATTGTTTTGAGCAGTGTACTTTCAAGAAACTTCGTGAACAATCCGAATTCTCAATGAAAGATGTTAAATTACAATACGAAGCCGTTATAAAGGATATATTTATCCGATTAAAGCTTCTTATTATTATCAAACATGCATTTTGCAATGGTTGTAAGATTGCTCCTTTCGGATTAGAATGTCACAACTCTTTCCTACCAATCAAGATTGACGTACCCTCGAACCAGTGCGATTGTGGGACTCATAAATTGAGTGTAAGTGTGTCACTCCCCGGATGACCCTAAAATTTTATTTTGTTCGGTAGCTCATTTAAATAAAAGAAACAATTTCAGTTTTTATTGCCACTGTTTAAAATGCACAGATCGTCGCAACGTCGGTACAGTTTTAGAGAAAGTTTTTAGAAATAAAATGAAACAAGTGTTGTGTTTGTATCGGAGGCTTAGTGGTGGTGCTTCGCATTGCCATTTATGCCACAAGTTTGGGATTCGAGTCCCGGATTGGACGAGGCTGACTCATCCTTTCATCCTTTAAGTGGGTCGATAAAATGAGGACCAAACATGCTTGTGAACTAAACTCTGGGGGTTCCACGTACACTCTTAAAACAAACGAGCGGTTTTAACTCGGTCTGAGTTAATTTCCACTCCTTTCCGGTGTCGAAAATGTACTTCCCCTATAGGAGTGGATTTCACTCTTTTGTTTTAAGAGTGTAAGGTTAACCACCAACAGGGACATATGCCTTGCACCCCAGAGCCCTTACTCACGTAAGCTGAAATAGGCACGGCAGGCCTTGGCCCACTAATGGGGTGTTGCGCCGAGGAGTTAGTTGCTTATATCGTTGGACGATGGTCATCGGTACAAAAGTTTGTTGGTTCGAGTTTTGCTTTTAGCATGGGTGTTTGTAGCTGTTGAGAATCAGCTTTCCAGTCTTTTTCTTTGAGAGAGCCAAAATTATTTTTTTGGGGGGGATTTTTTTTAACGGCTAATAACTATAATGCATAGCGCCGATATTAAGATGCGACATTTGACCAAAGAACTCTTTGAGCGACATAATTTTAATTAGCATGTTTCTCTTCTTGAGTGGCATCAGCTCTACATTTAATGAAAATAAGGTTTCGATTGGTTAATCAATGTAGTGGGTGGAGCATGCCGTGTCAAACCGCCAATTAAATCCAGGAATGAAAGCAGAAAGGCTTTACGTCACGTGAAACCAACCATTTGGTGAAGAACATGGTTTTTTCCAATGATATTCGTAAAAAATCACGTTTTTCTAATTTACTTTGGTCGAATTCACCTAATTCTAATAAAGTGTCACTTAACCCGGAAGCAGGCGCGGGCTATTTGACGACAGATTTCATTAATGATTATTTTTTGGGGGGTATCTCTGCTGTAGACAAATGTAGGACTTAAGTTGATCGAATGACCTTCTAAGCACATCTAAAGGTTTGGCACACTTTGAAAAAAATCAGGTATATTAGAATATTAGTTCTAAAGTAATCCTTGGGGTATGAAATACCCAGTGCACGTTCTGCCGGGTTAAAAAAGCATATTTGTTTATAACCACCTAGCAAATGCTATTAGGCCGCTGTAGCTATGATCCTCTTGTGTTTTAGAAAACGTGCACGTTTGATATGCATGTTTTGCAATGCCAAATTTGCATGAAACTGGATAAATTGTTGATGCGACAAACAATAAGTTTGAAGGATTGTTCACCTTGTGAAGGTAACAAAGAAAAGCTTAACCCACTCAGGTTGGAATGAACTTGGAACGTTTTACTGCTTTTCTGTTGCTCAGACTTGCGTCACCTGCTTCTTGTTTATTTTCGTCAACTTATAGCGTTTGATATAGTCCTGGCTGCCACAACTTGGCATCCCAAATATTTTGATTGTGGAACAGTCCACTTCGAAAAAGGTAAGGAAGGTTTTGGGCACGAGTTACTATGTTTGGCGATTCATTACTTTTATGGGCGCATATTTCTTTAAGGTTTAGAAACAGATTATCAATTGAAGGGTAGCTGAACTTACATCGGGTTCACTCTTATATCGATTAATGATCAAGTCAAGATAACAAAAAAATACACGTAAAACCGCTACCAGCAATCCACAACAATCCTCTATCGCCGATAACTGATGTGTAGTTCTAGTGTGATACATTATTTACAATCGAACTCGACCAACAATCCCCTCTTCTCGCCAAACGCCTTGAGCTGCCAACCTTTCCTCCTTCGGCTTAAAACCTAAATTCAAAGTGGAATCTTCCACAATCGAAATATTTGGGATGCTAAGTTGTGGTAGCCAGACTATACCATGCCCTCTCTCTGATCCGATGTAATACATGCATATACAAAAACTCTTCGGAATGTTGGTTGGTTGGAACTGTGTCACTCTGTACAGATCCCTTGGTGCAGGTTAAATATTCTCCAAACACGGTTGTGTTGGGTGCCTACTCAGGTGTCGGCCTGTTTCCTGAGAATGACCAAGATCGAAGGTAGTTAAAAATCTTCACTCTTAAAAAAAAAATTACACGCATAAATTTTATCTTAACATTATTTTCAAATAATTATATATTTAAGAAGTATGTTTTCTAAGTAATTTTGAATAAATTAATTAAAAAAAACACATTTCAATGTTTTTAGTGTTTCTTAAACTATGCAATCTTATCTTTTTTTTTTAAATACGTATTTAAGAAGTTAGTTTCTAAAATTCGCTGGAGGGATCTGAGCATAACTATCTTACTTTTTTTTTCTTTTTAATATTATTGAGATTGTTTTAGATCAAAAAATATGTAGTTTCACTTAAAAATTTATAATTTAAAAAACTAAACAAAATTTTTAAAAATGCCTCCAGTAAAGTATAGTTCAACATCCATTTAATAACTAGTAAATATTTCATTGAAATGTATCAAAATAGATTCTGAGAAAATAGATTCTGAGAAAATAGATTCTGAGAAAATAGATTCTGAGAAAATAGATTCTGAGAAAATAGATTCTGAGAAAATAGATTCTGAGAAAATAGATTCTGAGAAAATAGATTCTGAGAAAATAGATTCTGAGAAAATAGATTCTGAGAAAATAGATTCTGAGAAAATAGATTCTGAGAAAATAGATTCTGAGAAAATAGATTCTGAGAAAATAGATTCTGAGAAAATAGATTCTGAGAAAATAGATTCTGAGAAAATAGATTCTGAGAAAATAGATTCTGAGAAAATAGATTCTGAGAAAATAGATTCTGAGAAAATAGATTCTGAGAAAATAGATTCTGAGAAAATAGATTCTGAGAAAATAGATTCTGAGAAAATAGATTCTGAGAAAATAGATTCTGAGAAAATAGATTCTGAGAAAATAGATTCTGAGAAAATAGATTCTGAGAAAATAGATTCTTCATAAAAAAAGGTCAATTTAACATGGGCTTCAATGGAGGGCTTCGGTCCCCCTTAATAGAATGTCTGCTTTTTAACCATAAAGTATAAATTTTTTTATGTGTTATGAAGTATGGAACAGGAGCTCTGTCAGTTTATTGTGATTGTCAGTCCATTCTAACAATTTTTTAAATTCAAAATGTCTTATAAATTTATGGTTGAAAAAAGTATTATTTTATTGCGGATTCTTGGAACAAAGCAACCAATTATCTTTCTCTACATTTTTTTTATGTTACCAAATTTTTATAAGGAATTTTCTTGGCGCATTGTAACCTTGAAAGATAAGAAGAGGGAAGGGGGGTTGTGAAAAAGATATGTCAGTTATCAGTTAGACAACGGACTGCCCCTTTCCCCCCTCCATAAACTAAAAGATAAAAATCTTTCCCATGTCATCTTTTGCCTGAATACGAAGCAAGATAATACAAGGTATTAAACAAAGCACCCCTTGAAAATAAACAAACCAGTTTGGCACCCCTCCCCTATACTATAATAATAAAGTCCAAGGAGGTGAGAATGTGGTAGAGATGTCACGTGGACCAAAGCTATGTTGAAGCTGGATCGTCTAGTGAAGTCAGTTATCTTTTCGCAGTAGCCCCAACGCAGCGCTTGGGGACAGATTTGGCGCTGTTTGTTACATGTAACTACGGTGTGACACTCCAAGCTAAGGGGCAATAATAATGAGAAATTAATTCACGCTTATGAAGGGCAAAGTTAGAATTTGCTTAAATTTGGATCTTGTACTAAAGTCGACAATTGCATAAATCTTTGTTTTTCGTTTAGTTTTGATCCGGGCTGCCTTAAAAAAGTATCACAGATTAAGGCATTTGGCTAAAATTCTAGCGTTAAATGCTTTAAAATCAGTAAATTACGTAAGTACAGGGTGGTTATAAAATAACGCTCGCTATTCGGAGTGGTCTGTAGCTTGAATGAATAATCCGAATGCAACAAGCATTGAGACACTTACTAATCAAAAAGGGGGGGGGGGGGGGAGAATGGAATCATAAAAAAGAAACTCGTCTCTTGACCAGGGTTATAAATTACGAGGCGTAGCCAATTATGGCCAATTACGGCCAACACAGCCAATTACGCCTCATGTGCGTCTCACCTTAATCGGCTTGTTTCAAGTGACGTATTCCTTTCAGCTTTCATTCCTTCTATACTTTCAATTATTGCTCCGATTGGTGTTATGTTTCCACGTGGCATTGATTAATTGAGGCTGGAGAAATAATTTCATTTCATTCAGCACTTCTGTTACGACTCAAGACCTGATACATGCCTATTTGGCGAGATTTGTTCATATACTTTTTTTTAAAAAATCGCCAAGCATCTCTACTCTCTAACCCCCAACGAATGAAGCCCCTTAAAAAATGTTCCCACGTCATCATCTGTCTGAAAAAAAAATACATAAACAAGGCCCCTTGATAATAAATAAATCCGTGCAACAAGTCGACCCCTCCCCCACTTGTTAAAAAGTCGAGATACACACGACAAGCTCGTCTTTCTGTTTCTATCATAAGTCAGGGCTTTTCCCCCTTGCTGCCCACCAAGGCCGACAACGCCTCGTAATAATGGGACACTTTGGCGGATGAGGAATTTCATCTTTACTGCTTATTTTGGAGAGCAGTGCACAGTTGTGTTCATTGAATAAAATATTTTCCCTTTCAATTAGGTTATGAAGGTGTTGGGATGAGGTCGAAGATCCGAAAATAAGATTTTGTGTTTTCTATTCGGTTTATGTTTATTTAATAAAATATTTTCCAAAACTTTCTCGGGTGCCGGCTCGTCACTTGACTGTGACTCTAAATTACGACGCCCGTAGCCAACTCGAGTAGCTCTAGCAGGACGTTAATTCAACTAGACCCCCAACGAACACATAGGTATCTTGTTGTAGAGGTGGACACCCTAAAAATCTTACTTGCCACGTAAAATAGTACTTTCTTTTGTGAAAAATTAATGTTTATTATAAAAGGTTATGCTGGTTATATATATATATATATATATATATATATATATATATATATATATATATATATATATATATATATATATATATATATATATATATATATATATATATATATATATATATATATATATATATATATATATATACACCAGATCTAGATATCGGCTTTCTGACTTGACCGCGGTTCAATATTACGAAGTCTATCACCAGTAGTTTTCATGTAGCTCTAGCTCGACGTTAATTTAACAAAAGCAGACTAAAATAGAGTTAGTTTCGGATATTTTTTAGATTTCATTTTCGAAAATTTTGAAAAATAATTTAAGATTTAGATATTTTTTTCGGAAATAATTCGATGTTTACATAGTTTTAAATGTGGCGTGGGCAAGAACCATCGTGCATCTCTAGAACCACTTCAAGTAACCAAACCAAAGAATTGGTAAAACCAGAGGAATAATCAAGTAATGGGCTTGTTTCACGAGGGATCTGGCAACAGCTCCACGGTCTTGTTTTCATTTTTCTCGAATTACTTTTGCCTTGGTATTCCAAATTGAGTTTTCTAGGAATATTTTGGTTGTTATTTTTTTTTTTTAATTCCAACTTCTTTCAATGCAATTTTCCCTTAATAAATGATTAAAACAACCAACGGCACAGCAAGAAGTTGTAATTTTAAAAAATAACAACTAAAATAACTTATTCTTTAAAAACTCAATTTCGAATATCAACAAAAGTAATTGGAAAAAAATGAAAAAAAGACCGCAGAGCTGTTGCCAGATCCCAAGTGAAGCAAGCCCATTTGAATAACACGCTGTTCCTTTTTTGGAGGGATACACTCGTACCTTCTTCGTGGTAGTAGTGGGGGGCGTAGTAGTTACAGTTGTTGTGCAAGAAGTTGGGGCACACCACTGCGCGACCTCGTCCAAAAGAAAGGGTGGGAGGATGTTGCGGAGGAGAGTTGAGTGGTTGGGATGCTGATGGAATTTTAATGGGGGTTGCTTGTTTGGTGGTTGGGCGGTTGTGCGTGGTTTCACTGGAATTGGGGTGAAGGTGGTGTTTATAGAGATAGTCTAGGATTCCTTGTCTTTAAAGGGCAATAATGCAGTCAGTAATTGTTTATAATGCATCCACACTCTTTTCTTGGGGGGGGGGGGGGAGGGGTAGTAGGTAGGACGTTTGGCTTTCATGTGAAAAGTCCCAGGTGTTCGGGTCCGGGAATTGTCAAAACTACGGCCGACATACACTGCCGCTGTGAGAAAAAAGAACGAAAGAATGAACTAGAACGCCTGATGTAATTACGAGCAATTGTTTAAAAATATATATGGAAACTACTTAGAATTCGCATAAGTGTCGAAAAAAGCTTCGAAAAAGGGTCTAAAACAAACAAAACCTCCTTGGGAAAAATCCCAAGCCATCATCAATAACTGAAGTGCCCTTTATAGACTTTTAAATAAAAAAGCAACAATGCTATTCTTGTATGGAAAAGTTATACACTTCCGAAAAAATTTTACAATCGCCGAAGTGTTAAATCATTTCATTACGAGCGATAATAAACTACGGGACTTTATTAAAAGCTATTCACACATGATTTCAATTCAAGACATGCTGCAATTCTACTACCAATTATCGCATTAGTGTTTTTCACAGGTTAGATACCAAATGCCTTTATTATACTAAACACAATTACTTAACTGTGATACATGTAGTTTCACACTGTAACTGTTAAGTGTTTTTCAACTCCGTATTCGCGTCACATTTATTATAATTAAACGCATATGAATTCTGTATATCTGCAAGTAGAAAAGTGGCTGGTATACTATATCGTTATCAAGCTATATGCCCTTTTTCGATTGAGGTACGGAAATCATATATTGATATTTTAATTTGTCTTTTAGTCACGTCTTATGTTGATTGCATATTCAATTCTCACAAATGAATATGAATATAGGTTGGAGTCATTTTTTTTTTGCATCGGAATAAATGAAGACTTCCTAAACTGTTTTTTGCCTATTGCTAACACAAAGTTTTCTGGTTCGCGTGAGAACCCATTTGGCAAGGCTTTTAGTTGATTTGAATTGTCGTCGCATTAGAGCTACACGAGGGAGGCTATTGGCGACGGGCGTCTTAGTTTAGAACCACAGTCATGTGACGAGCCGACGCTTGAGGACGCAACTTTTACGTTGCGACGGTTTTGCGACAACTTTTACGTTGCGACGCAACTTTTACGGAACGACATTACGGAACGACTTTTACGTACGCAATGTCGGGACTTGGGAACATATTTAACATGCACCCCCTCTTTACGGTTTTTATTCGTCGGACATTATTTGGCTGCACGGGCCGTTTATAGGTTGGTAGTTATTTTGAAGATTCCCGAACCCGTGACCTTCTTCATGCAAAACTTTCAAATCTTCGGATTGATTGCAGTCTTCTTCATTGTCATCCCATAACGGATGATTTGAATAGTCCGGAGCGTGGGTTTGTTTGTGTAGGGGGTAGAAAAGAGAGACGTCTATGTGACGTCAACAAGGGTTTGGACGAATTAGCTGCCGGGCGGTTTTGGCGTTTTCCATTTACAACCACAGTGTCTTTGAAATAAGTATTTTAAAAATGATACTAGAACTATATGAATTTTTTAGGATTTCATTAACCAGTGTGTTGACTTCTTTTTTTGGTGCATTTAAAAATAGTTCAAGATTGGTGGGGATTTATAACAATAGGGTGGTTTCAGGTGACGTAATTTTTTTCTGTTTTCAATCCTGCACCTCATCTGATTGGTGCTCTGTTCCCGAGTGACATTCATTCACCGATCGAGAACGAATTTATTTTCATTCAACATTTCTTCATTCATCACTCTGATATTGATGCTCATAATATTTCGGAATCGCCTTTAAGAGGGATTGTCACTCCCATAGAGCTAATGCATTAGTTTTAGAATCACAACTTCAGCAGAAGTATTGCTTTGCCATGTTAGCCCTTTTCTCCCAGGTATGGGAATCAACATAACATCGAAATGAAACAAATTTGAAATAAAGATGTTATCTAGTTATTTAATTATATATTTTTGAAGTTTTAAAATTCCTCAAATGCCCAGCAGATGGCGACACTATTTTAAAACTTTATCAATTAATAATTAAGTAACCGGGTGTTATTTTCTTTTCAATTCTGTTTTAAATAGATGTTATGATGATTCCCATACCTGGTGAAAATGGGATAAAATGGCATACCAATTCTTTTGCAAAAGTTGAGATTTCAAAACTAATGCACTAGCTCTATGGGACTGACAGTTCCTCTTAAGAGATAGGTCCTGGACTAATTGGCCTTCTTGTCACAAAAAAAATGCCTTCCAACTAAACCATCTATTTATGTAAAAAAAAGTCATTGGGATCGACCTACCCAAAGAAAAGCAGCCCGCGGGCCCGGTTCAGAAGAAAACCGATTTCCGGGTCGAAATCATCTCACGGGGACCCGTTACACGATTTCTGCGTCCCCGTAATTAATTAATATTCAAGGGAACGGTCCGTGAATATTTATCAGGTACCCGTTCTCTCTGATTCGTGTTGCAAATGGCAAGGTATAGAAAATAATTGATTTTTTTTCTTTTTGCCTGTTGGGAAGGTTTGTGTTGTTGGTAGTTAGGGGATTTGGGCTCGTCAATCATTTTTGCCAAACCAAATATTATCGCCTGATATGTATCCTCTTCGCTACACATACGTGGACTTTTGTAGAATTCACTTCACAACTACATTTTAGAGTTTTTCTTAAGGGGGAATGGGCACGCTGGACCTTTGTTCTCCAAACTCAAGTGCCTCAGTGTTAATCCAATGGCGAAAAAACTATTTTCTCTGCCACATTTCTCCGGCTGTATTGAATATTTTTACAAACGGGTTTTTTTAAGGATAAATGTAGATAATTTACAGGTCTCTACCTTCCCGCTTTTTGAAATTGCTTCGAATATTTTGTGTAAAATTATTTATTGAAAATTTAAAAAAATATTCGAACCCATTTCAAAAAGTGTAAGTCAGCTACATTTATCACATAAAAAAAATCCGCTTGTAAAAATAGTCAATACAGCCAGAGAAATGTGGCAGAGAAAATATTTTTTTCTCCATCACTGATGCACTTTACTTTGGAGACTCTTGGTCCAGCGCGTCCATTCCCCCTTATACTAACATTTTTTTTTATTGTAAACTAAAATGTTCAATCTTTATAAAAAAATACCGATACAGAAGCAGCTGATTTATTACTTAATTGAAAAACTTATATTGAAAAACTTATATTGAAAAACTTATATTGAAAAATGTCATACCAAGAGGGTTAAGCAGATTTTGGAAGTCTTACAAAGAAAAGTTTTTTTTCACCGGTTAATTATAAGACATTTTGCATTAAAATAAAATATTTAATGGACAATTCATTCCAAGAAACTGACAGAGCTTGTTTGTTTCTTCATAGCACACCAAAAATGTGCATCCCCCCCCCTTATTTCTAGAAATAATAACAAACTTGTAAATTATAGTGGTTTTATATAATGTTCGCTTTAAATAAACATTTTCTAGCAATAAAAACAAATATTTACAAGTAGTTTTTAATTTTTTATAAAAATAGTCAACATTTTGAACTTTTTTAAAACGCTACTCCTCTTTCAATTTTGAGAATAACTCCACCAAACTTTTACAGTTTGTTTTTAGAACTATTTCTTCAAGAAATGTGCATGGATTTTAAAATATGAGCTTCAGTTAAAAAGTAACATGCATTTATATTGAAAATCTCAAAAAAATCACACAAAAATTACAAATTATTGAATTCAACATTTAAAAAAAAAACTATACATAGTATACCTTATTCCATGCACAATTTTGTGCACCATATATATAAGAACACAGGTTAAAAATTTCAAAATTCTAACTTAATTAGCAAAAAAGCCTTCAGGATTTATTAAACACAAGAATTGAAAAACGCGAAACAGAGAAAAAAAGGTTGAAAGCAGACGAAATACGTATTCAAACTTATAGGAATGACTCCGGAAAATATTTAAAAACTTTTTTTCTACAAAAGGTATCATTATGAAACTTTCAGTAAATGTTCAGAAAGATATTGTAAATAATAAGTAAAAACTGAAAAATCGATATTTTGACCAATTGTTGGGTACCGGTCGTATTGGTCGTTCCCGTCACTTGACTAAAACATTTTCTACATATCTGTAGCCTATATAACTAATCTTTTACAAATCCAAATCCGGGAATCTCTACACTCTTAAAACAAACGAGCGGTTTTAACTCAGTCTGAGTTAATTTCCACTCCTTTCCGTGCCGAAAATGCACTTGTCCCATAGGAGTGAATTTCACTCTTTTTCGGAGTGGGTAAAGAAATAAAAGAAAATGGTTTTTTGAACTTTCAAAATGCGGATTTTAACTCAGTAACTGATGTTGACATTTCCCTCCTATTGGTCGGTCGCCTTGCTAAAATTGCTACTATCTGTCCTATAGGAATAATTTCAATCCTAAATCCGGGAATCTCTACTATCGTAGCAGTAGAACGAAATCTTTGACGTAATCCTACAAGCTCCATTTTTTTTTTACTGCTACGTACACCAGCCTTTATCTAGCCCCCCAGCAAAACACTGAGCTAATCCAAGATCTTCCTACGTTTTTTTTCCCGTTTCTCCTGTTTTTATCTGCTGTGGGAGTGGAGCGATCTTTCGTCTCCAGGCGAACTAAGTTTGGGGGTTGGTCGAATGTCCAGAGTTGCCAACTGTCAACTGTGATGGCCGAATTGGCGATGTGTCGCCGTCATTGAGCTAGAAGGGAAACTGGGGTGAAGTGTCAGAGGGCCGAAAACCCACTCACACCCTTTTGAGCGAACCGGGCCGAAAAGGACAATTTTCCCTACACTTGTATGCTATGCTTGTATGAGACCCCTCTATCATATTGACTTGGGCTCCTAAATGTATTTTAACATTTTTAGTTCGAAAGAAAGAATTAACTTGCTTTAACTTTAAATTCCAACTTTTTAAAGAAATAACCATGTGGATCACTAACTAAGAACCAGCGAAGACGAACCCAATAGCGAAATCGGCAAGTTTCTAGGTTTTCTGCCCGGTTCGTTTCTGCTGCAGTGCTGTGTATTCCTCCGCGTTTCGTTACTGGAACGGCTCGTTTGCTGCCCTGTTCAGTAAATCACACACCTCACTCCAGTTTTCCTTCTAGCTCAATGGTCGCCGTAGAAGTTATAAAAAGTTACTCTACCATGGTGCAAAAACGAATTTGTATAGTTAAAAAAATGTAAACGAAAAACTTGGGTTGATGCATTGTAAATCTGCTGTAGTGTTTTGCTGAAGATTTTACAACAACCCATGTCCACCAAAAGATACCTGCTAAACATTACAATATTTTGTTAAAAACTGGATGGCTGGTATAGTTAATGGTTGGTTGGTAGACAATGATATCCAGGTTGTGTGCTTGGTCAGCGCCCGCTTAAACTCTCAGTAGACAGACACAAAGAAAACGCACACATATGGATCCATCTAATTTTGAGACAGAGGCCAACTAGAGATCCCCAGATTGGCTTGTCACCCAGAGGTAGATTTGTATGGATTAAGGACTTTCGGACCAACCAGATTACGACACGTACTCCGCATATACTCGGTAGGTCTTCAGTTTACCGTGGGTCGATCGCAGAACTTCGATCGAGACACGAGACCGCTGACCATAGGCTCATACGGCCCTGGTATTAAACTATCCTTGCACAGACCACGACCACGGCGGACTAATAAACGCGCGACTATAAGCGCGACAATCAGATAGCAATAAACGCTGAAATTATCTTCATCTATGCTCCACACTTTTATACTCCGCTGTCGTGCGTCTGTCAATGAACTATGAGTTAACTATAGTACGCAGTAGTAATCGCGCATCTAGCTAAATGTTATTTGATGGTTTCGTGTGGGTGGAGTCACTACTCTGTCCTGCATCATAAGTGCCTAATCGTATCTGCTCGCACTTGCCGCGGTTCTAACTAAAACGCCTTGCAAGCTCTAGAGCGACTTATTTCAACCCTACCATTCCCTTCAATGCCTCGTACTCGCATAGGTGTCAGCTTTGTTGTTTGACCTGGTTTTGTTTTGGCTGGAAAGTACACTCTTAAAACAAACGAGCGGTTTTAACTCAGTCTGAGTTAATTTCCACTCCTTTCCGGTGCCGAAAATGCACTTCTCTTATAGGAGTGAATTTCACTCTTTTGGTTTAAGAGTGTACTAGTCTCTTCTATAGTTGCTCTAGTAAGGCGTTCTTCGAATCACATAAAAATTTAAGCTTTAAAAAAAAATGATATTGGGTTTATTAGATATTGGCGTTAGTATAATTAATTGGGTTAAAAATTTCGCCTTTTTTTCGAATTCTTAAACATGCTTCTCGTCCTAATTTTATATGAAATTTGGCATTGAAACAATCCGACGTATATATTACACTACGGGTGATTTAATTCAGTTATTCAAGTTCATAAAACAGGGAGACATGGAGGGCTTAGGTTTTTACCTTAAATAGCCGGACCAGAGGACATGATCAGTAATTGAATAAATCATGCTTTAGAAGAGAGGTAAGAAAACATTATTTTTACAATAGAGTTGTCAATGAGTTGAATGCTTTACCAGATTATGTTGTGTATTCGAAGAGAGTAGAAGATTTTAAGAAGAATCTTGATAGTCATTGGAAACTGGTAAAGTATTAGATTTATTTTGGACCAACCTTGCTGGGCCACTGGCCTGTTGTTGGTCGACAATTTTGGTATTTGTATTTAACTGGCATGTGTGGTTGGAATTGTAAGTTTGGCGACGGACAGTAGAGAATTTTTAAAAAATTATATTTGATTTTATTTTCTAAATATAATCTGGAAACTAAAAACCTCTATCAAACGCAAAAAAAAATGGTTTTTTTGACAGTTACTACTTCTACGAATTTTTTTCCCAAAGTGCAGTGCAAATCCCAAAGGAGTAGACAGTCGAAAAGCCCCCATGTAGGCGTCGAAAGAATTTCTGACTTTAAAGTCCTGCAAAGGGTATTCGAATAAGGGGTTGTTAAAATGGGTTTAGATCCGATTTGTTTTAGATATCGGTGTTGCATCGAAAAACGACTGAAGTGTTTTTGGAAGAAGGGATTGATATGCTACGGCGTGAATTTTAGTATATGTTTGACAGGATTTCTGTGAAGAGTTTGAAACAGTAGTAAATTCGTGGTAGAAAATCTTGGTAGAACCGTTTTTCATTTACAGAAAAAAAGAGCGATTATTCCACTTCATTAGTGGTGATATGGAGAATGCAGGGTTAAAAAAATAAAGTGTATTAAAACATAACGGACATAGATCGAAACCTCGCCAAAAACATATAATTTGACGTCAGTGCTGTTTTCTGTGACGTATACATTTCGTCCAATTTCAAATGTATTTTTTGCTGAAATTCAATATATTTGTGAATATTTAATCTTATATTTAGAATCTGAAGCTGCTAATCTACCAAAAAACCGTATATATTCTGAATTTCGCTTTTCATGCAAATTGTTCATTGTTTGAAAAAAGCTTATATAAATAATGTATAGTTGTGTAGTTGCAAAACTTACATTCCCCAAAGCAGAAGTAATATATAGAGTCCAGTCCGTTCATTGGCGGCTTTTGATAATGGTACATTCAATTGGACGAAATGGCCAATGACTAGGATGCACCCTAATATCTTAGTTGTTGGAGAATGCGAATTTTGCAACTACACTCTTTACTTTCTGATGCCCTTAACCCTTTCAGTCCCAGTGATGCCATTTGGCATCATCATGTTTCGGATCATAATTTTTAAAAAAATAGGGCTGACCATCTATTGGGATTAATAAAAAATATTTTCAAATAGAAAAAGTTTGAAGAATCGAATGATGTGCTTTTTGATATCATAAATGGCTATAGGCGATAAAAAAAATAATTCTAAAAAAGATGATGCCAAATTGTCATTGGGACTGAAAGGGTTAAAAGGACAAGATGGAAGTTGAAGGATCTAGTTTCAAAATTCCAATTATCTAACTAAGATATAGGATCATAAGATATCGATACATTAACTAAGAGGATCCGGTCTCTTGATTAACGAATTCGTCCAATCGAATTCATCAATATCAAAAGTCGCCAACAAACGGACTGGACCCTATATATAAGTTAGGTTTTGGATGATGTGATTTTCGAAACTGCACCCGTCAGATATGCAATGTCGGAAGTTTTACAAATAAAGTTACTGCTACACTCTTAAAACAAACGAGCGGTTTTAACTCAGTCCGAGTTAATTTCCACTCCTTTCCGTGCCTAAAATGCACTTCCCCTATAGGAGTGGATTTCACTCTTTTGTTTTAAGAGTGTACTTCTATAACTACAATACAGAATTTAACTTCTCTATGGCTTAATTTGTCACTTTATATTTAGAATAAAAAATGTAAAAGAATACTGCAAAAACATCTATCTTAAACCCTGATGAGTTAAGCAAATCGACTTTTTATATCGATCGTCCTTTCATGCTTTCTTATAATGATATTTATAAATACCAATAATATAATGGTGGTCACTTTCTCAACCCTTGTAAATAAATCCGATAATGACATATAATAACACGCTTGGCCATTATACGATGCAAGTAGTGGACTCTTCCTGTCCCTTACTTTTACGGGCACACGGAACCCTCCCACCCCCCTCGGCACAACAAACAACGGGATGGGAAACACAAGAAAACGTTGACATTTTTTACTTGTTCTCAAAAATGAATACAAATAACTATATCACAGAGGATACTTGTAATCTTATTGTCTATTAGGTGGATGAGCTCAAAATATTTCATAAGTTACACTTATTTTCTAATATTCTTTTAAAATAAATGGGATCATATCTAGGTTTTGTTCAATTTCTGTATTTCTAGAGCTACACTAAAGGCCTTATCACACGAGAGCTCGTTCGTTCAGCGACGTCCGTACGCCATATCAAAAACTGGTTTTTGGAGCAGTTTTTGCTCGATGAGCATTTTCGAGTCGACTCGAAAAAATCCGGCTCATTTTTGCTCTTCGAGCGGCTGCTCCAATCAGAACGAAGTTCAGTCGTGAAGTCATGGCCGAGCCTCCTCCTCCCCTCCAATACCGCGATAATACTGCTTTTAAGTTTGTGATGTCACGCATGACGTAGCAGTTCTCTTGTGACGTTTTTGCTGTCCCAAAAAGTTGTTCGACGAGCGACGTTCGTACCATCTGATAAGGGCTTAGTCTATTGATGACTGGCTACGTAATGTAGTTTGGAGCCCTGGTCAAGTAACGTCGTCGACATCTTAGGGGGGTAAACACCGGATCTTTGAGCGACATTGTACACTAACGCCGTCTAGTCGTCAAGCAATACAGGACTGGGGAGCCCAGTCAGTAAGGCGCTTGCCCGCATGCGAAAGGTCTCAGGTTCGAGCCCGGGCCTTGCCCAAATAGCTGCCGACGTATAAACGGTGTGTGCAGACAAGAAAAGTCCAACGAATAATACCCGTGTCGAGGGAGTGTACGTTAAATATGTTTCAAAATTTCGATGCCGCTGTTAAAAATTGCGTTGAATGCCTATTCAGGTGTCTGATCGTCACTTGACTGTGGTTCTAAATATGTATATGACCCCAGGCACCAGTACCCCTCGTGTAGTTCTAGTGCGACGATTTTTCAACTATTCTCCAACACTAACCATAGTTTTTCTTCTTTTTAAATTTAACTCAATATAAAACTTGTTAAGGGAAAATGCTTGTGTTTAAAAAAAACCTAGGTAAAAAAAAACAAGGACTTAAACTGTTCCTTCAAAGCAATCCGTTTCTTATCTCCACAAAAAAAAAGCAATCTTATCCCAAAGGGCGCTCTCTCCATCTTATCAGGTGGGTGTTATACTTTTTGGCGGGAGAAAAAGAGCGCGAACGGCCATTATTTCTCTTGCGCAATAACAACGTCCCCTGAGGGCGTGACGTCACAGCAAGGTCCCTTAGAAGGATCTATTTTCCCCCCTTCTACTAGGAATGAAGTCCCCTTTTTATGGTACGGGGTTTGGCCATGGAGGATCTGGCTGGTTTCCGCTGAGAACCTTTTTTTTATATCAAGATTTTTTTTATTGTGTATGCAATGGTAATGAGGTTGTTTTCAAAGAGCAACTGATGTTAAATACCGTTTTGTTTGATTTGGATTTGTTGGTGGTGTAAATAGCGTATGTTTGTTTTGACAAGTTAGTTTAAGGCATAGATATCATAGTTAAAGTATTAGAATGGCTGATTACGTGACCTCCAATGCTAACGACGGCAGGCGCATGGAGGCCAAATAAGGGGGCAAAATGGCCAGTGTTGCTGCCACTTTAAGGAGAAATATACTACGAAAAAATACCATTTATTTCTAAAATTACCAAAAAAATACTAGAAAAGGATTTAAAGTCACTTAAAAGATTTCAAAATGCAGCTAGTATTTTTACGATATTTTTTTTTGTAATTTTAAATTTATTTTAGAATTATTATAAAATTACAAAAAATAGAGTAAAAGCACTAGCTGCATTTTGGGATCTTTTTAGTGACTTGAAATGCTTTTCTGGTATTTTTTTTAGTAATTTTAGAATTAAATGGTATTTTTCCGTTGATGCTGTAGTATTTCTCTCCTTAAAGTGGCAGCAACACTGGCAATTTTGCCCTCTTAAAATGACTCCATGCGCGTCCCGTCGTTAGCATTGGAGGTCACGTGATCAGCCATTCTAATACTTTAATTATGATATCTATTATTTAAGGTCACACAAACCACCCTTGTGTATCCTAAATTAATGACAAATATTTTTTAATAGAAAAAAGTTTGAAGAATCGAATGATGTGCTTTTTGATTTCATAAATGGTTATAGACGATCAGAAAAAAAATTCTAAAATGATGATGCAAAAATTGTCATTGGGACTGAAAGGGTTAAATATATAATTGTTTGAAAACTGTTTATACCTAGGATATATGTGTAGGATGTTTACCAACAGATCCTGTTACTTGACCACATGCTCGGCCCTTTTCGGTTTTCATGAGTATCGTTAATTTAATAGTATTGATATTAAAAAGTTTATGTAAGTTAATGACAATATTTTTTTTGTCATTTTACACGATAACGTTTAAGCCAAATGCAGCGATAAGTTGCCAAATAGTGAACAGCTTCTCTTCCCAAGTCATCCATGGGCTAATTGGAATTTCAGCTATATTTATCTTGAACCTGTATTCCTTGCCCAACTGGTCTCTATACTATTACGTGGCCTATGATCAGCCTTACATTCATATATTTAACCCATTAACAATGATTTTGAGAATACCATTGATGCCTACATTTCCGAATAAAAATATTTTAAGCCGTTAAAATTCGTTTTTCGTGTAACTTAATTTGTCAGATAAATTGTTCAGGACTAAGGTCATCATTTATCCTGTATTTTAGCTTCCACACTACGTTTATAACGTAAAAAGTGGAAGGTATTATAATCGTTCAGTCTGTCTGTCCGTCACCCACTTTCCTAGCCCAAACTACAAATGCTACGGAAAAGTATGATACGTCAAAACATTCAACGCATCGAAATTAGAATACATTGAAAATTTCAGAAAAGAATTCGAATACGAAGTACTTCAATTATTTAAAAAAACTGCACAATTTAATGCTCATTTAAAAAGCATAGGAAGCCATTTTTATTAGAATTAAATCACCATTGCCATTCGCAACAATCGTTCGAGAAACTTTATTTCTTTTAGACAATAAATTAAAATAAATTATTTTTGCGACATCGATCGTTGAAATGACGTCAAATATATTTCACACGAGATTCTTTGTATGTTGATATGAAATGTTTTCATTCTATTTAAAAGCGAGGGAATATTACATATTTATTCTTTGAAATATAAATTAATTTTTGCAAACAATAAGTAATAATTATTGAATTTTTCGAAATAAAATAAACGAAACTAGCCAATTTTCTTTTATTTAAATTAACTGAAGCAGGACGATCATTTTCGTGTGGCAAATTATCTATCTGAACCGGCATTAATGGGTTAATATTGTTTTTGCTCGTTCTTAACAACAGGTGCCAAAAGAACCGGATGTTCCAGGTTTTTGTCTCTCCGTCCTCTTCCCTGGTTCTATTCTCAGTGGGAGGACGTTGAGATGTTTCGTTCCTGCTTCTCGAAGGGATGATGATGCAACAAAGGGGATCTTGTTTCGGATTTTTTTCCAAAAATCGTTCTGAGATTCGTTATTTTTCGTTCCCGAACAGAGATATTCTCTTCTTGTAACGGCTTATAAAGACTATGAGTAATGAGTGGGCCTTGTAAATCGTTATATGATGCACCCGCCTCAGAATTATTTATAGAATTATCTATTTAATAATTATAGGACATATGTATGTGTGTATATGTGTAAAAAATATGTATAAATATGTAGCTGGTTTACAGGGCTCTTGCCCACTTTTGAAAGTGGTTCGAATATTTTGTTGTAAAATTATTTTTTTGAAAATTAAATAAACATATATATATGTGATATACACTGTTAAAAATTTGGTGCTAGGTTTCACCATGATATTGGTTGGTTTCACCATGATATTGGTTCCTAGTAGCTGCAACGGCTGAATGGTGAAATGTTTCACCTCTTTTTCGGTGTTTGGTTGAACAATTTTTCTGGATTTGGAAACAAAAACCTGAGAAATGGTTCAACCGAATACCAAAAATATGGTGGAACGTTTCACCATTTAGCCGTTGCAGCTACTAGGAACCAATATCATGGTGAAACCAAGCACAAAATTTTTAACAGTGTATCGTACAGATCTCTATAAAGCTATAATATTAACCCACAGTACGATATATCATATATATATTCGAACCAATTTCAAAAAGTGGGATTATAAACCCTGTAAGCGAGCTACTTTTATCATAAAACTGTTTAATAATACTGTAAAAATATTCCTTACATCCGGAGTAATGTGGATTGAAAATTATTTTTCACATCGGATTAACCACAGAGACGCGAAAAATGCCCATTACACAATAAAACTAGTTTTATTTTGTATTTTTAATTGCTAAGAATTGCATAATTTGTACTGGAAAAAATCAATAAAAAACGTAAGATGATCCCTTTTTAAAGAATTTTTTTTTGCACATAAACGTTTGGTGACTAACTCTCTCTTCAGATACTGCTTAATATCGCGAATTAAATTCTTAATCCTTGTTTATATTCTTTAAGGGGGAATGGACGCACTGGACCGGGGGTCTCCAAAGCAAAGTGCTTCAGTGTTAATCCTATGGCGAAAACAATATTTTCTCTGCCACATTTCTCCGGCTGTATTGAATAATTTTACAAGCGGATTTTTTTATGTGATAAATGTAGCTGACTAACAGGTACCGACCTTCACCCTTTTTGAAATGGGTTCGAATACTTCTTTTTAATTTTTTATTTAATTGACTTCGGTTTTTAGACTCGGCCCCTATACCCACTTAAGATCTTATTTTGAAATATTACCGGCGACTGTCTAATTGATCCAATTACTAAATTGGACTCAATATCTTTTTTACTGCTAAGTTGTTCATCCATGACTGTAATTATTATTTTTTCACTTATGGGAACCCGAACTTCAATCGACACTCCGCAGTCCTGTCTAATCAAACACAGACACAACAAAAACTGCCCACAATGAAAATGTGCACGAGGAAAATTCCGCTGTGTCCTTAACTCTCTATTTGGCGACCGAGGTTTAGTCTGCGGTTCTGTTGGAGTATTTTCCCATGGATTTGGGTGTTAAGGGGGAATGGGCGCGCTGGACCGCGGGTCTCCAAACTCAAGTGCCTCAGTGTTAATCCAATGGCGAAAAAACTATTTTCTCTGCCACATTTCTCCGGATGTATTGAATATTTTTACAAACGGTTTTTTTTAAATAATAAATGTATAGACAACTTACAGGTCTTTATCTTCCCACTTTTTGAAATTGCTTCGAATATTTTGTGTAAAATTATTTATTGAAAATTAAAAAGAAGTATTCGAACCCATTTCAAAAAGGGTGAAGGTCGGGACCTGTAAGTCAGCTACATTTATCACATAAAAAAAATCCGCTTGTAAAATTATTCAATACAGCCGGAGAAATGTGGCAGAGAAAATATTGTTTTCGCCATAGGATTAACACTGAAGCACTTTGCTTTGGAGACCCCCGGTCCAGTGCGTCCATTCCCCCTTAAAGAATATAAACAAGGATTAAGAATTTAATTCGCGATATTAAGCAGTATCTGAAGAGAGAGTTAGTCACCAAACGTTTATGTGCAAAAAAATGCTTTAAAAATGGATCATCTTACGTTTTTTTTTTTTTTTTTTTTTTTTTTTGCCAGTACAAATTATGCAATTCTTAGCAATTAAAAATACAAAATAAAACTAGTTTTATTGTGTAATGGGCATTTTTCGCGTATTGAGGTGCAACAGTGTCTCAAGAAAAAAAAAGCAGTGAAAAAACAAGTTTTTTTTTTTTTTTTTACTTTCCCACTAGCCACCATCTCCTATAAGTAGTTAAGAAAGTAGAGAGAGATAAGTAGTAAGAGAGATCTTGTGTTGCTCTAGTGCGACGATGAAACACCCATAAATTACCGCATTAATAAATTTTATCATTATCTTAATTAGAGAGTCAACTATAAAGTCCAATTAAAATTAATTAGCACTTATTAAGTTTCCTACTATAATGTGCCTTCAGGAATTTCGAGACCCCCCCCCCCCCCCCCCCCCCGCACACTACAACTCGAAAAGAAAATTCATAAAAAAAGTTTTTATTCTTTGATCTTTTATTTTGTTTTTCTACTAAAAAAAAACACACGAAAGAACTGTTTAAGAGCCGAAGTGATCCAACTCCATGAAACTGAATTTTTTCTTCTTTATAAGAATGCAAAGATCTTTTTACACTTTTTAAATTTTGAGGAGATTATTTAATATTTCCAAAAATTTGCTCATGTAGATAATTTCTAACATTTTAAAACCAAACCTTTAAAACCAAGAGCGTTATATATCAGTGTTCTCTTGCGCATGCGCAATTTTCTCAAAATCTTTATAATGATGTCCGACTAGAAACTCTTTTTCTACGAGCTGTAGAGGGATTTTAGACAGACGGACCAATGTTCAAAAACCACTCTTTCAGAATCAGCACCCTCCAAAAGGTGTAGAGAACATAAAATCTCCATTTCGTATTCTCGACCCCATAGCAATACTTCCATTACCTTATAGTATTTCATATTTAGTAATTGAAAATAAAAATTAATTAGGGGAGGGGTGCACTACCCCATCCCCCCAGAACTTGCTAGCTGTGTTGCCAAAAACAGTTATCAACTCTTTTCGAACAGTTTATGTCTTTCATTAAAAATACACTAATACGCTGAAGAGCCAAAATAACTGGTATAGGCATACATCTGCGAATAAAGGTGTATAAAACCAATTGAAGTTCGTCGCTATGTTTAGCAGCGTCTATGTGTTGCTATCATGACAGGTTATGAAAATTGAAAAGATTTTGAAAGTATCGGGGGTTGAGAAATGGATTTCCATATCCATGCATCTCCGAGGTGGAGATGAATTTTGGATTTTCAGTTACGACAATTTCACGAGTGTACCATGAATATCGATAATCCAGTAAAACATCAAATCCACGACATAGCTTTGACCTTAAAAACATCCTGCAAAGCCGGGTCCATTGACAACTGATCATTAAATGTAATAAACGTCTATGTCGATTCTATGTCGTACAAGTGTCGACTTGTTAACCATTTAATGAATATTCACCGATATGCTGGAGCCGTATATATCACGTATCCGCAATATATCATGTTTAATGATTTTCGTCCGTCGCCGATGATTCGTTTTTGCATGACCTTTTTTAGGCCGCAGCTGTGTCGTAGTTTTAATGTATTACTGGATTATCGATATTCATGGTACACTCGTGAAATTGTCGTAAGTGAAAATCCAAAATTCATCTCCACCTCGGAGATGCATGGATATGGAAATCCATTTCTCGACCCCGATACTTTCGAAATCCCATTTAAATTTTCATCATAACCTGCGACGTCATTGTTATTATCGCAGATATTATGCCATACATTATGACGCTTTTTATTGGAACATAGACGACGAACTTTCGATTTGTTTTCATTAAATCCTTTATTCTCAGCAGATGTATGGCCCTAAATATACCAGTTATTTTGGCCTCTTCAGTGGTAATTAATCCAGAATGACGAAAGCCATATAACTACTACATTCGAAGCACCTGGGCGCCTCAGACCCTCAACGTACTTTAATCGTTCCTTACTCAACACGAAACTCTTAACACCAAAAACCTGAAAAAGAAGAGTTACACCTTTACGCTTCTTCATTGCACGAAAATAATAATAAAAATGTGCCTATGATAATAATAAAAAGTATGGAGGGGTCGCACTAGACCTTGTTAGCTGCGTTGCTATAGAGACCTGGGGCACAACCACCCTTTTAGGAACTTTTTTTTATCCATTTATTCTTTTTTCTATGTTCCAACGTTCGAGGTCTGTGGGGTAGGGGGTAAAGATGACATAATTATTGCGCTTGGAGCATCTTAACTCACTCGAGCCTGTCTGTGGAGGGGGGTGATATAAAAAAAATTCAGGGGGGAGGAGTGAATTTTTTTTTCTGTGAGGAGTTGGATAGGGGGGTCATGCTCAAATGTACTGATAGTATTTGGTCTTGGGTGGCGTGGTAGGTCAAGGTGTCATTCTACTGATGATACCCTTCATGGTTCTGTCATCACCATCCTACAAACGTGTCTTGTTGAGCAATAGGGTACTTGACTAACAATTTTTTATTGGCTTAAAATATTCTTATGCCAAAAATATTAGACCCGTATTTTTTCTTTTTTTTTCAAACACGCCATAAAAAGGGGGAAAATGAATTTTAAAATTAGGACGGAAATCACTCCCGAAAACACTTTGTGGCTGTCACGTGGTATCTATGATGTGACTAGTAACTATAAACAAACTTTGAAACACCATTTTGGAATCAACTTTAGGCAAATTTGAACTATCCGCTTCTGTAAAACCTCCACCCATTATCTATATAATTCTTATTTTAATAGTAAGTTAGAATAAAACCAGTTTAATTACCAACAAAAAACATCGCACCGGTTTGTTTATACATACTAGTGACGTCAGCCAAATCGACGTGTTTGTGGTCACGTGACGTACCGATGAAAAAAAAAGCCATTTGAAAATGATTTTTGTTAATTATTTAAAGATTTATTTTGCAAAAATATACATACGTTTGTTATATTTGGGTTCAAACTATAATTTAATTAATATTGGAAGGTATTTTTGCGATACTGTCAAGTACCCTATTAAAATTCAGCCTGTAAATAGCGGTATGTGTTTGTGGGACTGGTTCATGTTAAATCTGTCTTGGTATAGTTTCCTGATGCCGCGTTGGACTAGGACTCGGTAGATGCTTGCCTTGCATGCAAAAGGTCCCAGGTTCGAACCCGGACATTGCCAAAAAAAAAAAGCTACCGACCTATAAATTGCCTGTGCAGCCAAAAAGGCCAACGAAAAATACACCGTGACGAGTGGGAGCATGTTAAATATGCTTCAAAGTATAGACGCTGCGTACGATGCCTATTTAAAAGTTGGACGCCCGTCACTTGACTGTGGTTCTAAATTATGACACCCGTCGCCAATAGCCCTCGTGTAGCTCTAGTGACACGATGATTCAAAACTAACCCTTACCCGCGCAAACGTCGATAAAACATATTTAAATTTTAAATAGGTTAATTTTATAACATCTATAAGAAGTAATAAAAGCTTTCAAACACCTGAAAAAAAAACTTTTATTAAACACAAAAAGAAATACTATATTAACTTTTAAATTCTGTGTTTCATTGTATTAATTTCCCTGGGAATAATGTTAGTTCACTGCCTACTCAACTACTAAGGCCGAAGAAGCTTTCCCAAACAAGCTCGGGGACGGAAATTTTGACGTCAGTTCCGAGTGACGTTGTTCCGAAGTTGAAGACAATTTGTCTCGAAACCTGTTCGGAACCACTCGTTCACGGCTGACCACAATTTTAGGGTTCCGAATGCGTCCGAACTAGTTTCTCGATCTTCGGCACTGGGAACAGTGACGTCAAAATTTCAGTCTACGATCATGTTTGGGAGAGCTTCTCTGGCCTTGTTATTGAAGTTGGCCGTGGTTAGTTCTATTTTCTCTCGTGTTTCCACATTATTCGCATATGCGTTGTGTGAATTTCTGCATGGTCCCTTATGTCAATTTTTTTTATCCTCTGTATCTTTTAAAAGGGGTTGTGTATTTTTTTTCCCTAAAAAGTCGGTTTTTTTTCAGTTTTTTTAGGGACTTGCGATTTTATTTGTTTTACTTGATGGGTTTTAGTTCAATGTACTTTTGAGATTTTTTTTTAATGAGCTGCGCTTCATAATGAAAGGTTTTTTAAATCTATTGCTAATATAATATATTTATTAATTAGTAATAGGTTAGTCATTTAAAATTTTAAAAATATTATGGATCTATGTTTATTATTGAGATTTATTTTTAATGAGCTTGTGCTTCAATAAGTTTTTTATCAGTTATTATCATCATGTATAATTTTAATTAGTAATATGTTAGATTCATATTTTTAATTATAAATTACTATGTCCATTAAAACTGAAAACCACGGCACACAACAGCCATGTTGAAATCAACGTTGTTGTAGTATTTTAACCCTTTTAGGCGATACTCGAAAATGTCGCCTGTAAAAGTTTTCACTGTTTTCCCCGGTTACGCCGAGTTCGTTTGTGTTTACTTCACCTTATAAAGTTTTTTACTTGACCTAAAGTTGTTTTTACCCTCCCCCCCCCCACACACACACCCTTCGTGGGACAAAGACGGGGATTAGAAATTACCTATGTCACCAGTTCTGTTCTATTGTACTGCTAAAAGTTACGTATAGGTTTCACCAAAAAAAAAATCCTAGTAAATCCCTTTCACCACACAGCCATCGCAGCTAGGAGCTATATATATATTTTTTTGATGTGTGAAACCATGCACGACATTTTTAGCCTACTTTTCTTTTTTTAATTCGAAAGAATTAAAAAAATGAAAAAGTAGGTATTGACATGCGGTCGATGTCCGTCTGTCCGTCCGTACCCCCTTCCAAAATCGGTTCTATCCATCGGATCTTAAAAATTCTTTTTTGTTAGAAAGCTATAACCTCAGATACCCAACTTTCATACTTTTTGTCCGTCTGTCTGTACGTCCGGACGGACATAAATCTACTATCTGTCGGCGAATTTCCCATTGAATTAGCATTGAAATTCAATTTTGAGTCATTTAAATCACTGAGTATGAATGCGTTGATGTATCTTCGTCTTTCGATGTCTTCTGTTTCGATCGTCTGTCGCGTATCCCCTTCCAAAATCGTCATCCTCGGACTAAATTCTTTTTGTTAGAAAGCTATGACCTCAGATACCCAACTTTCATACTTTTTGTCCGTCTGTCTGTAAGTCCGGACGGATATAAATCTATCTTTCGGCGAATTTCCCATTGAATTAGCATTAAATTCAATTTTGAGTCATTTAAATCACTGTTGCCAAATCAGCAATGGCATGAGAAACTTTATTTATTTAAACATATTTGAAGCAAAATAATATTTTCATGAATCAGTTTGGAATGACGTCATAAAGTGTAGCACAATTCGATTTTTGATTATTCATTAATTATTTACCAAGAAAGCGGAAGGCATACTTTTGCATGCATTATGCTTAATTTTAATTTACATTTCTTATTTTTTAATGCAGTTCGGAGTAGTTTCATTACTTTTGTTATTAATAAATATTTAATTATTCTTCGAACTACAAATAAATCACGAGCAGATGATAAATAATATTTAATTAATTTGCGAAAGAATATTAAGGAAAATAGTTGATTTTGGCTTTTAGAAGTTTAAATTATAGCTGGGTGCTGTGTTTCGATTTTATTTTTCTAATGTGTATAAATCTAGTGTAGAAACGGCTGTTGATGATATTTACTGTTAGGAACCTAGTTTTTTTTTCCCGATTAGAACTTCAGGAAGTATTTAAGTAACAGGAAAGTAGGCTATTTTAGTTCTTTATGAACTTCTTGTTAACAGTGTAGTCTGCAGACAAATCCGACAAAATAAAATTTTTACTTTCATTTGCAACCCAACCACATGGAATATTTTATCCAAACGCTTATTTCAAAACTCGACACTCCTATATTTCCTCACCTCATCTGCATAAAAACATTTTTAAAAAAAAGCACTACAACTCCCCAACCACAAAAATAATTTGAAACAAAAACTAAAAAATCGTCTGCAACAACCTTTCGTTTCGAAACCCCATTGCGCAATGGTCAACCGTTCCAAAACCTCCCAAATATGGCCATCGTCTGCTGGGAAGTAGTCGAAGTAGAAGTGTTTTATTTCTTCACCCATCCCCTTTTTTTGTAGGTGGGGGGAGGGTCGAACAAACAACTTCCTGCTCCCACTACTTTCGAAATTTTTTTTTATATTTTAGAACAACGGCCTTCTTTTGTTTATTGTCGCACCCCTAAACAGCTCAACCCAACTCTATCGCCAGGCCCTTTTTTTCAAAAGGGGTCTTAAAGAGAAGATATGTTTAATTATATTTACTTGTTTTTTTTGCTTTCAATCCAAAGAGTTCTATAGTAGGGTAGAGGAACGACTCGTACTGAGCTGGCATCGTAGCCATGGCTCACTACGGAGCCCGAATAGAGTGGCAAAAGTGCTAGTTAATTTATAATTTAATACTGAGAAAGGAAGTACACCCATGACAAAGGCGGAAATCGAACCGCACCTGTTACAGCGCGCGGACAGCTACGTTAAGGCCTGCGAGCCAAACCACTCGGCCATCGGGCCCACATGCCACCCTATATTGTCTCCGTGTTGGTCCATGGTGCTGTTGCCGGTTCAGTTTCTACCCTACTATAGAACTCTTTGCTTTCAATCACCTACTATGAAATGTGAGGTAATGAAAGTATTGTGAAGAAATCCGAAGTGGAGATTTTGTATTTTTTTACATAGATATCATAGTTAAAGTATTAGATTGGCAGATCACGTGACCTCCAATGCTAACGACGGGACGCGCATGAAGACCAGAATAAGAGGGCAAATGGGCCAGTGTTGCCACCACATTAAGGAGAAAAATACTACGAAAAAATACCGTTTAATTCTAAAATTACAAAAAAATACCATACAAATACTAGCTGCATTTTGGAATCTTTTAAGTGACTTTAAAAAACAATCGTGAAACGCTTTTTTAGTATTTTTATGGTATTTTTTGTAATTTCAGAATTAAAATGGTATTCTTTCGTAGTATTTTTCTCCTTAATGTGGTGACAACACTGGCCCATTTGCCCTCTTATCCTGGTCCTCGATGCGCGTCCCGTCGTTAGCATTGGAGGTCACGTGATCTGCCAATCTAATACTTTAACTATGATATCTATGGTTTTTTTTTACATGTTTTGGAGGGGGCTCATTCCGAAAAAGTGGTTTTCGAACATTGGTCCGTCTGTCTGAAGCCTCTCTATAGCTCGAACTAAAAGAGTTACGGACTTCAAATGTGCACGAGCTGTAGTGCGCGAGTTCCTATTACCTAAGGATTCGTTAACGGTTCGTTCAGACGGTTTTTGATTAAACTCGCCTCAATTAAACTTAATTTTTAAAGTTATGCATTAAGCACAACACTGTAAGCTTCAAAATGGGTGGAATGGATGCAGGGTGGAATAAGCTGCCATTCATCACCAAAATCTACCGATTGAGAGAGAGGGTCTCATGTAAGTCTGAAGAAGCATTTAGCAAGTAAGTGTTGTAATTTTTAAATAATTCAAAAATTTAAGTACGTATGAGTAGGCACCCTAGGCAACTTATAATGACGACCAGGACTTGGAACATGTTTAAGGTGTACTTACTGTAATGTAACGTGTGCTACCCTAGGGCATTGGCGAGAGGAGTCGTGATTTAAACCTACAATCATATGATATGCCGATAACAATATCTGTACGATATTACGTATCGTGTCACGATAAGGATTTCGAAAAAAAGTGCATGCGCCAATGGCAGTTGCCATTTTAGCTTCCACACTATACGTTTATAACGTAAAAAGTGGAAGGTATTTTAATCGTTCAGTCTGTCCGTCACCCACTTTCATAGCCCAAACTACAAATTCTACGGACAAGTGTGATACGTCAAAAAATTCATCGCATCGATATTAGAATACATTGAAAAGTTCAGAAAAGAATTCGAAGTACTTCAAGTATTTAAAAAACTGCAAAATTGAATGCTCATTTAAAAAGCATACGAAGCCATTTTTATTAAGAATTAAACCACCATTGCCATTCGCTACAATCGCTCGTGAAACTTTAATTCTTTTAGACAATAAATTAAAATAAACTTATTTTTGCGACATCGATCAGCTTGAAATGACGTCAAATATATTTCACCACGAGATTCTTTGTAATGTTGATATGAAATATTTTCATTCTATTTAAAAGCGAGGAATATTACCTATTTATTCTTTGAAATATAAATTAATTTTTGCAAACGATAAGTAATAATTATTGAATTTTCCAAATAAAACAAATGAAACTAGTCAAATTTAGCATGTAAATGTTTAATATAGAAATAATGCTGTGTTTGGCGCCTTTTTACCCGTTAAACACAACTGTTGCGTGGAAGCGGATTAAGTGACAGATTCTGTTATAAACCTACTTGTTTAGGTTTTAAATTTATTGAAGTTATCTCATAGCGGGTATACAGTCTTAATTCAATTAAAAAAAATGTTTTAAATGTTACTTGTCAGGCCCTTTGTTCATTTTAACAATTCCGTGATTACTTTTAAGTAAGATTAATCTTCAGAACCTTACCTTCTCAATATACTTATCTTTATATATACTGATTTATTTAGTGTCAATTAAAGTTGAGCAGTGTTGCCCACCCCTGGTTTTTCGATAAGTTCATATCATACAAAGACACATTGACTAACAGAAACAACAAGCAACAGCTACTCAAACCTAACACAATACATTGCTTGTTCCATCCCTCCTTTTGTTTTGATTGTTGCACGAACGTTACGGTGGTGCCCTTCACTGAAAAAAGGTCCCTTGTTCGAGTCCCGGACAAGAAAGACGTTTCGTGCGCGTCAAGTGTTCATACCATAGGGTTAAGAAGAAGATGGAGTTCCCCCCGGGCATAAAACCAATGCAAAAACCTATTCGCCAAGTGAAGCCATTGATCGCTTTGTAGTAAGCCCAAACATACGCTCTCGGCGAAGTATTTGGTGCTATTTTACAGTGTTTGTATGGGCTTACAATACCGACTTGGTGATTCCAGACTATCCAGTAAACACTAAATTGCAACGTTTTTTTTTTATAAAAATAGCTTCCTATGCTTTTTAAATGAGCATTCAATTTTGCAGTTTTTTCAAATAATTGAAGTACTTCGAACTCGAATTATTTTTTTTGAAATTTTCAATGTATTCTAATTTCGATGCGCAGAATTTTTTTTTGACGTATCACTCTTTGACGTCCGTAGCATTTGCAGTTTGGGCTATGAAAGTGGGTGACGGACAGACAGACGGACTGAACGATTATAATACCGTCCACTTTTTACGTTATAAACGTAGTGCGGAAACTAAAATGACGCGTTTTAGCATGAACTATTACAAGATTGAGTGAGAGGTTTGTTAAACACTGGGGTCACGCGTGAGCTTGCCCATGACCACCTAACTGGGACATATGCCTAGCACCCCAGTTCCCTTGGGCACGTAAGCTGAAATGGGCACGGCAGGCCTTGTCCCACTAAAGGGCTGTTTAGAGAGGTTTGTTTGGGCTTACTAGGATTGCTTGGCGACTTTCGGGCGACTTCAATTTTTATCGCGCCAAACATATACATCTTCTTATGGTGAATATACAGGGGCGGGTGTTTTATTGCGTGGGAGAAATGGTTTTATACGTTTTGTGCTCGACAAAGGGAAAAGGGCCATAAATTTTGTCTTTTCGGGGCTTTATGGGAATGATGGGGCGACACAAAGGTGGCAGTGTTTTTTCTTCCGTGATATTCCTGTGTGTGGGGAGTGTATCTAAACTACAAGGCATTGTTCGCGGGTCTTCCTACTGACTGGTTCGGTATCGGTTTGGCTTCCTATCGGTATTGAATTTGGGAACTTAAGTATCGGCTTCTTCACTCAACTACAAGTCGAATTTGACGGGACTCATGTCCGACAACCAACGTGTAGCAATTTTTTTTTTTTGCGACATCGATCAGTTTGAAATGACGCACGTCAAATATATTTCACTACGAGATTTTTTGTATGTTGATATGAAATGTTTTCATTCTATTTAAAAGCGAGGGAATATTACATATTTATTCTTTGAAATATAAATTAATTTTTGCAAACGATAAGTAATAATTATTGAATCTTTCGAAATAAAATAAATGAAACCAGCCAAATTTAGCATGTAAATGTTTAATATAGAATATTAATGCTGTGTTTGGCGCCTTTTTACCTGTTAAACACAACTGTTGTGTGGAAGCGGGTTAAGTGACAGATTCTGTTACAAACCTACTTGTTTTTTAGCAATTCGCAATTTATTGTATATTCAGGAGTGGTGTTTTACGCATGGGAGGGAGTATACCCTTTTTATGGTTGGACAAAAGAAAGGAATGACGTCTATAAATTTCGCGAATTTCCCGTTGGTTTTATGTGATATAATGCAAGGGCTGTTTGTGTGTTATGTTGAATGAAGGGCGAACTGTCTGTCAGGGGCTTGAAGGTCCTTGTGTAAAATCAAACAATGTGAGCTACAAAAAGCCCACAATCTTCATTATATAGAGAGAACATATCAGTCGCAATGTGGGATAAAAGTAACTTATTTTTAGCCTACTTTTCTTTTTTTAATTCGAAAGAATTAAAAAAATGAAAAAGTAGGTATTTACATGCGGTCGAAGTCCGTCTGTCCGTCCGTCCGTACCCCCCTTCTAAAATCGGTTCTACCATTCGGATTTAAAAAATTATTTTTTTGTTAGAAAGCTATGACCTCAGAGACCCAACTTTCATACTTTTTGTCCACCTGTCTGTACGTCCGGACGGACATAAATCTGCTATCTGTGTACTAATAAATCAAGCAGACGATAAATAATAAGTTATTTGTGAAAGAATATTAAGAAAAATAGTTGATTTTGGCTTTTAGAAGTTTAAATTATAGCTGGATGCTGTGTTTAGCGATTTTTCTAATGTGTGTAAATCCAGTGTAAAAACGATTGTTGATGATATTTACTGTTATGAGCCTAGTTGTTTCCCGATAATAATTTCAGTAAGTATTTAAGTAACAGGAAAGTAGGCTATTTTAGTTCTTTAAGAACTTTTTGTTGTTACCATCAAATTTATTGACATTTTTTTTATATCAATATACTTATAAGTCAAACCATTTGGGAAAAATGTTTGGTTAAAATTCTAAAATATAAGAATTTTAATTAATCTTTTTGAATTTTCTCATGAATAAGAAATAGTTTTAATCCAAACTTTGTATCTTTTTTATATTTTAAAAAATGATTCTATAGTTAAACTCATGGTTTCCTTGCACAGAAGCCACGACCATGGGCAGAGCTATAAAACGCGCGGAGCAATCAGATGAAGACAAAATAAAACGGCTGAAATTTCCTCTTCATCTGATTGCTCCGCGCGTTTTATTGCTCCGCCCATGGTCGTGGCTTCTGTGCAAGGAAACCATGAGTTTAACTATATTGATTTTATTCTGCACTCAATCAATAGTAAAGTGGGTTTTTTATATTTTCTTCATAAGAATGTGCCGAATTTAAACTTAAATTCGGTCAGTAGCTTTAATTTTTCCTACCACACATGTCTGTGCATTTAAAGCTTGAACTATGAATGTACTAAAATAACATTAATTAGCACTCCACTTTATATATAAGAAATGAAACGAAAATATATTCCTTTATCGTCTGCGTGAAAACATAATTTGGCGAATGTGCTAAGAGTTGGTATTCTATTTTTTCCTGAAATAAAGGTACTTGTTTTTTTTCTGTTTTGAAACGTTTTGCTACTGTAGTTATTTAATTTATATAACGCATTTGCGATATCGATAGTGGGTGGAACACCAAGCGTTTAAAAAAAACTGGGTTTTTTTTGGAAGCTAAAGGAGAAATGATATTCGAAGGCTGCAACCCTTTCAGGACAAACCAAAGGGTGCAGTTGTTTTCGAACACTTTTACCTGAATCGCAGGTGGTTGCTGCCACCGCCCTCGAAACGAACCCCTGCTGTTGCCAGATTCCTCTTTGGTATTCAGCAGACGACATTTCTGGGCGGAGTGCGGCTCCATTCCGAGGTGGGTGTCGCTTTTTTTCTCTCGACAACCCCTTTTTTTCGTTCTATTTTGTTTTTTGGATTTTTTTAAAGGGTTGAGTGACATGAAGATCCTTGAGGGGGTTGCCTTGTGACGGTTAGAGCCGGGCGGTTTGGCGACAAGCTCAAAAGTCAAATTAATTATTTTCTTGCCCAATAGTGACATGCCTTCTGTATAGGCAGGGCTTCATAAGGCCCGGTCCTAGGACCCCCAAATTTTAGTTTCAATTGTGCTAAATGCCCCAAAATTTAGTAAATTTTAAAATTTTCTGAGATACCACTTTATTTTTAGCTTGACATTGACCTAAAGTGATTGGTTTGATTGATGGTAAAAGGAAGCTTATAAAATGGTAGAAAAACTATGATAAATCGGCCAACTGGGCATCATCATTATGGGCAATCAATCGTATGCGTTTAGTGCGCCTTTTATTCAACCAAACTTAACCCCACATAGATTTAAATCATGCGTTTTTGAACTCAAACACCATGCGTAACTTTTGGGGCAAGTCAAAAAGGCATGCAATGTTTTCGGTGTCGCATGCGCATATATATTGTCTGTTGCTCATGCTCAGTATCTAAAGAAGTTTACGTCAGTTGTCAAGTATGGAAAATATAATTTTTTTTTAAAAAATCATCAAATGGATCTGAACAATTTTTTTTTACTATATATGAATGGGTGCAACACATATAAAGAAAATTATTCAATAAGAAAATATTTTTTTTTTAGTTTTTAAAAGTGCAATTTGTCCCATTTACAGAGAATGACCCATACAATATTTTCCATAAAGGGGCTTCCAGAATTTTTTGTGCCTATAGTCTGAGTTTTCCTAGATCAGGACCTGTGTATACACTCTTAAAACAAAAGAGTGAAATTCACTCCTATAGGAGAAGTGCATTTTCGGCACCGGAAAGCAGTGGAAATTAACTCAGACTGAGTTAAAACCGCTCGTTTTAAGAGTGTAGGACGCAGATTGTTTCCTTTTATTTCTTTTACCCACTCCGAAAAAGAGTGAATTTCACTCCTATAGGAGAAGTGCATTTTCGGCACGGAAAGGAGTGGAAATTAACTCAGACTGAGTTAAAACCACTCTTTTGTTTTAAGAGTGTATAGGCACAAAAACTAAAACTCATAGGCGTGACAGCCCACCGATGGCCAAAGACCTGATATGTCCAATTGAGTTTACGGTACTCGCAGTGGTGGTGTATTGCAACAGAACTTTGGGTCTGACGGTGGACTGACGAACCCCCATTGTTTAGTTCTCAAGCTATATTGATCTTCTTTAATCGAGCAGCCAAGTTGGTAAGGCGCATGCCTTGCATGTGAAATGTCCCAGGTTCGGTCGGGACTGGGCATTGCAGAGATGACTGCCGACCTATAAACGGCCTATGCAGCCAAATATTCCGTCGAAAAATACCCCGTGTATAGAGTTAAGCGCTTGCCTAAGAAAGCATCTGTTTCGCATCAATGTTGCTAATTCGCCCATCTGCCCTCTGTGCAGTCTTGGAGAGGAGATGGACTCTGCCCACCTCCTGCGATGTTCTGCCCTACGGAAGAGTACCCTCTCAGAGCGCTACTGGGAGGCGAGAGACAAGATAAGTTGATGGACTTTGTTGCAGTGATTTCTTTCTTGTTCTGTTCGCATTGTTTGAATTACTGTAACTGTCCAATAACTGCCATTAGAAAAAAAAAAGAGTTAAGCGCATGCTAAATATGCTTTAAAATCAAAAGGCCGCGTAGGATGTCTGCCTTGGTTGCGTTGGGTGCCTACTTAGGTGTCGGATCTACTGTGGTTCTAAATTGTAATGCCCGTCCCCAATAACCCTCGAGTAGTTCTAGTTAGATGATAATTCAACCTAACTCCGATATAACATATCTGTTTACTTCTTCTCCTTTATGACTACTTATACTTTGTTATTCAATAAAATTTTGGATAGATGGCGCTTGTAAGCTATTTCTGGAAAAAAGAAATTGTTGCTGAAATTAAAAAAGAAACCCAAGGAAAAAAAGTTTACAAATCCTGTTAAAAATATTTTTTAAAAATTCATAAAAATGTGAATAAAAATAAATTTTCATAAAAAAAATTATTAAAAGTAATTTAAGAAACAAATAATAATCAAGAATAAAATTTTAAAAATGTAAGAAAAGTTTTCATAAAATAGGTAAAAAAATAAAAATTGAATTCATTAAAAAAATATTTAAAAAAATATAAAAATACTTAATATTCATAAAAAGTAAAGATAGAACTAAATCGAATTTTTAACTCTTTTCACTTCATGACTTTATAATTTCACTTTTTAATTCATTTATTTGTTTTGTTTTGTAATAAATGATATTTTGGGCGTCCTCAACTTTAAAATTTATATAAATTAAAAAAATGTTTTGTTGAAAAAAACTGACCTTCCCTGACTCTTCCCTCAAATAGTTAGGAAAACTATAAAAAAAAGAACGTTTTTTTTAAAAAGAATTTAAAAAAACACGTCTCAGACGACAAAATACCCCCGTCCTTCCAATTAGTTCCGTAAGAGGGTGTTCGGTAATCCTGTCACGTGACTTCCGGTCACTGACCTCTCCCAGATCGTCTGCACAACAAAAGCCACGGGGGGTTGACAAAAAAAGAACTTTTTTGTTTATCTTCTTGAGCTGTTGTATATAACTCGCTGTCCCTATCATTATTAGTGGAGTACAAAAATGCCATGGAACGTTTTTTTTGTTCTATCCAACCCCCTTCACACGCTAGTTGGAAGTTTTTTTGTGTGTGTGCCCGTCGGCTGAATGTGAAAGATAAGAACAGTTCGCTGTTTTGGACCAGTTGCCTTTTGGGGACTATTTTAAAATCATTTATTATTGAAACAATTTATCTGTAATAACCATAGATATCATGGTCAAAGTATTAGATTGGCAGATCACGTGACCTCCAATGCTAAGACGGGACGCGCATGGAGGCCAAATTAAGAGGGCAAAATGGCCAGTGTGCTGCCACTTTAGGGAGAAAAATACTACGAAAAAATTCCATCTAATTCTAAAATTAAAAAAAAAAAATATCGTAAAAATACTACATGCATTTTGGAATCTTTTTAGTGACTTTAAATCCTTTTCTAGTATTTTTTTTGTAATTTTAGAATTAAATGGTATTTTTTCATAGTATTTTTCTTCTTAAAGTGGCAGCAACACTGGCCATTTTGCCCTCTTATTTGGCCTCCATGCGCGTCCCGTCGTTAGCATTGGAGGTCACGTGATCTGCCAATCTACTACTTTAACTATGATATCTATGCCTGACAATGACAAGCCATAATCTCGACAGCCGATTCCCGACTGGCTATAAGTCCGACAGCAAAAAATGCAAAAATATTAATGCAAAAAGTAGTAATTAAACTTCCCTTAATTAAGCATAATGGCATTAATTTGTTGATATTTCGGGCTTTCTGTATTTAATCCCTTTCGGTAGTGTGGCTCGTTGGGTTTTGGCTGTCAGGAATATATTCGTAGATATAGATACAGAAATAGGATACAGATGGACGGATATAGGATACAGACGGGGATATAGGATACACAGATGTATAAACCAACCCGTCAACCGACTATCAGGTTTTCCGGCAACAAATATAATTTTAAACTATTTATATTTTTATTAAATTGTAAGTAAGTAGTAAGGAGTACTTTATACATATTTACTTTAGAAATGAAATTATATAATATATTTTTCAGTTAATGAGTTAAAAATTGCATGTCCATCAGGGGCATAATATAGATTCCATATAGTGTCAAAAAATACGCGAAAATTTTAGCTTTTGAAACAAGAAATCTTTGTTTTAGCGAGGTCACATTACTTTTGGAGTTTGGAATTTATGTTTCTATTTTGGGGCGGGGAGCCCAGTCGGTTAGGCATTCGCCTAGCATGCGGAAGGTCCCAGATTCGGGTCCGGGCATCGCCAAAATAACTGCCGACCTATGAACGGCCCGTGCAGCCTAAAATGTCCGACGAATAATACCCCGTGTGGAGGGAGTGCACCTAAAATACGAAGCCCGTCGCCAATAGCCCTCGTGTAGCTCTAGTGCGACGATAATTCAAACTAAACTATGTTTCTATTTTTGCTTAACATAACTAAATTATTAACGCAACTATATTAATAATATCCTTTTATTAACACAAAAAAAAACAATTTCTCTATAAAACTGTTACTCTATAAAACACATTCGGTGTCTCTTTCGAGCCTTATTTCTTTTAAGAGTTCTTAATTGCAGTCCTCGTAAAGGACAATATAAAGGGGCCATTATAGCTGATGCCTTTCGGGGCTGTTGTTTTGCGGCTTCTTTTTTCGAGTGTGGTGTTCCGATGAAACGACGCTTTTGTTTTTATTTAAATTAACTGTTTTTAATTGGGGTGAGTTCCGATGATAGATTGTAAAGGATGGACTGGTAATAGTAGTTTACTTATTTCGGTGAGTTTTTTTTGTGTCATCAAATCTTGTATAATTTAAGGAGGGGAAACGTTTTTATAATTTTTTAAAACATGTCTTTGCACATATTGTGAGTAAGTATTTCATGCATTTAGTTGTAAAATATACTTTAACTTAAATTTTACTATTTTTAATGGGTAGGTATTCAGGTCTTGAAAGTTAATACACTGTTAAAAATTTGGTGCTAGGTTTCACCATGATATTGGTTGGTTTCACCATGATATTGGTTTCTAGTAGCTGCAACGGCTGAATGGTGAAATGTTTCACCTTTTTTTCGGTGTTTGGTTGAACCATTTTTCTGGATTTGGAAACAAAAACCTGAGAAATGGTTCAACCGAATACCAAAAATATGGTGGTACGTTTCACCATTCAGCCGTTGCAGCTACTAGGAACCAATATCATGGTGAAACCAAGCACAAAATTTTTAACAGTGTAGAAAGGCTGAATGAAAGTAAATACTTTCTCGAGCCTCGATTGGTGATCAATGTCAAGTATAACCTCTTAAGATTCGAGCAAAATCCTACACGTATATTCTTAATCTAAACATACTTTTCATACAAATATATGCTAAAAAGTATGTTTTGCAAAGTAATTTTTTAAAAAATTATGTTTAATAGTTATTGAGAGACACGCCTTAAGCTCTAAAAATACACATTTTTTGTGATATAAATGCAAAAAAAAGGCCGTATCACTTATTTGTAGTTAACATTTTATTTAAACATTGTTTTTAATGCAAAACGCCTTTAAAATAACTACTAAAAGAACTTTTTGAAAAGTTTAGAAAAAAAAGTTTAAATTAATTTTTTAAGAACTCTAATATCGTACTGACCCTCGTTCAACTTCCTTTTTTTATAGAAATAAATGACTGATACCTGTAATCAAAGGCTGGAAACAGATATTTGAATCTTCTTTTAACGGACCAGGTCAATTTCGGAACTAACTAACATGTTAATTGTTTGTGGGGAGGTTTTTAAAAAATGTCCCCAAATGGGGACGCCAGATTGCAAGAAGATAAACGTAGCACTAATTGGAGTATCGAAGGAAAGACAGGAATGAATGCCAGAGACAAATACGTCACCTCTAACAAGCCATTTTTGTTTCTATCTAAATTATGGAGCTAACAGAATGTAGGCTGGTGATAACACTTGGGATTATGATTCTCTGATTCAAAGATTTGCGATTAAAATTTTTTTTGTAGTAATAGTTAAAATTATATTTTAAGTTTTTGTAAACGTACTGATATGATTAAAAACTTGTTTTTGCACATTTATTATTGAATATTCTTGAGGTACTTACGCTCGAAATAACTAATGAAATATCGAGACCCCCTTTTAAAAAAAAATAGACTTCACAAATCTTTTATGTAAGATATGGGCAACATTGCATTTTTACGTTACAACTACTTTTTCCTTTAAGTTAAATCGTACCACTTAACATTTTTTCAATTCTAAACCAAGTGTACTAACACATTTCATTTAATTTCACAAGCATATCCCCGGACATCAGCCTATAAAACACGGCTAAGCCGAACCGAGCGATACCATCGTCCTATAGACACTTCCCAGAATTCCCCTCGCGTTTCCGTTCATTGATATCCCGTCATCCCACCTGAGTGATAAGAAATCATTTTTCCGTTGGACAAGTCGCTTTTTTTCCAGGTATTTGGGTATTCTTGCCTTTTCGCGGAATTTGGTGGAATTTGTTAGACAGGTCCGACGGGGTTTGTGGTTACCAGAACTTTAATATTAAAAAACAAGTAGGTTTGTTACAGAATCTGTCACTTAAACCGCTTCCACACAACAGTTGTGTTTAACAGGTAAAAAGGCGCCAAACCCAGCATTAATTCTATATGAAACATTTTTATGCTAAATTGGGCTAGTTTCATTTAAATTTTATTTCGAAAATTCAATAATTATTACTTATCGTTTGCAAAAATTAATTTATATTTCAAAGAATAAATATGTAATATTCCTTGCTTTTAAATAAAATGAAAATATTTCATATCAACTACAAAGAATCTCGTAGTGAAATATATTTGACGTCATTTCAAACTGATCGATGTCGCAAAAATTAATTTATTTTAATTTATCGTCTAAAAGAATTAAAGTTTCTCGAGCGATTGTTGTGAATGGCAATGGTGATTTAATTCTAATTAAATTGGCTTCTTATGCTTTTTAAAAGAGCATTTAATTTTGCAGTTTTTTACATAATTGAAGTACTTCGAATTCGAATTCTTTCTGAAATTTTCAATGTATTCTAATTCCGAGATGCGCTGAATTTCTTGACGTATCACACTTGTCCGTAGCATTTGTAGTTTGGGCTATGAAAGTGGGTGACGGACGGACAGGCAGACGGACTGAACGATTATAATACCTTCCACTTTTTTCGTTATAAACGTAGTATGGAAGCTAAAATGACGTTCCTTAGAAGTACGGTAGAACTCTATTTAGCCGACCTCTGACTATCGGAATAGGTAGGCTGTAGTGCGACGTTAATTAACCTATTAGGTGATATCCATCAATCATCTATATGCGTAGCAACATGTTAAAGTGTTTTTTTTTTTCGTTTAACCAAATCTATAAAATATTTTTTCTATAAAATTAGTTGTTTTTCCTCCTATTTTCACCGTACATATATTTATCTGTAAAATGTAATTTATGAAAAACAAATTCGGAGAAAACAGTTAATTTTTGATGTTGTGGAACCGGTCCCAATTTTTCTTCTGAAAATTCTACTGTAATTTTTTGCAAAAAAGTCCATGTCAGTTTATATTAAAATACATCGATTATTACAACATACTTGATTTTTTTCTTGTAAAATTTTTCTTCCAGGAGATTTTAAGCTCAGATGTTGACATCGTCCCTTGAGCAAGGTTAAAATTCGCAAGGGCCGTCAACAATAGCCCATATATATCTTTAGTGTTAAGTTTTCGAACCAAAACCAAACTTCACGTCGATTTTAATGGTGGTTTCCCAATTGCTGGTACGCCAAATTGAGGCCCAGGGGCTTAGTGGTGGTGCTTCGCATTGCCAAACCACAGGTCCGGGGATCGACTCCGGGATTGGGCGAGGTTGACTCATCCTCTCACCAAGCATGCTTGAGAACTAAACACTGGGGGTTCCGCGTGAGGTTGACCACCTAACCGGGACATATGCCTAGCACCCAAGAGCCCTTGGTCACGTAAGCTGAAATGGGCACGGAAGGCCTTGGCCCACTAACGGGAAATTAAAAAAAAAATTGAACTCCATCACAAAAAAAATATCCCAAATATTCACCAATACCTGACAATAAACTCAACAAGCGTCCGCCGCCCACGTTCCCGTATAATAACCCGCCCCCACCAGGCCACCACACTCTTAAAACAAAAGAGTGAAATTCACTCCTATAGGAGAAGTGCATTTTCGGCACCGGAAAGGAGTGGAAATTAACTCAGACTGAGTTAAAACCACTCGTTTTAAGAGTGTAGGACGCAGATTGTTTTCTTTTATTTCTTTTACCCACTCCGAAAAAGAGTGAAATTCACTCCTATAGGAGAAGTGCATTTTCGGCACCGGAAAGGAGTGGAAATTAACTCAGACCGAGTTAAAACCGCTCGTTTTAAGAGTGTAGGACGCAGATTGTTTTCTTTTATTTCTTTTACCCACTCCGAAAAAGAGTGAAATTCATTCCTATAGGAGAAGTGCATTTTCGGCACGGAAAGGAGTGGAAATTAACTCAGACTGAGTTAAAATCGCTCGCTTGTTTTAAGAGTGCACCTTCTCGAACGTCCCCCCCCCCCTCAACATTCGCATTCCAACACAATTAGGGGCGTGTACCCGGGAAATACGCCCAGAAGGTGCTGTAACAATGCGGTCTCTCTCACTTGAAAAGTCTAGTTACAAAACCCACTTCAACCATAAAGTATAAGTATCTATAATAATAAAAGAAAGAGTCTGTCTGTTTGTCTGTGGATCGTAAAAAACCTACTTATACTGCCCTCAGAAATTCGAAATTTTTAAGATTCCCTTAATACCAACGTGCGCACCTGAGGCTTAGTTTTTTCATATTTGTTCCATTTTTAGAGAAAACTCGAATTTTCTGAAAAAAATACACCACTTTCGCTCAAATCCGATAATTTTTTCCCTTTCGTGTTGCCATTCGAGAGAAGAAATTAAAATGAACGCAAAGTTAATTAAAATTGAAATTGCTTTTATTTTCTTGCCATTACCTTCAGAAACTAAATTAATGATTTGAAAAATAATTGAACGTACCAATTATAGTTAATTTTGAATTTATCAGGAAAATCGCGATGACAGTAAGTTCATATTGAGGAAGATTTTTGTGATATGAGGATGTGCATTTTATAGTGATGTATTTTTATTTTGGAAAGTTAAAGCAATATAAGTAACGGGATTTTATTTTTTATAATGAACGGGAACAAAGGCAAAGTTTATTATCCTATAGCAAATCAAATGACACATACTTGGATCGATTTGATATTCTTTTAGTCCCTGCGAAGAACGGGTATTTATTTGCTAGTTGATTTATATACATTAGTAAATGTTTTTCGTCTCTATTGATGTTTTAGCAGTTTATTTTTAAAGTTCAATTATAAATTTAAAGTGACAAATATATTAGCTATATGGAAGTGGGATTTCATATTTAGTTATAGAAGTGGTGCTCAAAACAATTAGGGGAGCACTTTGCGTACTTTTGTTAACCCTTTCAGTTTCAATTTTTTATTCTAAAATTAGTGAAATAGATTCATTATGCATCTATAATGAAATTGTGAAGAGCAGAAGAAAAAATTCTTAATTTGTTTTAAACTTAAATTTAAGGGAAAAAATTGTAATCATAACTTTTGAACAAATTATAATAATAATTTTTCTAAACTTTATGTGTTAAAAATTGTTAAAATTATTTTTTTAAATATTTAAAAATGCAAGCATGACGAATGTAGGGCCAATTTTTTAAATAAAATTATTCCTTGGTAAATTTAATTTTTTTCCATGTTTTTCATATTTTCATTTATTTGTTTAGAAAAACACACAACAGGTCACAACCCAATTACAGTGGTGGGGAAAAGGACAGACATTCAATTACATAAAACATTCAATTACAATTTTTTTAAATCATTAAAAGTTGAAAATAAGTCAAGTTCATTACTAAAATGATTAAAATTACGATAAAATCTATAAAGTGGATGATTACTTAAATAAATATTTTTACAGTGTGGTACAACCAATAAATGACATGACTTTTTACAGAAAAATTAATCAAACACGAAATTTCAGGATAATCAACCATGTATAATTTTTAATTTTATAAAAGAACAACAAAAAGAAGAAAGATGCCTTCTTGATTTTAATGAGGGCATATGAAACAGACTCTGAAGATTGGATGAGGGGGTATAATGAGGATAATATTTAAATTTTTTGAAATGTAGAAAACGAAGAAAATTATTTTGAACTCTTTCAATTAAGAGAATTTTGTTATTAAGATAAGGGTTCCAGATAATACTACAATATTCCAGTTTTGAACGGACAAAGAACAATAAAGAACAATTAGAGTTTTGAAAAAGTATGAAAAATTTGTCGTTTTACGCTTGATGAAACCAAGTTTTCTATAAGCCTTCGAAATCATAGAACCAATATGAGGAGAAAAATCAAAATCGTATCTAAAAATTATACCAAGATCTGTTATTTCATTAAGACGGATTAAATTTGAACTATTATTGTTGTAATTATGTAGTAAAGGTTTGGAGGTGCAGAAATAACTCATAACAAAAAAATTATTAATATTTAAATACAATTTGTTATGCATGTAACTCTTAAAAAGACACTCCAAATCAGTTGTAAAATTTTAGCATCAGCAATTGTTTTAACAGTCTTCCTTATTTTCAAGTCATCCGCAAAAAATAAATAATCCGATTTGCCAAAAACAGTACATAAATCATTAATAAAAAGAATGAGCAAAAGAGGACCAAGGTTAGAACCCTGCGGAACACCTGAGATACATTTGTAAACTTATCTGAAATAGCATTATTAAAATAAACATATAAAAGAACGGTTATTTAAATATGCATACAACCAGTCAATAAGACATATTTTCAAAACCATAATTATGTAACTTATTTGATAGAATTCCAAAATCAATAGTGTCAAATGCCTTAGAAAAATCGGTATAGATTACATCTAGTTGAGACTTAACATGAAAAACTGACATGACCTTCTTGGTCAAACTGGGTAGGTTTGTTGCAGTGGATCTTTTAGGCATGAATCGGTGTTGGTGAGGAGAGATAAAGTGATGAACCTAAATATTTTTTTTTATATATTATAGTTTCAAATATTTTAGAGAAAGGACTCAGGATGGCAATTGGTCTATAATTGTTACAATCAGCGATATTACTCTTTTTGTGTACATGAATAATTTTAGTCTGTTTCCAAACGTCCGGAAAACAATTACTTTTAATTGACAAGTTAAATAAAATGAGAAGTGGGTAAATGAAAGAATCGGAGCAACCCTTGATAATAAAGGAGGGATCAACACCAATTGTTAAGGATGATTTTAAATCCCTTATGACACGTACAACATCATCATGAAGGATTTCATCAACCACAACAACACACATTTAACTATAACTGATGTTAACTAATCCCTGCCTTATAACCACAAACACATAAACCCCTTGGAGCCTCTGGGTTCGGGTTCGAATCCCGCCAAGGCATGGATGTTTGTGTTTGTCGAGTATATGCGGAGTACGTGCTCGTTAAATCTGTTGGGTCCGAAAGTCCTCCAAGTTCCCATACCAAATCAATACCTCTGGGGGTGACAAGCCAATTCTGGAGATCCTCTAGTTGGCCTCTGTCTCTAAAAAATTAGATGGATCCACTTATGTGTGCATGTTGTCTGTTGTGTCTGTCTTACTTGACGAAGGTTTATAAGCGGGACCACGCACACAAACCTGAATATATATGTCTACCAACCAACATAAACCCCTTCAAAAAAACATTACCTTCAAAATCGAATACTGGGCGGAGGGGGCGGAGTTGCGATAAAAACATTCGAAAGGAATTCCTTCCGCCCCCTTCCCTTTCCCCATTGTGCGACCCGCCCACGCTACAGGTATCACATACACCTGAACAGCAGGTATTTCCGCCCCAAGGTTGACATCAAAAGCAGGGTGGTTCGTTAGGGTTGGTAATGGGGTTTTTGAGTTAAAGTTGTGCTGGAGTTGTACAAATTGGACATTGGTGGACAGATACTTGAGATGAGAGTAGACGAGGTATTTGGTGAGCTTAAAAGGGGACTACCAAGATTTAAATTGGGAAAATTGGCTTGTCTCATATGACGTAATTTTGTCCAGTTTTCATTCTTGCTTTCCCGCGATTTCATTGGTTGTTTCGACTTCACTCTCAATGCTCGTTTTTTCGTTTGCTGTGTTCTATTTTACAGTTCTTTACGTGCAACTTTTTTTTTATTCCTGCTTTTTTTAAAAAAAACTTTATCGGTTTTAATTCGATTACATTTCAACTTCCAAAACATTTCTAAGACCATTGTTAGAAAACTTCTGTTTAGGTGATATTCTATTTTTGCGGAGAAATTCAACGAAAAAGTGGGACAGCAATTTAACGAACAGAGAAACGCTTTAATTCTACTGAAAGAATGTTTTATACAAACTATTCCTTCTACTGAAAGGAAAGTTAAGACACAACATTCAAAAACAGAAATCATAAGTTCGGACCTTTGAAGAAAACTGACTTTTGCGAATAAATTGCAATATTGAAGCAAAAAATCAGGTTAGACTACATCCCAAATTTCATTAAAAAATTTAATTTAGAAGTTTATTTAAAATTTAAATAACTAAAAATTTTAACTACATTGAAATAACATGCAAATTCCATTTTTATTCAATCACTGTCGCCATTTTGTTAAACGTACGAGAAACTTTATTTAAAATAAAAATGAAACTTTTGAAAGAATATTTATTTATGTTATATAATTCAGTTTGGATTGTTGTAATATTTGTGTGTTTGTTTATTGTTGAGCATAAATATTCTGTGGAAGCGGTTTAAGTGACAGATTCTGTAACAAACCTACTTGTTGGAAGGCAGTAGGTCTACTTCATTTGATTAGTGTGTGTGTGTGTGGGGGGGGGGGGGGGGGTAGCAACTGTACCGCGCGGGCGAGAATCAAATAGCGTCGATGGGGGTTGGGTCAATGACACGCGGAGGAAAACAGGGATTTGTTTGCGATTAATCGAAAGGTTCGTAAAACACAGTTTTTTTTTTAGAGTGTTGATCGCAATTTGTTTGGGTTCCACAGTCTAAACTATAGAGGAGGAATTGGAAAAGTGGCGTCTGTGTTCCAGCGGAGCGAAAAAATGCATGTTTTGGTTTCACCGTCCAATCCGATAGATAAGGCATTGAAGTAGAGGCGTGCTAACCCTAGCAGCCAAAAAATAAACATGTTTTTTGATTTTACGCACGTGATTTTGTAACATTTGGTAATTGAATTTTCACTAAATGTTAAAATGTATTTTCTATCAGTACTAAGACAGTTTATTGTCAAGTATATAATGATAAATTAATTTTATGATGTGGCGTCTGTTCCAGCAGCGGAGCAAAAAATGCATATTTTAGTTTCACAGTCCAATCCATTAGAGAAGGCATTGAAATAGATGCGTGCTAACCCTAATAAGAGCAGCCAAAAAACAAACATTTTTTTTTATTACGTGACGTGATTTTGTAACATTTGGCGATTGAATTTTCACTAAATGTTAATATGTATTTTCTATCAGTACTAAGACATTTTATTGCAAAGTATATCATGATACATTAATTTTATGATACGTATGTGGAAGCTAAACGTAACAATGGCTTTTCGGATTATTTTAATATATAAGACAATATAATTTTTTATGCTAATTTTGTGTAATTATGTATATCAAACCGTGCTACCCAGCGTTTTTTCACAATGGTGATGGTACCAAAAGATATTTTTAATCAGGACAATTTCGAAATTTTAGGTAAAAACTCCAATTCGTGTAACTATTACGTCATAAATATGCAGTACATTTATAAACGAATTTTATCCCGACTTTTTGTTTTTAAACAAATTTAGTCGTCGGTGTTGTGTTGCCTTGAGACTGCTAAATATATCATTTTGAAATATCGAGTCGGGATTTTATACTATACTCATCGCATGACTTTTCCTTTTAAAAAAAAAGCAGAACCTAAAAATAGAGCGTTTAATGTTGGCGACATTGATTCTATTGTCAACAAGAATAAGTAAATATAATCATATCCATATCTTATAGCATCATATCCCATATCTTATACAATATTACATACTTTACATACATTATCATAAACAAATTTTTATTTATAAAGGAAAACTAATTGATCTTAAATTACCGAACCGTTGTTTTTTGTGTTACATCCTATCGACAAATTTATTTAAATTCCATTTTAAATTTTTGGCGCGTATCTAAACAATGGTTAAATATTTAATAACACGGTGAATTAAGGTAATAGAGATTAGCTAATGGCGCTTTTGTTATAAGGATATACTATTTTGTCATTAAAGCAAGGAGGAAATTACTACGCTAGGTTTTTCCTTTAGATTCGGTGACATTTTCCCGTTAAAAATGAAGTAATAGAGCTTCAAGGCGGCTTTCACGTGTTTATTAGATTAAAGTGTATGACGTATTTTAAATGTCACTAAATAGTCGTGAACTCGTAAAATAAAAAATGTTAATGCATAAAATACATACAAAATTTACATAAAATACAAACTTTTCAACTCTAAAATAATATTTTTATTTTTGGAAGAAAAAAAGTTAGACTTTCAAAGCAATTTACATTATTGTTCGACTGTCGCATGAAACTTTTGCGGATTTTTTTTTCAGTACAATTAGAAAATCTTATTTCGCGTAGATGGCAGCAGTAACACAGATTTAAATTATTTGATAAAAATATTTTTGTATACATATATTTTTATAAATGTTTTTACCGCAACTCGATGAGTATTCATTAAATTATCGGTTGTTTTATTTTAGTGACAATTTTAAAAAAAATCCAAATCAAAGTGAAAAAAATATCCAGCAGACATAAAATAGTGTTGTATTTTTTTTAATAAAAAATATGCTTTATTTAATTTAGTGCTTATGCAAATTATTTGCATCAGTATTATATTTTATAGTAGATAATTTCCGGTTGCACCAGCACAACTAAAACTTTATTAAACTTATTTTATAGGGTATATTTCTGTTTGTAACTTAAAAGTGTAGATGGCAGCACTATCATTATCGAATCTTATTAATTTAAATGCGAATCTATATTGGAGTTATTTGTTGTTTTTGGAACATAAATCTTTCAGTTAGAAAAAAATTTGTATCCTTACTATTCAAATCTAAAATTATATTTAGTTTAAATTTTTTGAGCATTTTCGGTTGACCAGAGTTCTAAGTTACTTAACGTAAGTAGCTGTGTTAAAGTTTTTCTTACAGGACAGAAGTAAACAGCCAAAAGCATACAAGCTAATAAACAGACACACATGTCAATAAACTTTAGTTTAAAAAGCGAGGAGTGATTTTAAACTTTTAGAAATGTTTATTTTCCACAGAATTTTACATAAATTTTGCAATAAATCCCCGATTAATTTCAATGTTTTGCTATTTTGAAATAAAGTAAGGAGAAAGAAAAATTCTCCAGTATGTTTTTGGTAATGTTACATGTTTTTTAATAATTTACTTTGTTTTAGTATGTGTATTAACCAAAAACTTAAACAGCCTCTTTTTAATCCTTCAGGTCTCGCGCCATACCCGATTCCTAACACCCCGGCCCACCAATGACGCACAGCGAGGCGTACTTGGCGGCCGCCAAATTTGGCGGCTTCCACACAGCTTCCTTCCCAAACGACTACCTCTTGAAACATGGCAACTTCTTTATGAAACCGACCCTTCATCCGGACGGTTTCGTTTATCCGGCCATCAGCGAAGCCGCGAGGTACCGGATATTCAAGGACGTGAAATGCGAGAGTCTTGATCATCCGTTGGATTTCGCCATCAAGCAGGAGAAGCCGCCAACCCCGCCAGAGTCGCCAACGACGCCAAGCAAGTCGCCAACCAGCGATTCGGTGGATTCGTCGACGAATGTAAGTGGTTTTGTTTTGGGTTTTTGAGTTAATTTTCGGGAAACGTATAATAGTAAAAGGGAGCTGGGGAGCCTAGTCAGTTAAGGCCTTCGCCTGGCATGTGGAAGGTCCCAGGTTTGGGTCCTTGCTTCGCCAAAGTTACTGCTGAACTAAAAACGGCTTGGGCAGCCAAAAATGCCCGACAAATAATACCCCATGTAGATGGACATTAAATATGCTCCAACGTCCCTATGATGTTGCTCTTAACTGTTGCGATGGGTGTCTACTCAGGTTTGGGCTCGTCACTTGACTGTGGTTCTAAATTATGACGCCCGTCCGCTATAGCTCTCAGCTCTAGTGCGATGACGGAACAGCTAGTATATACTGTCCGGTCACGATTTGGCGACACTGTCCAAATATGGTAAACATTCCACTTTGTATTTCATACAACTCAATGTTTATAGCAACCCTACATTGAATTTTTAAACTCGCCAATGAACAGATCGACCATTATATCATAGCTGTGTACCATTAATTCAACTAAACCAATAATAACTAAAATACAGTAATAAAGTAATTATAATTTTTTTTTTTAAAAAGTTATAATAATAATAAAATAATAATAATGAATAATAAAATAATAATAAATAAATAATAAAATAATAATATAATAATAAAATAATAATAATGAATAATAAAATAATAATAAAAATAATAAAAATAATAATAAATAATAAAATAATAATAAAATAATAAAAATATAATAAATAATAAAAATAAGAATAAATAATAAAATAATAATCAACTATAAAAATAATAATCGATTATAGAATAATAAAAATAAGAATAAATAATAAAATAATAATCAACTATAAAATAATAATCGATTATAGAATAATAAAAATAAGAATAAATAATAAAATAATAATCAACTATAAAAATAATAATTGATTATAGAATAATGATAAATAATAATAATCAATAATAAAATAATGTTAAACAATAATAATAAATAATAAAAATGAAAATAATAAATAATAATAAACAATAAAATCATAATAAATAATGAAAAAACTCCATCGTTTCTATTCAGATCCCAGCCACCATCAACGGCGTCAAACCCCAACCTGCCACTTGGATCCCCGGCAGTCAGAAGCTGTCTTGGGATGACTCCACCGTCGCTTCCTACAACCCAGACACCAAGATGTTCCGGTGTGTGGTTTGTAATGCGGTGGGGTTCTTAAGTCGCATCGCGGAACACTATCTAGGGACGCACACTTCTGCAAAAGTGTTCCAGTGCCTGCATTGTCCTTATTCGTCCACGTGGTCGAGGTAAGGATTGATTTAGGTAATGGTTCTGATAGTTTGTGTTGTAGTTGTGGTGTTGGGTGATTATTAGTAATTTCTTTTTGCACTAAATAGTTTATTTTAGGGATGCACCGAATACTAAATTTGGCCGAATAACAAATATTTGGCCAAAGTCTAAGCCGAATATTCGTCCTACCTAAACCAATTTTTAATTGAAGCAACACAGAATAAAGTAGTACTTGTTTGTTATTAAAACAAGCCTTTTAGAAATTGTAAATTGGCAAAATCACAACACGAAAACGAAAAGTATGAAAACAAAAACAGAAGTAGGCAGATCCAGTGTAGAATGAAAATAAAAAAATAATAATAAAACCATGGCTTACAATATTATTATACAATTAAATTTTTTTAAAAATCTTTTAGTAAAAAATTACAATTGTGATATAATGGTAATTATTGTTTTTTTTAAAGCCCACTCATTGTAACTGTTAACTTAAAGAGACATGTTTATTTAATATAACTTGAGTAAAGCTCGATTTAACATTATAAATAACTAAAACTGAAGAATTTGAGTGTATTATAAACGAAAACAAGTCCTGTTTGGGAATTTTTCTACGTTTTATAAGAAGATAACTTGAAGAAATTTGGAAATTTTTAAATTTCACTATTCGACTGACTATTCAGCCGAATAGTTAAGCTATTCGGCCAAACTGAATATTCGGCTAAAGTGGCCGAATACCGAATAGTAACCGAAAATTCGGTGCATCCCTAGTTCTGGTAGTTTGTGTTGTAGTTGTGGTGTTGGGTGATTATTAGTAATTTCTTATTGCACTAAATAGTGTATTCTAGTTGTGTGTCTGGAATTGCGTATATTTTCAAATTGCCTTCAGACAAAATGGAAGGAACTTTTCATGCAGGATTTCTTTTTCATGAATAAAGCAGGGTTGGAAAAAACCAGGTTTTTAAAAAAAAACACGTTTTTTTTTGGTTTAAACCAGATTTTTTAAAACCTTTTCTGGTATTTAAGTAGTTTGTGTATTTGCAGGACTCTAATGATGTTTATATAAATTTCAAACTTTATTTTATGGTTTACTTTACTAATAAGATCCCCATATATTTTTTTAATTTGTTATTTTATTGATTTTATAACTAATTTTTGTTCAAAATATACTCCAATTATATCAATTTCCACATAGTCATACATAACAGCCGTTAAAATTTGTAATGGATGTCAATTAAACCATTCATAGTATTTATAAGTGACTAAAGTAATAATGAAGGAATAATTCCAACCTTTTTAGATACTATTTATGATGATCAAGGATCACTACAATTCAACATTTTAAACAAACCAAAAAAACTAGCTTTGCAGCTTTTTTGATCCCAGGCTTATTATGCAATTTAGACTGCACTAGACCAATAGAGGATAAAATGCGCTCAACGTTAGCTGTTGTTGCTTTAGCAGTCAGAATGAGTTCAACTTCACTAAAAACTTTACTGTCAAACTTTTTTATATCTACTGCTTGGCCTCTACACCATTCTATTGCAGACACCTCTTTTACATAATCGCTCTCAAAAAGATATTTCTGAAAGTTACTACAAGACCTGGCACAATATTTCATAACAAGAGTAACAGCAAAGAGTTGTTAGGGAACCTGTGTTTTGCATATTCTAATGCTTCTGCTAAAAAATTCTGGAAAAAAAAAACCACTTTGGTTTTTTTGAAAAAAAATCCATTTGGTTTAAGAGGGATTGTCAGTCCCATAGATCTAATGCATTAGTTTTCTAATCTTAACTTCCGCAGAAGTATTGCTTTGCCATGTTAGCTCTTTTTCCCCAGGTATGGGAATCAACATAACATCGAAATGAAACAAATTTTGAAACGAAACTGTTATCTAGTTATTTAATTAATTATTTTTTAGTTTTAAAATGCCACACATTTCAGCAGATGGCGACACTATTTTAAAATTTTATCAATTAATAATTAAATAACCGGATGTTATTTTCTTTTCAATTTTGTTTTAAATTGATGTTATGACGATTCCCATACCTGGTGAAAATGGGATAACATGGCAAAGCAATTCTTTTGAAGAAATTATGATTTCAAAACTAATGCATTAGCTCTATGGGACTGACAGTCCCTCTTAAACCATGCCAACCCTGGAATAAAGCAAGTTTAATACTGTTTCACTCTCAATGCTTGCTGTAATTTTTGGTACTTATGGTGCCACATAGGTCACTAACAAGTATCAATGCTTTGTTAGGCACAATATTTAGACTTCATGCAAAAATTGGACCTGTTTTATTGTGACAATGCTAAGTGTATTGGAGCTGCCACACTGGACACAAAAAAGTATTGCACTTGCGGTTTTATCTACAACATTTGCTTAAGTAGTAATGGCAGTATTACGTGAAATAAAATCTCCAGTACAAGTGCAGTTAATTTTGACATTGCGGCCATACTTTGTCACCATAGTAGCAAGTGTTAACTTTGGCACTACTCAAGTGAATATATCATTGATAAAACTGTGGCGGCATTGCGCTACTCCTTGATGCAGTGTTAGGACAACGATATCTTCCAACCACGATTATTGGCTTGATAAGTGGCAACGACCGAAACTGAACATACAGTCCCTGGACAAATTATTAGACGCACTGCAAGATTTCATGTAAAATAGTGTTGCCATATGTTAAATATAAATACAAATATGTAGTCTACAACAATTCTTTTAAATAAAAATCAATAATATTGTAGTTTAAATATACCATTATTGTATAAAAACTCTTAAGAAACATAAAATTACTAAAAAAATACAGTGCATCTATTAATTTGTCCAGGGACTGCATATAACTCAACTGTTTTCTGTTGAACGCTCTCTCCTTCTTCGCGCACCGCTGCCTCCCGGGATTGTTTGTTGATCGAGCCAACGTCGCAGCATGCAAACTATTGTTTATTTTCTCTTAAACCTAACTGTTAATTATATTTACACTAGTTATCTTTACCTTATGTTAATTTAATAAATGTTGTTACTGCAAAGCCAGCGTAGTCATTGAAATCATCAACATGAGCTAGACGGAGTAAGTGCAACCGAGTCTGGTGAGGGGTCAACCCGCCGACCCCATCTCCATAAAACTGTACTTCAAAGTCACATTCTACATTCAGGACATCAAGATGTTCCAATGTGTAGTGTGGCATGTTATCAGGGCCGGATTTCTAAATAGGCTAAGTAGGCTGTAGCCTAAAGCTGCGAATTTTTTGGGGCGGCAAATTTTACGACCCATTAAAGCAGCATTCGGCATAAAAATATTATAATAAAGATACGAATATTTTTAAGGAAGAAAACAAATAATTTACATTAATGCGTAAACCGTAAATGTTTATATAATACTAATATTTCATAGTAAACATGGTAGCTGCGAGAGCAATTGCACCCCTCCTCTCGGGTTTCGAAATTGAAAGAAAAATAGTCGAACAGTTAAAAAAAATCTCCTATTTTGCTTTCGATTTAGCGTCTAAAGGTACATAGATGATTCTAATATGTGTATCTATTTTAAACAGCACATACCACCCTATTTTGCAGCTAACCAGCTACCTTTCCCCGAAAGGGAAGAATATTGTGACAGGGGCGGCAAATCAATCGTAGCCTACAGGCGGCAAATCTTTAAATCCGGCCCTGCATGTTGTGGGGTTCCTAATGAGCACTTCTTGGACACGCAGACTCCTGCAATGGTATTCCAGTGCGCAAACAGTTAACTTCATCCATGCAATGATTAGTGTGGCGAACGCTCAGTTGATTGCTTTTTACCTAGAGGTCATTAACTCTAGAGGTCACTAAATTTTCTTCGAGTAAAATAAATGTTCACAAACTGTAACTTAGAGTTACTATTTTTGTACACATTAGTAAGTTTGATATTGTGCGACTCCAACCAAACTATCGTCTTCTAGGTGTGTCAGAATGCACATGGCCAAACACCACGGCGTTCCCAATGCCCCCCCATCCCTATGGAAGGGCCAACCTTTACTAGAAGAAATCTTCCAGCTTCTAACCAGCCTCAAGACCAGAGTAGACAGCCAGGGGAGGGAGAGACCAAACGACCTTCAGGAGGTCAGTGACAAGAAGTTTGTCTGTCCCAAGTGCCCATACACGACGGACAGACGAGATCTGTACTTGAGGCATGAGAATATACATAAAGAAGACAAGCCTTACCATTGCTATGTGTGCTTTAAGTTGTTCAATAGGGCGGATCATGTCAAGAAGCATTTTTTGAGGATACATAGGTAAGAGTTGTTGCTTTGTAGTATTGTTATGACTTTATACAGTTTTACTCGTTATAATGTATATTTTGTTGTTTGTTGGGTTTGAGTTGTAGATGAATAAATTAATGAGATGAATTAAGATAAGAACTTAATAACAGATAGAAAGGATGGCATCATAGATATCATAGTAAAAGTATTAGATTGGCGGATCACGTGACCTCCAATGCTAACGACGGGACGTACATGGAGACCAGAATTTAAGGGCAAAAATATCAGTGTTGCCACCACATTAAGGAGAAAAATACTACAGCGTCATCGAAAAAATACCAGCTAATTTTAAAATTAAAAAAATATATATTATATAATAATCACTAAAAAGGTACCAAAATGCAGCTAGTATTTTTATATTTTTTTGTAATTTTAGAATTAAATGGTATTTTTTCGATGATGCCGTAGTATTTTTCTCCTTAATGTGGTGGCAACACTGACATTTTTCCCTTAAATTCTGGTCTCCATGCGCGCCCCGTCATTAACATTGGAGGTCGCGTGATCCGCCGATCTAATACTTTTACTATGATATCTATGGAGGGCATGGAATAGATGACTACCAATAATACACAAACAGTTACAGTTAAAGACATATACAAGTTATAAACATGTAATACAATTGGTTACTTGTGACATCATGCATCACATATAGTTTGAAAATTGTTGTCCAATTTTTTATCTCTCCACAAACTTTAAATTAGAATATGGTATTTTTTCCCAAAACTACTCATTCCATCAAAAATTGTTACTTTTGTGTCTCCTTGGTGGGAAGCATCTTACACAACAGTCATTTGATTAAAACCCTAGTCAATCAACAAAGAATCTGATTAAAAATAAAAGGTCACCCTACGAGTGTTTATTATAAAAACTGATCACACATGGAATTTTTCACACTTACCAAAAATAAACCTAATGATTTTTTTTAATACTATAGTACTGTTGAATGGGGGTAACTTTGGTCAAAGCTTTTCAAGCTACTAATTTCTCATCAAATACTCTCTATAAATGTGCCTTTTTCAATTAGTGGCAACTCTTCCTTGGCCTATTAGTTAAAAAATATTCAAGTATGTCTGTACTAGGGTTTTTGCTTGGGCCAAAGTTACTCTCCAGGTCAAAATTTACCCCATTCGACAATAATATAGAAATTTAACTCAAGTTGAAGCTACTGAAAAAACATAATTAAACTAAAAAAAACCCACCACAGCTTATTTTAATTTTTTAAATTTTGTTTAAAAATCTTAATATTGGTAAAAAATAAACAAATTATCACATTTTTAATATTTACAGAGGCCATCCGTACGATATCAGCCTGGTCAGGCGTCGACCCCCAAGAATCTCCAACAGCAATGGCGTCAACAACAACAAAGTCAGCGGCCATTCTGCAAAGTCCAACAACTTCAGTGTGGATAAACTAATTGCCAACAACGACAAAGTTCCCAAAATCGAAATCGATGTGGAGGATGAAATGGCAGAGGAAGATGTCATCATAGATCTCAGCAGTCATACAAGGAGAATAGATGAAAGTATGTATAAAATGTTTGAATTTTAGGCTATATATTACAGTCGAACCTCGTTAACGCGAACTCGTTTAACACAAAATTCTGCTTAAGATTAACTGAAAGTATTTCCCCTGCTTATAAATCTTTGAGATAATGCTAAAAATATATCTTAAAGCAAAATCGCTTTAGGGGGATATGCAGGAAACCAATTTGAACCTGCTAGAAAAAGAATGCTAACTGGAAAACATTAAGACATATAAATCGCATTTATGCTCTGGACCACGGCCTACTCAACTACTAAGGCCAAAGAAGCTTTCCCAAATAAGCTCGGGGGCGGAAATTTTGACGTCATAGTTCTGATTGACGTTGTTCCGAAGATGAAGACAACTTGTCTCGAAACCTGTTCGGAACCACTCGTTCACAGCTGACCTTATTTTTAGGGTTCCAAATGCGTCTGAACTAGTTTCTCGATCTTCGGCACTGCGAACAGTGACGTCAAAATTTCCGTCTACGCTCATGTTTAGGAGAGCTTCTCTGGCCTTGTTATTGAAGTTGGCGGTGGCTGGACCAAGAATGAAATGCTTGTATTATTAGTGTATTACATTATAAAATTAGAATAATTTTTAGACGTTATTTTTTAAAAACTATTTACTGGTTCAATTGTAAAAAAAAAATCCTGACAGTTAACATGAAATTTGGTTAACACGAAATGTTTCGTTTCTCCCTTCAAGTTCATATTAACGGGGTTCGACTGTATAGTTAAAAGTATTTTGAGATGGGATCAGTTGGTTGGTGTGTGTAATATTTCTCTCAAGCCTGGTTCTGTTATAGTTTATCCAAAATTTGTGACTTAGTCACAATTGCTCTTGTTAACAGGGCCGGTTTTTTAAATAGGCTGTAGCCTAGAACGGCGAATTTTTAGAGGCGGCAAATTGTACGACCCATTAAAGCGATGTTTGGCATAAAAAATTGTTATAAAGATACAAATATTTTTAAGAAAGAAAACAAATCATTTACATTAATGCGTAAACCGTAAACGTATATATAGTACTAATATTTTGTAGCAAACATGGTCGCTGCATGGGCAAGCCCTCCTCCCGGATTTCGAAGTTGAAAGAAAATAGTAGAACAGTTTTTAAAAAAATTCGCCTATTTCGCTTTCGATTTAGTGTGTAAAGGTACATAGATGATTCTAATATGTGTGTATCTATTTTAAACAGCACATACCACCCTATTTTGCAGCTAACCAGCTACCTTTCCCCGAAGGGGGAGAATATTGTGACAGGGGCGGCAAATCAATCGTAGCCTACAAGCGGCAAATCTTTAAATCCGGCCCTGATTGGTTGATTAGAACTTAATTCGTGGAAGAGGGTACAGATTAACAGGCATCACAACAATCTCCACCTACAAAACTACTTGCCTTAAATTTTTAAAAAATACTTTTGAATTAAGAAAATTGCAGATGGATATTCTAGGAAAGAGAGATCCCTTTTGTCAGATATGTTTTTTTAAAAAAATTAATCAATTCCTTCGAATTCATTTAATTTTTATTTCATAGGTGCAACACCCGAGGACACCAACACCAGCAAACAACTGAAGACCTTCCACTGTCCGAGCTGCGAATGGGAAGGTGTGGACAGCTGGTGTCTGAGGCGCCACATGAACACACATCAGAAAGGGTTCGAATGCCCGCTGTGCGAATTTAGGGCCGCCAAAGCTGAGAGGCTGTTTACGCATGTCTACAGGGCGCACAGGAAGTTGGTTTGTACCAAGTGCAGATTCATGACAGATATGGCGCAGGAGTTTGAGGTGCATATCAAGGAATGTTGGTGAGTGAGGCTTTTTTTTACTGTAACCAATCTAGTGTGAGAACTAAACAATTAGGGTTTTTGGCAACAGTCTAACCATCTATTGCCTCTGGGCTTGTAAGCTTATTTGGATAGGCTTTGGTCTTGTATAGCATGTCATGTTATTGAATTCAAAGTTTTAGTTTTGAGGATTGAACAAGATTTTACACAAACCTAACTAGCATGTTTCACATTTTGAGTGGCAATAGTTCCACAGGAATGTAAATTAAGTCATAATTGGCCAATCAATGTACTCTTGTGACGCCGTATGAACACACACCAGAACGGGTTCGGATGCCTGCTGTGTGACTTTAGGGCTGCCAAAGCTGAGAGGCTGTTTACACATGTCTACAGGGCGCACAGGAAGTTGGTTTGTACCATAGATATCATAGTTAAAGTATTATATTGGCTGATCATGTGACCTCCAATGCTAATGACAGGGCGCGCATGGAGGCTTTTTAAGAGGGCAAACTGGCCAGTGTTGCTGCCACTTTAAGGAGAAAAATACTGCGAAAAAAATACCATTTAATTCTAAAATTACAAAAAAATATCATGAAACTACTAGCTGCATTTTGGAATCTTTTTAGTGACTTTAAATCCTTTTCTAGTATTTTTTTTTGTAATTTTAGAAATAAATGGTATTTTTTCGTAGTATTTTTCTCCTTAAAGTGGCAGAAACACTGGCAATTTTGCCCTCTAAAAAGGCCTCCATGCGCGTCTCGTCGTTAGCATTGGAGTTCATGTGATCAGCCAACTATGATAACTATGCTAACTATGATATCTATGGTTTGTACCAAGTGCAGATTCATGACAGATATGGCACAGGAGTTTAAGGTGCATATCAAGGAGTGTTGGTGAGTGGGGTTTATTTTGTTGATTTGGGGAATTTAGGGGATGTAATGTAGTGTGGGAACTAAGCAAGTGGGTTTTGAAGAAATTCTAAACGGTTCTATTGCCTTTGGTCTTGTAAGATGATTTGGATAGTGGGCCTTGTATGTTGTGTCATGCTATTGAGTTCAAAGTTTTAGGTCTGATTAATGAATAAGATTGTACTCAAGCCTAAATCAAAAGTAAACGTTAGTTAAATATGCTGATATATACGTCTGCTCATTTGAGATTGTCACTGGACAATTAAGCATTTTCAATTGGTTTTAGGTGACCTTCAGTCCCTGGACAAATTATTAGACGCACTGTATTTTTTTTAGTAATTTTATGTTTCTTAAGAGTTTTTATGCAATAATGGTATATTTAAACTACAATATTATTAATTTTTATTTAAAAGAATTGTTGTAGAATAACCATTGTTGATTGTTCTACCACTATATTATCAAAATGGTCACGTGTATTTTACATGAAATCTTGCAGTGCGTCTAATAATTTGTCCAGGATCTGTAGTTCCTGCAATCCTTCATTCCTGCACTTTCTTTGATGAGTACTTCGATTGGCGCTCTGATGACATAGATTCACCAATCAAGGCTAGAGAAAGAATTTATTTTCATTTAGCAGTCCTGTAGCTACTCAAGACCCAAAACATGCCCATTAATCTAACAAAAAGCTCTCTATTTGATTATTCAACATTCATGAAATACGCGCTGAAGTAACTCAAACTAAAGTTTCCGACCTAAAACTAAGCAGCTAAATGAAGCACGTTACCAAATACTCAAAGTTGGTGGATAAGTGTATGGCCTATTATTGGACAAAACCATGAATCTGTCGATTCTAGGGATCTTGAAAATTGTGCCCTCTATCCGGTTTTCCATCCCTGTGTTTTTTCACATTCACAGTTTTGTCATTGGGCCGACGATATAATAGGGCTTAGTCTTAAACAATCTGGACCCGACAGGCCTGGTGGGGGCTGGGGAGCCCAGTCGGTTAGGCACTCGCCTAGCATGCGAAAGGTCCCAGGTTCAGGTACGAGCATTGGCAAAATAACTGCCGACCAATAAACGGCCCGTGCAGCCAAAAATGTCCGACGAATAATCCTGTGTAAGGGAGTGCACGTTAAATATCCTTCAAAGTCCGATGCGTACGATGTCGCCCTTAACGGTTGCGTTGGGTGCCTATTCAGGTGTCGGCTCGTCACTTGACTGTGGTTCTAAAATACGTCGCCCGTTGCCAATAGCCCTCGTGTAGCTCTAGTGCGAAGATAATTCAAACCTAACCTAACCGACATGCCTAGTGAAGACTTTCTTCTGCTTCAATTTAATTGTCTTATAAACCATTAACAAATTATATTTTTACTCATTAAGACTGACCTTTCTCCACAGTGTGGAAATCACAGTGTCCAATGGCGTCACAGACAAGAACTCAGAAGACAACTCAAGTGACGATGCTGCCGACTTCAAGTTTGATCCTGCCAATAACTTTTCCAAATTTCTATCCGAGAACGGTGGTAAACTGTTTGAGTCCAGCCACAAGATGGACCAAAAAAGCCCGTCTGTCAGCTTGATTCCCCTGCATAACAGTGTTTCGTACTGCTATCCTGGAGCAGCGAATACTCACGGATTCTCAGGTGAGTACTAAGACAAACTTACATGAGTAGTTGGTTTTCTTAAGGGGGAATGGGTGCGCTGGATTGCGGGTCTCCAAACTCAAGTGCCTCAGTGTTAATTCAATGGCGAAAAAACTATTTTCTCTGCCACATTTCTCCGGCTGTATTGAATATTTTTACAAACGCTTTTTTTTTAATAATAAATGTCGATAACTTACAGGTCTCTATCTTCCCACTTTTTGAAATTGCTTCGAATATTTTGTGTAAAATTATTTATTGAAAATTAAAAAAAACTATTCGAACCCATTTCAAAAAGTGGGAAGGTCGGGACCTGTAACTCTGCTACATTTAACACATAAAAAATCCGCTTGTAAAAATATTCAATACAGCCGGAGAAATGTGGCAGAGAAAATATTTTTTTCGCCATAGGATTAACACTGATGCACTTTGCTTTGGAGACCCCCGGTCCAGAGCGCCCATTCCCCCTTAAGATGAATTTCTGGAAACGAAACCAAATCCCCCAATTTCCCCAAATTGGGGTGTTTCATAACTAGAATCCTCAATATTTTACTTATTGTTTCTGAACTTGTAGCAAGCTTAGATATTAATAAACTCTTCGCTTGTGCTTTTTTTAAAAATTGTCCCTAATTTAGTAAGAATGTTTTTTTATAAGCTGACAATTTTTATAAAATGCTTTACAGTGGAATAAAATAATTTTCAAAAACAATATTAAAGATTTTGCCACGCACCAACGTAGAACTTATCAATACCGAAGCATACCAGTAATTTTGGAAACAATGTAAGTAAACAATATGAAATGCTAGTCATCCAATCCAATTTCTTCATTGGTTAACAATTGGGAGATTTAGTTTCTTTTTCAGAAGTTCATGTCCCCTTATTTATGAACTACTTTAATCTGTGTTTTCCTCTTGTGTTCTTGTCTTCACTTAAACACAGTTTAATATTTTTAAGGACCAAACCACTATCCCAATTAAAAACTGAAAATGGACTCGTCCACTATTGTATGGTTGTTAGTAAAATGTTAGTACTCAACCAAAACTATTCCCTTTAATCCTACTGATGACGTAAAAAAAATTAGTATTTGCAGATATTGCTGCAAAAGCGTCAATAAAATCATATCAGATGTTTTCTTTCAGATAAATATTTTCATAAATTAACCCAATTACAATGGCTACAAAAATAATGCAATTTCCCTATCAACTAGAATGTATTCTAGAACTAACTATTTTTTCAGAAATGTGTCCAAATCCTGGATTCATCGGTGCTACAGAGGAACTGAAATCCTTGAACGGTGCCTTTCCTCCGCTGAATGGCAAAGTGAATGGTTTCGGTGGAAAGTTGCTGAACGGATTCAACGGGGTCGTGGATTTCAGCAAAATGAACGGAGAGACAAAGCACTCACCCAGCAAGAAAAGCAAGGTGGAAGTGAAAGCTGAACTTGCTTCACCAGTGCAAAGCTGTAAGTTGTCTGTTTCCAAGGCTGGATTTACTTATGGGCCCGGGCCTAGGGGCGCACCATGATGGGGGGCGGAAAATTATTCTACATTTTTTTTTTGTCAGAAAATTTCCATAAAATGTTATAGACTACTATACATGTGTACATCTACGTGCTCTCCACGAATAAAAGTCCCATTCGCCTTTCTCGTAGGTGACGCTGGACGGGCGAATCTTTCGCTTGGCTGTCAATGTGTATCTACAGAGCGTTATTTATTTTATTATATTTGTTAATTATTTTATTTAATTAATTTTACTTCACGATGAATTAGAATAAAAAAACAAATTATCTTCACAAAGACCTTTCTGAGGTCAAATTTCTCCCTCCTTTACGATGGTGTGAAGAGGGGGCGACAAAAAACCACGGGCCTAGGGGCGCATAAAATCTAAATCTGGTCCTGTCTGTTTCATTCACACCTGAAACTTTTAAGTTTTTTTTACACTAGATTAGGCAAACCTAATTATTCTAAATGCTGTTAGAAAAGGTCTGTCGGGAATATTGTATTTACTGTAATGCCAAAAGATAGTATATATCCTGGGTTTCCTAAGCATCATAGGGGCTGGGGAGCCCAGTCGGTTAGGCGCTCGCCTAGCATATGAAAGGTTCCAGGTTCGGGTCCGGGCATCGCCAAAATAACTGCCGACCTATAAACGGCCCGTGCAGCCAAAAATGTCCGACGAATAATACCCGTGTAGAGGGAGTAAAATACGCTTCAAAGTCCCAACGCTGCGTACGATGTCGCCCTTAACGGCTGCGTTGGGTGCCAACTCAGGTGTCGGCTCGTCACTTGAATGTGGTTCTAAAATACGACGCCCGTCGCTAATAGCCCTCGTGTAGTTCTAGTGCGACGATAATTCAAACTAAACTAAAACTAAACCTAAGCATCAGAATCGTAGCATAATCACGGTTAACACTCTGCTTTGCTACAAATTGCTATGTCCGTTCATGTGGATTGTATAAAGTTTCGGTGACATAATGTGAGGTGTAACAATCAATAGTGACAACAACTCAGCAGTGGATAGTACTGCTGAGTAAAGTTGGATTAATAATCTGGTAGTATAGTTTGTTTGTTTAGTTTAAATTTATACTTGAGCTTGCAGAATCTCTTCGAGCAGAAGTTGTTTAAAAAATAATGGTTTCAAACCAAAAATTTTCAATTATACAAGCCAGCAGAGGACTGAAGCCCTGCCCAACTTAAATTATGATCAATTTTTTTTAAAAATAATGTTGTTTTAGTTTTAGAAGTAGAATTTTTATAATTATATTACCTATAATATGTTTTTATGCAAATTGAGTATTAAAAAATAACAATTTTCAATTATAAATGTGACGTACTAAAATGGTGAGCCTACCCTACACAAACAAAAAAAAATCCTCTACGTCTATAGGCTAATATACAAATTTACTTGATTACAGTTCCTGGACAAATTATTAGATGTACTGTATTTTTTTTAGTAATTTTATATTTATTAAGAGTTTTTATGCAATAATATTATATTTAAACTACAATATTATTGATTTTTATTTAAAAGAATTGTTGTAGACTACATATTTGTATTTATTTTTAACATATGGCAACACTGTGTTGACAAAATGGTACATGAACGTAAACAAGCACAAACCTGTATCAGGTGTGGAATCATCATCCTCAAATGCAGGAGACAGTACAGTCTTGCATTGATAGCATGCCGCACAGAATTAAAGCTTTGATAGCGGCTAAAGGTGGCTCAACTAAATATTGACTTTTACTAACATTAATTTCACTTTTCTTTCAAACTTAATAAACGTATGCTTTTCTAAATGAATGCTGTTTTATTTATGTCAAATAAATCGGTAATTGATTGGATAATATACAAATAAAAACAAATCAATTTAAAATAATAAAACGGTACAATATCACCCGGTAATTAATATTTTACATGAAATCTAGCAGTGCGTCTAATAATTTGTCCAGGGACTGTATTTTAGCAACTCTTACTTGAATCGCATCATCTTTAATCCTATTATGACATACTTCTTACAAAAACTATTTCTTTGTTAGATTAGTCATAATAACCAGGCAAATCTCTTAAGAATATTCCTTATTTAGCAAAAGACATTTAGCAACAAATTTTTCAGTTGTTACCTGATAAGATTTTAAGGATAAACATAATTGAAGAGTACAGGGGAAGAACCGCTTGATTTATTAGGAGTCGTCCCGTAATTGTGTCTGCTTGGTGGACATTGGCGGCAGGAAACCGGTTTTCTCTTTCTTTGCTTGGTCCAAGCGTCGGAATCGTGCATCGCGTGAATCTCGGTAGGTAGGAAAGTCGTGGTTTAGGACTTTTCAATTAATTTAGGAATCTTAAAATTTCTCTTAATTGTTTTAGAAAAATTCTTGATTTTCAATCAATCGTACTTTATTTTTAAAGCTTAACATGATGATGAACACAGTCTTTTGAATAAAACGCGGAACTGAATTTCAGGTTTGCAGTGAGAGAAGATGCACACGAAAGTGAGAAACTAGTTTCCTTACACCAGTTTAGGCGATTACTCGCTATCATCGCCAAAGAGGCCTGATGAGGAAAGTTTTCTACAAAATTAAGTGTTTTTTCCCTTGTACTCTTCAATTTTATTCTTTTTTTTTGCAGCTAGCGACAATGGTATCCCAGAAGACGTCATCAGCGGCGACATTGCCTGTTTCCACTGTGGTTGTGAGTTTGCAGATACAGTCTCTCTTGACAACCATACAGAGCTTTACCATCGAGAAGAAGACCCGTCCTCAACCTTGCAGGTGAGTGAGAGAGTTCTTTGAAGTTCTTTAGTTTGGGAATGCTTTTTATTTCAATCTTATGTACATGTTGCAGAAATGCAGTTATATATATGTTGCAGAAATATACACATTGTTAACAACAGTATTTAATAGAGCCATTGCTAAGGTCCAAAGGTAATGGACGAATACTAAAATATGTCGCATGTCCTTTTCTTGGATTTGTACTGCAAAATATCTTGCGTTTTTGTTTCATTATTAAAATTTCTCCATTTGAACCAAAAGCATCAAAACCTTTTCTTTAACAAAAACTCTTAATCCAACCAGAATGAAGTGAGAGAACTCATAATATTTTCAATTATGCCAATCAATCATAATTATAATTAGAATTATATTAAAACTATTTATTCTTTCAATTATGTCAATCAGTGTTATTAATTAGAATTGAGAATTTAGAATCGGCATTCGAATTGTATTAAAAGTGCCAAGACCTTTAGTAAACAGCATATAGATCTTAACAAAATAACAACTATTTCTCTCTTCTAAACAAGGTGCAGTCACCACATCAGAAGACGAAACCAACTAAAAAACCTCGCTTCTCTTGTGCCGTATGCAACTTCGGCAGCGATCGCCAGCGCACCATTCTCGAGCACATGCGATTTCACACGGGAGAGGTTTTGCGGTGTGGAGTGTGCGATTTCACGTCTGTGTGCGATTCCACATTAGAAGAGCATGTAGCTGAAAAGCACAGTGATGGGGAAAGGCGCTGTCCGCATTGTGGGGTCCTCTGTCAGCAAAAGGTATGTCTTGGTTTAGTATTGATAAAGGTAAAAACATTGTATTTTTTGGTTTACTTTATGGATTCTGAGAGAGTATATGCATATAGTTTTAAAGATATAATGTAATTATGATAATGTGGGCCTACAGTTTGTTGATACATAATTTTCTTTAGAAATAACAAGGTAAAATTAAATTGAAATCTTGGGTGCGTTTTGAGTTATAAATTCTGCCAACAGATGGCAGCACTAAAAAAAGGTATGTTAGTTTTTAAAGCTGAGAGCAGCAAGAAATTATCACAATTGTTTTTAAAAGGAAAAATCAGCTTAAAACAAACTTGCCTAAAACTGATATCTTCAATGTGATTAATATAACTAGAGCAAAAATTATAATGAATGAGAAAATATAAATATTAATAATGTGAAATGAAGTGAAACTCAAGTAAGTTTCAAGTTCTAAAGATTGCCAATAGATGGCAGCACTACAAACTGGTATCTGCTTGTTTCACAAAAAGTAAACCATTCTGCTTTGGTCCTGGATCCTTGAAATTTTGGTGATTACTGATTTGACACAGTAAGCTTTGCTCACTACATTGATTCGCCAATTGAGACCATATTTTCATTCCAGTGGAATTGTTGCCACTTACAATGTAAAAAAAAACATGCACATTGTGTTACTACTTAATATTGGTGAATTTAATAATATTCTAAATAAAGAAAATGTAGAATAATGAAATTTGTGTTACTAACAGCATTTTTGAAAGTGTTTCTTTACTATCAATTCAAAACCAGATTAATGAAACCTTGCACTTAAAAGTGTTAAAAAAATTAAATGTACTATGAACAACCTTATAGGTGCCTTTCATCCGCCACTACCGAAAGTACCACCACTCCAAGTCTTGCAGCAGGTGTCGTGTGATCAAGCGTAGCCTCGACCCCAAACTGCAGACCACCAACGAACAACTCAATTTACTGCTGGAGACCAGTAAGACAACTGGAGAGGCAGAAGGTGAGACAATGAAAATGTTTCAGATGATGTAGCGCTCTTGTTTTCATTTTTCTCTTTACTGCAATTTCATTGGTTGCTTGGTTTTCACTCTCAAAATGGCTGTATCATGGATGAAAAAAAAAACCTTTTCTTTTTATGAAGCTGTCTTTAACAAATGGTTTGAACAAGCAACAGCGCAGCAAGAAGTTGGCATTTTAAAAATGTAAGGAGTAAAGTATTCTTAGAAAACTCATTTTCGAATACCAAAACAAAAGTAATTGCAGACAAAAAATGAAAACAAGACCGTTGGAGCTGTTGGCTTTCATGAGGTGAAACAACTTCATTGGGCTTGTTTATGTTTTTCAGATGAAAATTGTTTATTCGTTTTAACTTGTTAACTAAAATACATTTTTGATATATTTTGTGTTACTATTTTTAGTGATACTTTTAATGTTCCGTTAGTTTATATATATTTTTTTCAATAACGATACTTTTATGTTTTAACAAATTAGTAAAATGATTTTAGTTAAAAAATTGTATTATAAAACTAGATATAACTGGAAGATTTTAAATTTCGCATGAATTATTTTTGGAACAACTATGATATACGATTTGGCGAATTCTACGAATTCTATGGATATACGATTTGTCTTTATTTGGCGATTTGAGTTATGTTACCAAAAGTGCCCAAATGTGGTAAACATTTCACTCAATATATATATATATACCTTAAATTTACTTGCATGCTAAAAGTCGCGAATGAACAGACCAAGCATTATATCATAGCTGAACCAGTATTTTTTTATATTTAAAATTAGATATTACTGCAGGATTTTGAATTTTAATTTTTTTTCATTTGAAAATTTTTGTAAAAAAACTATTTTGATATCCAAACAATTTTGTGCATTTTGAAATTTTCACATGATATATTCCATTTATGTGTAGGTTCCATTTTTAAACTAGGGGGCTGGTGAGCCCAGTCGGTTAGGCATTCGCCTAGCATGCGGAAGGTCCCAGGTTCGGGTCCGGGCATTGCCAAAATAACTGCCGACCTATAAACGGCCCATGCAGCCAAAAATGTCCGACGAATAATACCCCGTGTGGCGGGAGTGCACGTTAAATATCCTTCAAAGTCCTAACGCTGCGTACGATGTCGCCCTTAACGGTTGCGTTGGGTGTCGGCTCGTCACTTGACTGTGGTTCTAAACTACGACGCCAGTCGCCAATAGCCCTCGTGTAGCTCTAGTGCGACGATAATTCAAACTAAACTAATCCCTTCCTTCTTTGCAGTGCTTCCGTACCTCCACCACAACCCGTACTCAAGGCGATCCAACGCCATTGGTCCCTACTCCCACTGCCATTCCGCCATGTCCAAGGTTGCCGTAGCCATTGCCCCGTCTCTACAGAGGACAGCCGAAGTGGAACTGAACCTTGCCAACAAGAACTCGACAAGACTTAACAAGAATCCGCGAAAGCAGACAAAGCCAAGGAAGCTGCTGAACCCAAAATCAGACAAGGAGAAAATGCCATCTAAAGGAAAGGGGAAGAAAAGAGCCAAAAGAAAAACGACAAATAAAAATAGTCGCCAAGGTAAGAGCTGCATTAAACAGAGACAAATCGTCACCAGAAGTGGCCAATCGAACTGCAGAAATATGAAAAAGAAGAAAGACTCTATCTGTGATACAATCACAGCTTCGATCAGGAACGTCAAATTGCTCAAAGTACCTCCTTCTAGAGGGCTCTGCTGCCTCGTGGGCCATGGAACACCAATTGCCTTCCGATCTGGTGCCAGTTACATTCGGCACCTTTTCTGGTGCCACCATGCCAAGAGATTCAGGTGCCATCTTTGTAGTGCCAGGTTTAGGCACGAGTACCAAGTTCTGTTGCATAGGAGGAGCGTACATGAGAATTAATAAGGCTTGGGCGATGTGTCGCGGAATTATGTAAGCCTCTTTTTGTGTCGGGAAAACTATGTGATCGGTTTCGTAAATGTTCTGTAATATTTGGTGGCAATATATGGAATAATTTCAAAAGGCTTTTATATATCAAAATATTTTGGGAGTTTCAGTATGTTTTAGAAACATATTGATACTTTGTTGTGGCTTGGCGGCAAAATTCTGGAAGGTTTTGAATTGATTAACAATGTATTGCAAAGCTTCGATGTTGTATTCCGGTGAAATCGTGTATGTTTCTTAATCTTGATGTATTTAGGAAACTATTTTACTTAGTTCCATTATTTAGTTTCAATTTCTTTTTTAAAAAATGATCAAGCATCGCTTTTATTAAAGGTTGTACCTTTAAACATGTTGTTCATTTCTTCTGGCGAAGCTGAATATGTGACTTGATATTTCGTGTTTTCGGTTCAATTGTTACGATTGTATATTTCAATATATATTGCCCCAATTAAAAACTTTTCATAGTGTTCTTTGATGCACCAATCAATGCATAAAAATTATTTGATTGGAGCTTGGTTAGTGGCAATTGTTTAATTTAAAAAAGTTTTAATATTAAACTTAAATATATCAAAGGATTTTGTGGATGATTTTGATACACAAATGGTAACATCGCCTAAGCATATGAAGAGTATAGGGGAAGAACCGCTTGATTTATTAGGAGTAGTCCCGTAATTGTATCTGCTTGGCGGACATTGGCGACAGGAAACCGGTTCTCCTTTCGGTTCTTCTTTTGCGGTACAAACGAGTGACTCGTGTCCGCTGATCTCTGGCTTAAATCAGGGTTGCCGCGAGAGAAAAACAAAGTGAGTTACAGATTTCTTCACACCAGTTTAGGCGATGACTCGCTTTCATCGCCAAAGAGGCCTGATGAGAAAAGTTTTCTACGAAATTAAGCGGTTTTTCCCCTGTACTCTTCATATTTCATCAATTTTTATGGATGTTTGAGAAATTTTATTATGTAAAATGGAAGGGTAGGCTTGAACAAGATACTGTGTCTGGATACTAAGTAGGATTTTTCTTGTTTAATGGAGTGGATTCAAAAGTATAATTGTCAATAGGTGCGTTAGGTATTAATGAATGTTTATTTTTCTAAGTAGAAAATGCGATGCCATAAGCTGTTACACTAGAAAGTTGTCATTTTTTCTATGAATAAGTTCCAGGAAAAGAAACATGTCTCAGAATATGTTACAAGATTAAAAAAAAAGTTATATGTACATTCCGATTTGCACAACTTTGTAAAATCGAAGAGGAATCTCGAATAACCTTAAACATATCTCTCATCAATTGAAGAGCTTAGTGGGAGAACATGCTAAGTGACAAAAAGGTGAAAACGAGAAAATGATCTTTGAAGTTTTTCGTTAGCACTCAGATCTGTTGAAAACAGAACTTGTAAAGCCTAAAAATATACTAAACTTAAAGTTTAGGAAAGAGGGGAATCTTGTTATCTTTAAAGGAGGGAATAACATGTTCATTGTCACAAAAAACTAAATTTTTTCATAAATGTCACTTAGCACGTTCTTCCACTAAGGCTCTTCAATTAATTTAACACATTCCAACAGCATTGTTGTTTTTGGGACCATTATATGTTTACTTAAAAGTTTATTTTTAAATGTGTTAAAATAATTGAACTAACAATTTATAAACATTTTAATAGCAACGTAAAGTTGAAGAATTAATATGTACATTTTAAACAGCCTACCCTTCTTAGAAACATTTAACGTTTATAATAACAAAAAGATTTATATTTTCAACATTGTGATATGAAAACAAGTCATGCTGAAAGAATTTAGATATATTGGCATTTATAGATATATTGTAAAGTAACAAAATGTGTTCATTATTTAAATCAAGACATTTATTGTTTTAAGGCTATGTCCTGACTACGCCACAAAGGCAACAAATGCAACAAAACTTGGCGACTTGGCAGAGTCAGCCCCCATGCTATTGCATCGCTTGGCGCCCTTAGCAGTCGCCAAATTTTGTTGCATTTGTGGCGTTTGATGTCCTAGTGAGGACATAGCCTAAGAGTATTGTTATAGACATTTTCGGTTTATATTCATAGTTAACCCTTTAAGGACTACTAGGCTGAGTTGGTCCTGGTGTAAGTCATAACGACGGAATGGTTTTGAGATGAGTTTGAAGATTTTACCGGTACAGCTATGATATAAGGGCCGGTCTGTTCATTGGCGTGCTTGAAAAGTTAAATTAGGGTTTCTATTCCTATTGAGTTGTATGAAATATGAAGTGGAATGCTTACCACATTTTGGGCATTTTCGTTGCTTGGCAACGTAACACAAATTGGTAAATCAATACGAGCCATTATATCATATAGTTAAACTCATAGTTTCCTTGCGACCATGGGCGGAGCTATAAAACGAGTGGAGAAATCAGATGAAGAGAAAAATTTAGCTGTTTTATCTGATTGCTCCGCGCGTTTTATAGCTCCGACCATGGTCGTGGCTTCTGTGCAAGGAAACTATGAGTTTAACTATAGCTGTTCCATTTTACCTACAACTAAACCCTGGTAAAAGAATCTATTTTGAGATTATTTGTGTTTGGTCTTCAAAGGGATAAAGAACAAGGACTTGTGTACTTCTTTTCTATGTTGAATGCTTTTATATATTTCTGTTTTATATAACAAAATGAAGAAAGACTGAACTTTTTGTAATATGACAATCATATCACACACGAATTTCATCAAAATACACACCATTACTCTAAGAGCACCTAAGAACTAGTTTGTTTGTTTTTAAAATTGTTTTTGACAATTTTTTGGTGTATATCTTTTGTGTGTATCTTTCACAACTTTTTAGTTTAAATTATGATGAAAACCTATTTTGTTCATTCAAATGGTTATTTTTTTAGTTTGGGAAAAAATGACAAAATCATTTTGTGACTTAGTTGTCACTATATTGTGCTGTTTTAAACTACAAATAGTAATTTTTGGGAAAAAGTGCTATAAAAAAATAGTTTTTTTATTTTATGTTTATAAAATTTTTACTTTATTTATAGTTATGTTATTTAAAAATGTTTACACAGTGGTTACAAGTAGTTGAAAAAACAATTTTGATATATTGTAACCATTTTTAAGTGTTAATGTGCTTCTAAAAAAAATTTTAAGCGTTAATTAATCGCTTAAAAAAAATTTAAGGGTTAATTAATCACTTCTAAAAAAATTTCAAAAGTGATCATTTAATTTTTCTAAAGGAAAATATTAGTCATGAATTCTGAATGCTGAGAGTTCAAAAGGGAAATAGCAATTTCTTATCAAATTTCCATTTAAAAAAAATGAGTAATTGTAACACTGTGCCTTATGAAAGAATTTTTTTTACCGTGCAATTCTCTAAATTTTTATTTAACCATGTTATTTTTTATGAACATATATGTATTTTGTTGTTTTTAAGTTAGAGTAAACTATATTCGAAAATAACGAGAGAAAAAAAACTAAGAAGTATCAATAGAACCAATGTAAAAGTATTTGCGGCTGAGAAAAATTAACTATAGGTAACATTTCGTACTGCATTCATAATTTATAATAACATAAGTACTTATGCTATATTTACTGTGGGTAGGTAAACTGTAGACTAATGACTTGGACCATTGTTGTAAGAACTCAATAACTTTAACTTATTAGAAAGTATACTAAAAGACTTATTATTTCTGATTTTAAAAAAATCATTCAATTCATTGTTGCCGTTACTGCAGTTTTCCTGCCTATGGCAGATATGTTTTATGTAGAAAAATTGCTTAAATATTTTTTAAAAAAGTGTGTATCTAGATTTTTTTTACTTAAGAGGGACTGTCAGTCCCATAGAGCTAATGCATTAGTTTTGGAATCACAAATTCCGCAAAAGTATTGCTTTGCCATGTTAAACCTTTTCCCCTAGGTATGCGAATCAACGTAACATCGAAATGAAACAAATTTGAAACGAAAATGTTATCTGGTTATTTGATTATATATTTTTGAAGTTTTAAACTGCAAAAAATATACAGAAGATGGGGAAACTATTTTTAAATTTTATCAATTAATAATTAAATAACCAGATGTTATTTTCCTTTCACTTTTGTTTTAAAGTGATGTTATGATGGTTCCCATACCTGGTGAAAATGGGATAACATGGCAAAGCAATTCTTTTGCAAATGTTGCGATTTCAATCTAATGCATTACCTCTATGGGACTGACAGTCCTTCTTAAAAGAATTCCAGAAATTTTTGGTCTGTGATGATGTGGTCTCAGGATTCATTTTGGGAAATTTTGTAAGATTTTAATTTTTATAAACTATATTCCACAAATTTATTTTTTATACTGACAAGTTTTTATTTGTTACAACTAAACAATGTCTCATTCAATATTTCATTCCAAAAGTGTTTACATTTTTTTTTATTCTTCCATTTTTATTTTAATTGATGATTTAATATTCTGTCTGTTTGAAGATAACACATATCTCGAACAATATAAAATAAAAAAAACACTTTAAATCATTTTTTTTACAAACCATTTTAATGTTGGCAAATCCATTGTATATGGCTTGCTGGTAATTTTTCTTGATTATGGTTAAAGTTGTCTGAATTTCTTGCACTTCATTCAAATACAAATACAAAAATTGTCGACCAACAACAGGCCAGAGGCCCAGCAAGGTTGGTCCAAAATAAATCTAATACATTACCAGTTTCCAATGACCGTCAAGTTTCTTCTTAAAATCTTCTACTCTCTTCGAATGCACAACATAATCTGGTAAAGCATTCCACTCATTGACAACTCTATTGTAAAAATAATGTTTTCGTACCTCCCCTCTAAAGCTCGATTTATTCAATTTCTGATCATGTCCTCTGGTCCGGCTATTTAAGGTAAAACCTAAGCCCTTCATGTCTCTCTGTTTTATGAACAATTCGAGGAATGTTTTATTCGCGGATCTTTGTTCTTCAGACTTACAGTACTTATTTTTTACTTGGCGTTTCGTATAAATTTAAGATCTTGTTATCATTTACTTACATATAATGTCATTGCTCACTCACATTAACTAATCAAAACAAATCAATTATATAGCTAGATCTACAAATCTCAGGGAATAGTGTTAATTTATTTTCATCGTTAATTTTTACCAAAATTATCTCTATTAATTTTGTTGAAGTTCAGTGACTCCTTTTGTAAACCCTTTGGTGCTGTTATGTGTAGACAATTGTGCAGTTTCTGCAATAAAATATTTTATTATTAACTTCTCTAATCCACTTAAAAGTATATATCAAGGTTGTTATTTCTAAATGAAATTTTTATTTAAGAAATACATAAAATCGTATTATTATTTTAATTTCAATCAATCTTAGTAGTATTTTCTCTTATTGTTATTATTTTACTTTAATATTTTTAAAATACAATAGTTTTGTACATTGGTGTTCTTTATGATGTAGTAGATTTAAAATAATATGTATGAATTTTAAAAAAAAATATATCCTTTTTAATAAGTATATCAATGAGGCCTACCTTATCAAAGTTTATAATTTACTTTCCAGTTTACTGTTCTATATTGATCTCACCTTTATGAAAATATAGAATAAAATGAACAAATTTAGTTTTTTACTGATTGAAATTAAACTCCTCAATTGCGATGAAAATTATTCCTCGATAACACTTGTTTTTCTAGCATTCCTGTATAAAACCCTTGTTTCTTTTTTTAAAATGCTTAAAGAACAAATAATTCCCCTGATCGAAATTTTAGCATCTGTATTTTATTATTTATACACGTTTATAAGTACTTTTAAAAGGCACCGTATTAAGAAATTAAAAAAAAAAACCTGAGAAGTCCTAATTGCTTATTTTATCCATCTATCTTAAGAAAAACATTCTAAATCATGGAGAAACAGGACAATTAAACCTTCGCCAAAACATCGCCATTTTTTCTCCAAGACGTTACCGAAAGCAGTTTCACTAGCCAGCGATTGGTTTTGTGCGCCCACGTGACATGCCAAACCAATCACTGGCGAGGCAAATTACTTTCGGTAACGTATTGGAAGATTGGCGATATTTGGCGAAGGTTTACATGTTCTGTCCCTTCCTGTATGCCAAGCTTTAGTAACCAAACTCTTAGGGAAAAGTCGTAAGTTTTAAACATGGACCAACCAGTTACGATATTGCCACAAAGTCGTAATAACCTCTTTTTATGTGTTTCTTGAGCCAGTATCAAATAAAATTAACCTTGTTCAACAAACCCGTAAGGCTCTTTTCACACGTAATTGTTCCGGCAAAGTTCGCTGCACTTACGGTTCTTGATGATTGCAGTGGTAATGTTACGTCAATTGGCCTTTCACCATGACACATAGAAAATCGCACTTACGGTTTTATCTGCGATTTTCAGTCAAGTAGTGGCAGTGTTAAGTGCATTTGAAGTTCGGAAAAGTTTGCTGTTTTAGATCGTCAATACTAGATTGAAAACTGCATTTTTGCTTACGTCATATGTAAAAAGGTCCCATCGACTTAACATTACCAGTGTGACCCTACAGTACCGTAAGTGCGGTAAAAATTACCGGAACCTTAGCGTGTGTAACTAGCTTAGATGTTTTTCTTTTCACTTTTCTTTGTGTGTCTTGGTCTGTACAGAAATGGTGTGGAGGTATTTTGGAAAAATTTTGGATTTTGTTTGAGTTTTATATTAGAAGAATATTACCGATATATTGTGTTATTTGTGAAATGTTTTTATTAATAGATGTATAAAAAGGGACGTCGTGCATATAAGTGTTTTATTGGCTTGTGCATTTAAAAAAAGGAAAGAATATATATATTTATTCAATTATATTGGAAGAGAGAATTTTTTCGAAGTTGAGTGTTTGTCAAAATGAAGGAGCTACCGGTGATTTAATACATATGTATCAAAGTTATATATTTTCAGATGAAACTAGATGTTCGATTTATGTAATTTCTATGATATAAGCTCAATAAAATTGTCTATAATTTTATTTGGATTAATTTCTTATAAGTCATAGAACAAGATTTATATTTTTTTTATGATTGCTGATATAAATTGATTTTTTTACTGAAAAAGGTAACACTTTCCATTAAAAATGTTTGATCCGAATTTATTAAAAACATTTTAAAAATATATACTTTTTATAATATCGTGCAAAAAAACACTTTTTTAAATCAATAATCGTGGCAAAAGTGATGCTTTTAACGACATCGTGTTTCAAAGTTACTTTTACGCACTAGTGCGACAAAGTAAATAAGAGCATTGATTGGTGTAAAATTCTTTATTTGAGCGTGATTTTTATCGGCGGCTTTGTGATTGGTAAATTCTTTATTGAACGTGATTTTTTTTTGGCGTCTTATTTCCAATGCCAATCTAAGAAATACTTTTTGCACGTGATTTTAAAATAATCATTAATATAAATAATTACCTTCAAATCATTTGAACGTGAAAATAAAATTAGTAAGTCAATAAACGCCAATTTAATACTTTTTTTGCACGTTATTATAAAAAATAGTGTATGACAACACGTTGAAAATAGCCTTTTTCAAACTCGTGAATTTATTCAACTCGTTTAAAAAAGCCTTACTTTTCACACTAGTTGCATAAATAACTATTTTAATAATAGGTGTAAAAATAATCGTTTCAAAATTTTAAATGTTTGTCTTGCTAAAAAGAAAACTTACTAGAAACATGAAAAAAATTACTTTTTTTACACCAAACAGTAAAACAACATTTTTCACTCTTTCATAAGACACACGTTTCAATAAAATTTCACTTTTCAAAAACTTTCAATAAAACTCGGAATTTTTGAATTCAAATTTATAAATATTTCGCACAATTTTATTACAGGTTTAATTTTTGACATAGTCTCCATGTAAAGTTTTACTTATGCAGAATGAATACAAGTTTGTTTTTAAGGTTTACAGATTTTACAAATTTCTTTACGTAAAAAATTGTCAGTAATTTTTTAAAAAATTTGATTTCTTGTTAATCCTAAAATATTATAAAATTATTTAAAGAGAAGCAGTGGAAATAAAAACTTTTTCATAAAACTGTTTGAATAGTTTTTACGGAGCGGGAAAAAAACTATTTTAAAAGTTTTACATTTTAGGTCGTAGCATACTAAAATAACGGTTATACAAATTTTTGCTTAATGTTTTGTCTTATAAAATAAAAACTTCATAGTTAAATTCTTCACAAGATTTTAATACTTATTTTAATAACTTTTTCAAAATAAACATTGTATTTCTATTCAGTTATAAAGCAAAAAATATTCAGAAATATTAATATTTTGGGATGCAACAATTGAATCACTTTTAAAAAGTTTTCATTTTTAAACTATCCTAAAATAGAAATTTTGTTTTTCCACAAAAAAAAAGGAAAACATGCTAACCATTAAGAAGAACATTTTGAAGAATTGTTTATGTATAAAATAAGTTTTTAACATCAGAGTACTCCAAAAGACGTTTTTTTTTTATCTTAAGATTCATTGAATTAGTTTATTTATAAGAGTAACTGACCATCGACTTGTGGTAATACCTACATACAAAAGACGTTTATCAAGTCGTAGTTTTGCCAGTTGGCTAAAGATTCCATTCGCCACCCAGGGCAATTTAAATGCCTCTGTGCCCATAGGGATCTACCTTGCGTGCACCAGGCTCGCGAGTTGCTATATCTTCGAGATTGTTACCTTATAGACGATCGGAACGGCCACGCCTGCGGTGACGTCACAACTGCATCAAACATTGTCTTTTAACCCATAAACAAACCACCCGGCAGCTAATTCTTCCAAACCACAACGGCCATGCCTCGTTCCTCGTTCTGCCATTATTGTGACTAGTATTTAGAAATAATTGACTAGTTTGAGTCAGAAGATTTTTCTGCCGCGTAATGTTCCACAGAAATAGAATTACTATTGAAATGTTTTGCGTTCACAGTTTGCTTGATCTTTTTTTTTTCGTTTGATGGGCGGTTCGTCAGATGAATTATGAAATTAGAGAACTGATGAAGATGAATCAGCTTCCGTCCATCTTGTCTAAAGGCAGCTCTTCGTGGATTAGCTGAAATTGAAAATGGATATTAATTTTTTTTATCGTTCGTTTAATTGAAATTTTTTATTCTTAGAATAGATTTTGGACCAAGCATACAACCCAATTAACTTTATACTTGATTTCTTAACCACTTTGCAGTTAACGCATTAATCGTAACACTCGGGTAGGTTTTAGGTTTTAAGTTTTGACAATAGATGGCAGCACAAAATATTAATTTTATGTATAAAAATTAAAGACATCTTGTATAAGAGACTTGTCAGCTGACTACCGGAGTTGTGCAACGTTGGCATGATAATTTGAATGAACATTTTTAATACTTATTTACAAAAGTGTACAAAAAATACAACTATTTAAGAGTTTCGAATATTTTGTGGATTTTGTATTTTGATAAATGAACATTTAATTTATGCAATTTAAAAAAGTATTATTACCTTGTTTTGCCGAAATTAGAAATAAAATCTATTGACTAACATTGTGCTACATTTTATGACGACATTCTGTACTGATTTATATGACAAACTATTTTTAAAACATGAACTTTAAATAAAGTTTCTCATTTTATTGCTGATTAGGCAACAGCGATTTAAATAATGAAAATTAAATTTCAATGCTAATTAAATGGGTGATTTGTTGACAGAGAGGTAGACAGATATTCCTTTGGACGAACAGACAGACCGACAAAAAGATTTTTTAAGATCCGACTAAAAGAATCGAATTTAGAAGGAGGTTACGGACTGAAGGACATCTCCAGCATTCAATACCTACTTTCCAATTTTTAATTCTTTCAAATTTAAAAAATGGAAAGCAAGCTAACAATCATTAAATATATAATAATGAGTTTATCAAGTGGGAAGTTATCAACAAGGTAAAGATTAAACCAGTCAAATTCCCGACACAAATGTTCATTTATCAAAATACAAAATCCACAAAATTTTCGAAACTCTTAAAATGGTTGTATTTTTTGTAAACTTTTGTGAATACGTATTAATAATGTTAATTCAAATTATTATGCCAACCAACGTTGTACAACTCCGGTAGACAAGTCTCTAATACAAGATGTCCTTAATTTTTTTTACATAAAATTATTATTTGGTGCTGCCATCTATTGTCAAAATTTCAAACCTAAAACCTACCCAACAGTTTAAGGAATTTTACAGTACACAATCAAACTTATTTACCAAAAGTTCATCACCTATTTTATCAAAAATATTTACGCTACTATACATAAAAAAAACTACAAACTTTTTACTTCATTCCAAGCGGGTTTCTATGTAAGCTATTCAAGTAAACAAACTTATTAATGTGTCCAAAGATTCACAAGCCAGAACTAGCATTCAGGTTTTTAGGCAAAAAAAATGTATAGTGCTGCCATCTTTTGGTATAATTAAAAAGCTAAACCTGACCCGAGTTATTTTTAATTCATTTAATATTCTATTAATTCAAACACAAATAATTCAAGACAAATATTTCCGTCCAATACTCACATCAACCAGCTTTGTCCTGTACGAGTCATCCGGTTCCCTGTACCGTCTCGGGGGCAGCCGAATATTGGCTCGCCTCAACACCAGCTCCAAATCGTCGTTCTCGAAGATTTGGATCGGGTCTACTTTGTGCTTGTTCACCAGCTGGCCGAGGTACTCCACGTAGTGTAATCTGTGAAGGAAATGATTTTGGTTTTAACGCAGCTAATAATGGATTCGTAAGTACTATAATCGGGACGAGGAAGATTTTTATGGCTGAACTACAGGGTGGTGCAAATAAAAGTGGAACCAACGTGGAGATAAGAATACGACAGAAATGTTGATAAGTCAAAAACCAATACAAAAACAGGTTTGCTAACATGAAGCCACTGATCGCTTCAATACTAAGCCCAAACAAACGCTTGGCGACTTATTTGCCGGCAACTACGCTATGGTTTGAGAAGCTAGTTGAAAAGAAATATAAACAAGGTTTGTAGAGCTGATAAAAAATGTTCCCACGAGTGATTATTTCGGTCGTTATTTATCCTAGAGAATCGGACCTTTCTGGTTTTGTTAATACAAAACATTCTAAATTGATTGCAAGACCCAAAATCTGGTGTTCAGACCCGTTTCGGAATGTTTTTGGACTGGTTGACAGCAGATCCTGGCTGACGCCATTTCGTAACTAATCGTTGCATAGTACTCTTTTTTAACACTTTTACACCTTTAAGTTCTTTAACAAACAACTGGCCACATTTTTTCCACGAATTCATTTTAATAAAATTTTCTACAATGAACACCTTCTGCTGTCCTGTGAGTTTCATCTTCACCTGTGAATTGATCAACTTACACTCACACAGTCACAACTCACACTGACGCACTACGATCTGAACTGGCCAATCGTCCATGAGTAGATCTAATGTGATGCTAATGCTAATCCAATCCAACCAATGCAAAAACAGGTTTGTCAAGTGAAACCATTGCACGTTTGAATAATCTTATTTCCACTTGAAAGCTTTCAAGCGGCTTCGGGAGTTTTTATCTCCAAGCATTTCGACGTATTCCTATCTCTAGACCGGGGCCCACTTTTATTTGCCTCACCCTGTATTTTAATTAAATTATAGTGGATATAAAACATATTGCGCTTTGAAAGAAAGGGTTTGGTTTCAAAAACCGATACTAAGCTGTCACAGAAGTCGTCCGCATTAGTAGCCAGACCAGATTTGTTTCAGTGAGGAACTTTTCCACTATAAAATCATCATTACATTTTGATAAATCATATTTTCATTGTATTAACGTTGTTTGAAATGACAAAATGAAACTGAAACTATTTGCAAATTTTTTTATAGCTAAATAGATGAATAGCTAACTAAAAGTTACTGCGAAATGCAACACGTTTATAGTCACCCTACGAATATTGATCATATTTTTTAAATTACACTATAGACAGCTTTAATTAAAAAGCCTAAACGAAACTTGATACCCAAAGTAATCAAAACGGGAATAATATTTTTTATTGTTGTTTTAGTTGGAAAAAAAATTAACTCTAGCTACTCATGTACCTCGTAATTTCGTAATGACGAGCTCGACACCTGAACGGGCATCTAACGGATTCTAGAGCTTAGGTTTCCTAAGGTAACGATCGTCACTGTAGGAAGAGAGTGTAGGACGTAGATTCTTTTATTTTTTTACCCACTCCGCAAAAGAGTGAAATCCACTCCTATAGGGGAAGTGCATTTTCGGCACGAAAAGGAGTGGAAATTAACTCAGATTGAGTTAAAACCGCTCGTTTGTTTTAAGAGTGTAGAGTGGTTCAAGATCGCTCCAAACTCACCTGCAGAGCCCCGCGAATCCCTGCTCGACCTCCTTCCCGCAGCAGTCGTCTAACATTCCGCCCGGAGTCTCCTTCTGCTCCATCACTTGACACACGGCGCTGCCCCCCTCACCCTCAGAGGGGTCGCGGTCGTACGGCACCTCACTCAACTACAAAACAGAAACATCTTCAATGAGATGTTTAATTCATACACGGACGGACCAGCATCATCATCATTGGCGCTACAGCCCCTGAAGGGCCCTGGCCTCGTTACACGGAGGGACAGGACATGTTAATCAATGGGGTTGTTTCACGGAGGATCTGGTAATAGCTCTGCGGTTTTGTTTTCATGTCTCTCGAATTACTGTTGTTTTGGTATTCGGGAGTGAGTTTTCGAAGAGAATATTTTAGTTGTTAATTTTTTAAAATTCGAACTTCTTTCAATGCAAGTTTTCCTTGATAAATGATTAAAATAACCAACAGCAAAGCAAGAAGTTGTAATTTAAAAAAAAACAACTTATTTTTAGAAAACTCAATTTCGAATATCAACAAAAGTAATTCGAGAGACATGAAAACAAAACCGCAGAGCTGTTGCCAGATCCTCCGTGAAACCATTTGGCACTTAACGCATTAAATAAGAAAGCATTTATACATGTCTAAGGATTTATTACAAAGTACACTAAAACCATAAAGAAAAAAACACAACTATAATTCGAAAACCGTCAAACCACTAGATTAAAGAATTAAGCTGATTGTTGAACAACTATCACGCTAATTCGCAATTGAAGCACGCATATTGAAGTATATTTGTTCTTCAACACCTTCGACAAATATTGCACAAACCCATCAATATAGAGATTTTAAAATTCAAAAAGAAACCCAACTACCGATAACTTTGAATTTTCAAAAGCGCAACCAACACGAGGGACGAAAAGAAGTAAATAGACTCGCGAAAGACAACAGCGCCCTCTAGCGAATGTAACGTTGTAGGAATCCGGTTTTTGTTTGCACTTTAAAATACACTACCTCTTCTAGCCACGACAGACTTCATCAGTCACCATTATCGTACGCGGGATCTTCGACTGTCAGGGCACGAACCTAAAGGATGTCAGTCCAACAGTCTATCAACCAGGGTATCCCAGAACGACTATTTTACTCATATGCATTTACCGGTGTGCCGCGCCCGCTATGTGGATTTTAATCGGTTTACTTCTTTAAGCCTTTTCTTGGATTGTAAGGACTGACGACGCACATCCAGGCGATAGAAAGCGCCCGGTTTGTATAAGAACACAAAATCGACCGCTGCGCTGTGCGTCCGAATTTCCTGTTTTCTTATTGGCCCTAGTTGTCACGTGACCGGAGCTCAAAAAATAACGTTGATCTCAGCGTTCGTAAATCTCGAATAAGTCGTGGTTTGATTAGAGCGTCCAAAACGTGCGAAATGGTCGCATACATTACAAGTGTCTACGTATTCGGAAGAGATAACAGTAGTCTTCGCTCACTACGCATGCGTTAGATGCGGACGCATCGCTAGACGTGAATTCTTACAAACCACCCAAGCCAAGATAAGACGCTGACATCGCGGAGCAGGGCGTTTTTTAGCGCCTTGACGTGCGTTTTCAATCCTTGCAAACCAGGGCTTTAGGTGGTTTGTTTTTATTGACGTCTAGCGATGCGTCCTCATCCAGCGCATGCGTAGTGAGCGAAGGCCACTGTTATCTCTTCTGACTAGATAGATACATCAGCCATTTCACACGTTTTGTATGCTCTCAGTCAATCCACAACTGATTCAAGTTATACGAACGCCAAGAACAACGTTATTTGTGACGTAGCGGTGACGTGACAACTAGGGCCAACCAGAAAGCGCGAATTTCGAACGCAAGGCTCAAAGATTTTGCGTTCTTACAAACCAGGTCTTTAAACAAAAAAAAATCTCATAAACTCACGTCCAGGAGCCTCTGCAAATCCTCCGGATCTTTATCCCTCAGGTAGAAGAGACAGTTCCGCGGATGGTGCGCATGTAGGCCAAGCTTGACGCAGAAATTGGAGACGCCGCACTTCTGGCCCATCTTGAAGGGCCGCGAGCACCCGCTGCAGAAATCGTGCTGGCACTGGGTGCAACGGAAGTGCATGCACCCGCCCTTGGCGAGCTGGTACCGGAAGTGGCATCGGGGGCAGTCTGCAAATAAAAAAAGGAGGTAAATCAGACGATCTGCCTTATAGCATGTTGTTCCTAGGCTGCGAACCTGATTATAACAAACTAACAGCCAGATTATATCATCAAACACATGCAACATTTAATTTTTAACATTCTTTTCTAGATTTCCTCTTCAAGCTCCCTTCTTTCCTAGAATACCACCCGAGAATACCAAGTTTGGTCTCAACTTGCTCCAACCATGTTCTAAAAAAGAATCGACCCTATAGTTCTCCGTCAAAAAGTACTCGGCACAATAGAAAAGCTCTCTCAGAAAAGCTATGCAATAGCCTACACTGATGGCTCCTCGGACAGCTCACTCAACAATGGAGGTGCTGGAATTTTCATCATCTTTCCAGATGGCAGAAATACATAGATATCATAGTTAAAGTATTAGATTGGCTGATCACGTGACCTACAATGCTAACGACGGGACGCGCATGGAGACCAGAATAAGGGGGCGAAATGGCCAGTGTTGCTGCCACTTTAAGGAGAAAAATACCATTTAATTCCAAAATTACAAACAAAATACTAGAAAAGGATTTAAAGTCACTAAAAAGATTCCAAAATGCAGCTAGTATTTTTACGATATTTTTTTGTAGTTTTAGAGTTAAATGGTATTTTTTCGTAGTATTTTTCTCCTTTAAAGTGGCAGCAACACTGGCCATTTCGCCCCCTTATTTGGCCTCCATGTGCGTCCCGTCGTTAGCATTGGAGGTCACGTGATCAGCCAATCTAATACTTTAACTATGATATCTATGCAGAAATACCATGCATACAATCAATACATCTAATTATTGCCTCCAATACCATTTATTTAAGAAGCCCTCGTCTTATATTTAAACGACTCTCAAACTATTGGTTTCACAGAAAAAATGACAATATTTTCGGATTCTAAATCAGCTTTAGAAGCTATCGGAAATGGAGAGACCAACTTCACATCCGAAATTATAGACCTTCTCGGAAAAGTTACAAAGCGGCGAGGGAAAATCCTGCGTCTTACAATGGATACCAGTACATGCCAACGTTGAAGGAAATGAATGTGCGGATTCCTTGGCCAAAGAAGCTAAAGAACTCGGCCAAAATGCAACACCATCACACTTGCTGATGCTAAGACATTGAATTATGACATTATGCCAGACATAGAATTATGAATCACACATAAGAAACCCCCCTTAACAGAATTCGATTGTCCCAGAAATATTACATCCACTATTGACAGACTTAGAACTGAGCACTTTAGAAGCACGAAAATTCATCCACACAAAACAAGAGCCTACAGTCCCTGGACAAATTATTAGACTCACTGCAAGATTTCGGGTGTTTCTATTCTTCGTATAGATAAACAAATACGCAATGATTCAGTTGGATTTTTTCGACATGTGGCTGACTGAAAGGAAAGAAGTGATGCCACTCTCAACTTATAAAACTTTTCCAATGCTGAGAAAGGACATTGGGTCATGTATCCCAATGTGTATATTGGGTCAGAGTGCGTCTAATAATTTGTCCAGGGACTGTATGTTCCTTTCAAAAACTGCCCCGAAGTCCAGCTCACGCCGCGCCCAACCACATCTGGGAATGCCCAGTACACTCTTAAAACAAACGAGCGGTTTTAACTCAGTCTGAGTTAATTTCCACTCCTTTCCGGTGCCGAAAATGCACTTCTCCTATAGGAGTGAATTTCACTCTTTTGTTTTAAGAGTGTATGTTGCGGTGAGTCTCTTGAAGATTGGCAAGACTCACTGCGTGAGATCCTATACAGATGGGATGCACCGATATGGCAGAGACTGTTGCCAACGCTTTTGAAACTATCTAGACTTTCTACCACAATATTATCTGTCCATGGACACCGAGAACAACTATAACATTTACTTAATTGGCAATATTTACATACGTAGACCTTAACAGGATTGACTTCACAACTTTATTTTCATAGAGGTTCGTAGGAGGGGTAGAGGGGTCCTCCAATTGATTTAAATTGAAGCAGGGCTGTCAGGGTTTTCGAGTTACTGCGCATAACATACTGACACCGAGGTATCCCAAGATGCATCGCTCTAGCCTGCTTCATTTGTGCGCTACTGCGCATATTCAAGGACCTCTCTATTCTCCTTCCTACTTCTATGTTTATTTTACAGTTTCCTTGGTACTGACTTTTATATTATAAGCGAGAAACCTTCTCAGAAATATCTATATGGTAACAGCTAACAAGTTGCAGTGATTTATTTGTATAAAAAAATTACGTCGCACGAGGGTCGATCGCGATGTTGGAGGTATTGTAAGAACTAAAATTTCAGCGGTAAATGGGGTTGTTTCACGTCGTGGTTGGCAACAGCTCCAACAGATTGTTTTCATTTGTTACTTTTGCTTTGGTATTCGAAAATAAGTTTTCTAAGAACATATTAATAAGAATATATTGGTTCTTAAAATCATTTGTTATAGAAATATTGCATATAAAGAAAAGTTTCTTTTCATCTATATCGGTTATTTTTAGAGTGAAACCGAAACAACCAATGAAATCGCAGTACGTATAAAGCTGAAAATAAGAGCGTTACATCATTGGAAACATTCACATTTAGAAGACCATTAGCATTTAAAAAATGTTAAAATACAGTCCCTGGACAAATTATTAGACGCATTGTATTTGTTTAGTAATGATGAAAACATACCAAAGCAGAGGTGCCGATCCCCCCCAGAACTAACGACGCACCCCCCCCCCCTAGAAAAGTATTACCCCCCCCAAAAAAAAAAAACGATGAGGATTTTTTATTTATATGGGCTAATGGAGTACCTAGCCAAAGTAGCTTCTGACTACATCTTTACGGTGTATATAGAAAACCTTATAGTAAAATGATATTTTAAGTACCATCGAATGGGGTAACATCAGGGCCGGATTTCTAAATAGGCTAAGTAGGCTGTAGCCTAGAGCGGCGAATTTTTTTGGGCGGCAAATTTCACGACCAATTAAAACAGCATTCGGCAAATAAAAATTATTATAAGTATACGAATATTTTTAAGAAAGAAAACAAATAATTTACATTAATGCGTAAACCGTAAATGTATATATAATACTAATATTTCGTAGCAAACATGCTAGCTGCGACTTGCGAGGGCAATTGCACCTCTCCTCCCGGATTTCGAAGTTGAAAGAAAAATAGTCGAACAGTTTTTTTAAAAAATCGCCTATTTCGCTTTCGATTTAGCGTGTAAAGGTACATAGATGATTCTAATATGTGTATCTATTTTAAACAACACATACCACCCTATTTTGCAGCTAACCAGCTACCTTTCCCCGAAGGGGGAGAATATTGTGACAGGGGCGGCAAATCAATCGTATAGCCTACAAGCGGCAAATCTTTAAATCCGGACCGTAACTTTGTCCCAAGAAATAAAACCCTAGTACTGACTTTCTTCTTAAATATTTTTCTACTGTAGGTCAAAGCAGAGTTGCCCCTAATCGAAAAAGGGAAGCACCTTTTGTTGGAATATCTTTTATAATACGGAATTACAAGCTATTTTTAATTTTCCTTTAAAAAGGTTTTTTTTACAGCAAAAAGTATCGGAATCTAATTAATTGGTAAAAATTCCGCTCAAAATTTATGTAAATTGTAATTATATTATTTTTTAAATCAATAAAAATAGCCGGGCACGTGATCCAATCAAAAACGGCTTCCAATTCATTCCCTCAATTCTTAATGCATCAAAAAGTTTATCTTGGTATAGCTTTTTATCTAATACAACACATTTGACATATCAAACAAATCAGAATTATTTTATAATGTTTACAGAGGTAGTTTCACTTAAAAAAAACCTAAAATTTAAAAAATTAAAGTTAAATATAACAAAATTCTTATCGTTAAACTCGGAATTGAACTATTTAATTATATTCAATACCCCAGACCCACACATTTGACACAAGACGACAAGTATTTTCCTAGTGATTCTAAAGCAATCATTTAGTTATTTTGGCTTCGAGTCTAATTCGGAAAAGATTTCTAAACAGTCAGAAATATTATCTGAAGGTCATTAATTCGTAAAACTGTTAAACAAAGATCGAAAGATTTATGAGCCAGCTGCAAAATATGGCGGGAATATCTCATTGATACCATTGGCAAACGTCATCAATTCACCGAAATGTTTTGTAAACTGCGTAAAAATTTATGAGTTACAGTGATCGGATTGTTTATTGGAAATAATTGTCAGAAATCTTCGTCTGGTATGGTATGGTAGACGCCATCGAACATAATTTATAACTCCTTTTTTTTCCTGGGTGTTGCTTCGAATTATGGTTACCCATTCATATTCTTTGAAGGCAAAAAAAATATACAAAAATTGGAGCCACTTTTGATTTTCTTGCCACTTTGTGTTTTATTTAAAACCAAATAAAAATTCGCCAGAGTAAAAGTTCTGAGCCCCCCCCCCCCCCCCCAGGTGTTGCGTCGGGGGGGGGGGGCAGATAATTAGTAAGAATAAGAGTTAGCTGAGTTTTTTTTTAATTAAGATTGGCAGTTTCTTAATTTTTATTAAAAAAAATTCAACCCCCCCCCTAAAATTTCAACGACGCAATCTGCGTCGTTGACCCCCCCTTGTAGGCACCCCTGTACCAAAGAATGCCATATCATTAAAAAAAGATGTCGATATATGTATTAAGTATAGCAGATAGTATTTTCTAATCAATAGCTTAAGTTTAGGAACACAAATGTCCTTCTAAAGGTATTTTGTTCATCATTGATTAATACATGAAATCTTGCAGTGCGTCTAATAATTTGTCCAGGGACTGTAGACTGTTGTTTACAAAAAAAGGACAGTGCGTGCTTTTAAAGCACACAAAAAATGATTTTTTTTAATAGTTCTTTTAACCTCAAATTTCATCAAATTGATACATATTACTACAAGTCGCTATTGAGGGATAACGGAATTTCTTACTCACCTATCCCGTCTTCGGTGAGCATTTTGGCCAGACTGACCGCTTGTGCCTCGTGGTCATTCCCGTCCTTGAGAGCGGCGAAGGCCTCACAGGATATTCCTTGGTGCTCCCTCTCCCACTGCAAACACACATTATATATTGAAAAACAAGAATCTATTTTGTGAAATATATTAATTAAATGAATTATATTAATTATTAAATGAAGTGGTTTGGAATTGAAAATTATGCAAATTGGGAAGAGTTTGCAAAAGGAAACAAGTAGGTTTGTAACAGAATCTGTCACTTAACCCGCTCCACACAACAGTTGTGTTTAACAGGTAAAAACGCGCCAAACACAGCATTAATTCTATATTAAGGTAGACCCGTAGGATAAACATGATTTTTTTTAATTTTGGTGCTAAAAATGTAAAACTAATTATACATCTAGAGTATGTTAGTATAAAGGTTATAATGTAAAAAAAAAATATATTACAGCAGCTAATTTTTTTTAATTTAAATTTTTATAAAAAAATTTAAGTATTTTTAAGTTTTTTTAAAAGCCTACTCCATTTTTTCCTTTTAAGTTACAACTTTAAAATTTTTTTATTTTACAACTGTGTAATGTTGATAACAAACAAATAGAGAGTTTTTTAAAAAATTATATACAAATGTTATTTTAAAATATATATATATATACCACGTTAAGAAAATTTTGCAAAAAAAATTGAATTTTCAATTTTAAAAGGCTTTTTATAAAAAACAAGACTACTTATTCCAAAAAACTCTTCATTTTTTGGTTCAGTTGAATATGCTAAATGTATTACAAAAAGAATTAAAACTTCCTTCTTTTATTTCGAAGATTTAATAATTATTACTTATCGTTTGCAAAAATGAATTTATATTTCAAAGAATAAATAGGTAATATTCCTCGCTTTTAAATAGAAGGAAAAAATTTCATATCAATATACAATCAAAGAATCTCTTTGTGAAATATATTAGACGTCATTTCAAACCGATTTATGTCGCAAAAATAAATGTCTTCTAATTTATTACTTAAAAGCAATAAAGTTTCTCGAGCGATTGTTGCGAATGGCACTTATGATTTAATTATAATAAAAATGGCTTCTTATGCTTTTAAAATGAGAATTAAATTTTACAGGGTTTTTTTTTAATAATTGAAGTACTCCGAAATCGATTTTTTTTCCCTGATATTTTCAATGTCTTCCAATTTCGACGATTTTTTTCTTCGAATTTTTTGACGTATCACACTTGCCTGCATCATTGTCTGTATTTTTAGATATGAAAGTGGGTAACGGACAGACGGACGGACTGAACGATTATAATACCTTCCACTTTTTACGTTATAAACGTAGTGTGAAGCTAAAAATATATGGATCAGAATAAAAATGAACCAAGCCTCTTTTTGTCGTTTTGGAGTTAGCAGCACAGTTGAATGCACTATGTAGAATTTCAGTGCAATAAAGGAAATAGTCGTAGTCCAGATAATATCCGCTAGGCAGAAGTAATTTAACAAAAAAATAAGTAATTTTGTAATAAAGCTTTAACTTTAAACCTCTGTAGCACAAATAAGCTTTAAATGATTCACCTATGGCGTGGTGACCGGGTGTTGTAAAGAAAAAATAGTGAAAATGATGAAAAGGTTTTAAGAGGGACTGTAAGTCCTATAGAGCTAATGCATTAGTTTTGAAATCAAAACTTTTGCAAAAGAATTGTTTTGCCAAGTTATACAATTTTTACCAGGTATGGGAATCATCATAACATCAATTTGAAACAAAATTGAAAATAAAATAAAATCCGGTTATTTAATTATTAATTGATAAAGTTTTAAAATAGTGTCACCATCTGCTGGGCATTTGGGGCATTTTTAACTTCAAGAATATATAATTAAATAACTAAATACCTTTTTCGTTTCAAATTTGTTAGATTTCGATGTTATGTTGATTCCTATACCTGGAGAAAAAGGGATAACATAGCAAAGCAAAACTTCTGCGGAAGTTGTGATTCCAAAACTAATGCATTAGCTCTATGGGACTAACAGTCCCTCTTAAGACATTTAATTTTACTAACCACAGCACAAACTGCATAACAATAAGAATATTGAGGTTCAGGCTTGAGGTTCTTTTTTCAGGACAGGTTCTTTTGGCTTGAGAGTAAGAGCAATATGCCTTGTTCAGTTCGAATATCTCTGTTAATGAATTTGTCCCGCTTTCATTACGCAGAGATTGGTTTGAAAAAATACAGTCCCTGGACAAATTATTAGACGCACTGTATTTTTTTTAGTAATGATGAAAACATACCAAAGAATGCCATATCATTAAAAAAGATGTTGATATATGTATTAAGTATAGCAGATAGTATTTTCTATTCAATAGCTTAAGTTTAGGAACAAAAATGTCCTTCTAAAGGAATTTTGTTCATCGTTGATTGATACATGAAATCTTGCAGTGCGTCTAATAATTTGTCCAGGGACTGTACATTAAAATTTATACTATTGGATGAGAAATTTGAATGACAGATCTTTGGTTTTAGTTCGCGATTTTTACAGGATTCGGGGGCAAAGAGAAATACCGTGCGCAAAAGTTTCACTTCCTGCAATAGGGCGCCGAAACAAAGTTGAAAGAAATTAAATTAATTCAGATTCACCGCAGACTCACCGGTCGTCTACACGAGGAGCAGGTGACGGCGTTGCAGTCGGGACACACGAGGCGCTTCATGTTCTCCATGGCCAGGAAACCGGAGGAACACTGACAAAAGAAAAACCACTTTTAAAATCCACTCAACATTGTCCTGTACTAGAAAGTAGAAGGTCAACTCTACTAGTAGTTTGGAGTTAAACGTATGAAGAACGTCACAGTATCGCCAAACATTGTCTTCTACCACACAAACAAATCATGTGTAATATACAGTCCCTGGACAAATTATTAGACGCACTGTATGTTTTTTAGTAATTTTATGTTTCTTAAGGGTTTTTATGCAATAATGGTATATTTAAACTACAATATTATTGATTTTTATTTAAAAGAATTGTTGTAGATTACATATTTGTATTTATTTTAAGATAATTGTGATTAAGATTAATTTATATTAATTATTTATTATAAGATTATTTATGTGTGGAATCTTCATCCTCAAATGCAGGGGACAGAACAGTCTTGCATTGATAGCATGCCGCGCAGAATTAAAGCTTTGATAGCGGCTAAAGGTGGCTCAACTAAATATTGACTTTTACTAACATTAATTTCACTTTTCTTTAACACTTAATAAACTTATGCTTTTCTAAATGAATGCTGTTTTATTTATGTCAAATAAATCAGTAATTGATTGGATAATATAAAAATAAAAAACAAATAAATTTAAAATAATAAAACGGTACAATATCACCCGGTAATTAATATTTTACATGAAAATCTTGCAGTGTGTCTAATAATTTGTCCAGGGACTGTAAATAAAGCTACTCATTCACAAAATACTTATAGAAGCTTTATTCAGCAAAATGTCGCATACAAAGCATTTGGAATTCCGAAAACATCATTCTTACAAAGTGGATGATGGTGAAGTTCAAATGGTGTTGTCAATTGTTAGAAAGGTTACCTAATATAATGATTTATTATACCATGCCCCACATCCATTGAAGTCCATTAGTAATTGTCCAATCCATTAGTATCCATTGAAGTAATTGTCCATTGAAGTATGATTACAAGATTTTAGTAGATCCCATTCAAAATAATAAATAATGAGTAATAGTCCAGGGCTGGATTTAAAGATTTGCGGCTTGTAGGCTAGGATTGAATTTATTTGTGCTTTTTTTTTGTCGACGTCTGGATGGTGTTTTTCCTTCCCCTTCTTCGTTGTAAGATATCCCAGATATAGGTTTCTTGACTATTTTTTTCTGTCTGCATATTAGAATCATCTATGTAACTTTACACTCTAAATCAAAAGCGAAATAGGCGATTTTTTTGCAATTTACAATTATTCTTTCAACTTCCAAATGCTGGGGGAGAGAGTGCAACTGCCCTCGCAAAGCCATGTTTGTACAAAATATTAGTACTATACATACTTTTACAGTAAAAGTATTAATGTATATTATTTGTTTTCTATCTTAAAAATATTAGAATCTTTATAAGAATTTTTTTATGCCCAATGCCGCTTTAATTGGTCATAAAATTTGCCGCCCCAAAAAATTCACCGCTCTAGGCTACAGCCTACTTAGCCTATTTAGAAATCCGGCCCTGAGTAATACGATAAAGCAAGTAATGGTTGAAGGATTTTCTTTTACCTGCGAGCACCACCTGAAGCTCGGATCCCTCATGAGGACCCTGTCTCGTAACTTCCTCTGGAAGAGTTCGTGGATCTCCGGATCCACAAGTTTCTTTAACTGTAAGAAATGAAATAAACACTAAGCATCAACAGTTTTTAATGTGTCCCAAAACTATAATGCAGTGTACGGCTCTCATACTGCGGTGTCTGAAAATCTGGTTAGTTCATAGAGGTAGGAATGAGGTGTAGAGAGGTCCACCAGTTGAGAGAAATTGAAGCAGGGCTGTCAGGTTTTTCGAGCTACTGCGCATAACATACCGACACCGAGGCATCCCAAGATGCACCGCTCTGTAGAGGGCCCCTCCAATTGAGATGATTTGAAGCAGGGCTGTCAGGTTTTGCGAGCTACTGCGCATGACATACTGACACCGAGGTATCCCAAGATGCACCGCTCTAGCCTGCTTCATTTGTGCGCTACTGCGCATATACAAGGACCTCTCTATTCTCATTCCTAGCTCTATGGGTTATCTGAACGGTCTATTTTAAAAACGTGTTCAAGTTTTTCGTTTACTGACATTATCCAAATATCAACCAGTCTTATAACAGTACGTCATACCATGTTTCCTAGAGGACACTTCCACTATATGTGCTAGCCATCCACCAGAATATGCGAGCCACACTGTATACTCATCCGGGTTGGAGTAAAGCGTTACTTATAACAGTTACTTTTTTAGGTAACATCGAGTAACGTCGCGTCGTTAGGTTCTTTAGAAAGTAACTAACTTAATTACTTTTAGAGGTAACAAAAAATTTCGTTCATTTTCCGTTACTTTCCAAAGTCTGACAGACACCAATTTTGAAATGTTACTTTAAAATACGATTAAATTTTTTTTATTAAATCTAATTGTAGTTCGTTGTTTGTGATTGTTTCTTTAATATTGGTTCTCTTTGAAAACGGTAAGACTGCTAAATTTTAAATTTTCTCATGACTAAAAGTAACTTTGATTAGTTACTTTTCGACAACTGTAACTAGTTACTTTTAATATTTAGTAACTGTAACAGAGTTATTTTTTAATAAAGTAACTGTAACTAGTTACTCTTTTAATTAAGTAACTGCAACAGAGTTAACTTTTAATTAAATAACTGTATTTGTACCAGATTTACATTTTCTATTAAGTCTAGTTACAGAGTTACTTTTTAAAACTAACTTTCCAATCCCCGACACTCACCATCATGTCTAGGTGGTTGAAGTAGTCCTGCGCGACGTCGTCGTCCGTGATGTCCGGCTCGTTGCAGAAGGGGCAGAGCAGTTCCATGATGTTGCGGTCGCGGATCTGCACCGTGAAGTAGGCCCGGATGCAGTCGCGGCACGCCATGTGCGGACAGTGCACCATCGACACGATCTGCAGTGAAAAGAAACCATGGACCCTCTTAAAAACATCCTCTTTTGCTCAATGCTTAAGGAGGAATGGGTGCGCTGGACCGCGGGTCTCCAATCTCAAGTGCCTCAGTGTTAATCCAATGACGAAAAAACTATTTTCTCTGCCACATTCTCCGGCTGTATTGAATATTTTTACAAACCGTTTTTTTTAAATAATAAACGTAGATAACTTACATGTCTCTGTCTTCCCACTTTTTGAAATTGCTTCGAATATTTTGTGTAAAATTATTTATTGAAAATTTAAAAAAAATATTCGAACCCATTTCAAAAACTCAAAAAGTGGAAAGGTCGGGACCTGTAAGTCAGCTACATTTATCACATAAAAAATCCGCTTGTAAAAATATTCAATACAGTCAGAGAAATGTGGCAGAGAAAAAAAAATTTCGCCATAGGATTAACACTGATGTACTTTGCTTTGGAGACCCCAGCGCGCCCATTCCCTCTTAATACAACCCAAACAGGAGCTCATTTGACCTCTTCGCTCCAGACATGTAGAAGGGGCAGAGCAGAACATATGTCTTCAGTCAATATCTTCCATGGCTGAATAAGTTTACGCAAGGGTTGTCATTTTTATCAGTAGTAAATCCGAAAGTGGCAAAGAACGTTATTTCTTTATGCGTCTGACGAATCAAATAGTGTAGCAAGTGTCCATTTCATTATAAGATGTTTTTATGACCGCGAGCTTTGTAGAAATCACTTAACAACTTCATTTATGTATAGGACATACTACGTTGCACGAAAAACGAATTTAAGAAAACTTAAAGTTAGTATTTTTATTCAGTAATGAAGGTGTTCACAAATGGGTCGTTAAATGAGTTAAACACTGCTGTACAGGCTTTTTTCCAAGGTCCTTAATTGTTCGAAGACAGATTTCACGAAGACTAAATGGTGAGTTAATATTTGACAATCAATCGCTGTGTGAAAGATAGATTGGGTCAGAGCGGTTGAGGGCTGCGGTCCAGAACTTTAATCGTGGTAGGTATGGTCATAAAAATAGCGTATAAATAAATGGACACTCGCTACATGATTTGATTCGTCAAGTGCATAAAGAAATTATGTTCTTTGCCACTTTCGACTTACCTGCTGTTAAAAATAGCAATCCTTGCGTAAACTCATTCAGTTATGGAAGATATTAACTAAATATACATGTTTTTATTGAAATCACACTAGTGAAGCACAATATCTTATTGTAGCAGGCTATTACATAATAAAGAGTCCAGTTACAAAACTCACATTCTCCAATATACAGGGTGTCCGTAAAAGAATGTCCGAGTTTCAAATTTTGTCCTGACAGCACGCCTTGTGATTTCTTCCTTTGGGGTTTCGTAAAAGAACGGGTTACGTTCCCCCCCTACCCCACGATTTACCAACCTTGAAAGGTAGAATTGCACAGGCTTCCATTACTCCGGACTTGCTACAGACAGTATGGGAATAATTGCATATTCGTTTGGATGTGTGCCGTATCACTAAAGGCGCACACATTGAGCACTTATAGGAAAAACTAGGTTAGTTTTCCTTCAATGTCATGTATGATTTGTTATATTTAGTATAAAATAAACTCCTGTAATATACCGTTAAAACTCGGACATTCTATTTTACGGACACCCTGTATAACTAATATATAGGGCCCTTTCATTCCTTTCATTATGACGACTTTTGACGATAATAAATTCAATTAGACGAAGTCGCCAACGAACAGACCGGATCTTTAAACTTTGGAGAATGTGTTTTACAACAAGACCCTTAATATAGGTGTTACTGGCGTAACTTACGTGTGACACGGGAAAGTGACCAGCACACAGCAAACACTCCTGTTGCAGATACGAGAGTGCCATCTCGAAGTTGGAGCACTCGTTCGCTGCCTGTACAGCCTCGTCCTGGCTGAAACCAGCTTCTTCCAGCTGTACGACTATTTCGGCCTTGCGGTAGGTCCGGACTTTTCGATCCGTCACCAGCTGGCGGACACGTCTCTGGAAAGATTGCGAGAAAAAGTTTGTTTTTACGATGTATATTTGCAACCTCGAAAGAGTTCTGAAATATATGGAGGGTTCAAAATACAAGTGAACCAAGTCATGGCCTAGTCCTATTCATGGCCAACTTTAAGGCCACCAAAGCTCTACGTGACGTCACGCTACCCGTCTAGTTCGGAATGTCGGCTTTTCCGAAATACGAAACCTATTAGCGCAAGGCCGACTATAATATTCAAGTTCAGAACAGGTATCGCACCTCTTTCGAAAAACCGACAACCCGAACCAGATGGAGGTGGGATGTCACAGAAAGTTTCTTCGGCCTTATCAGTTGAGTCGGCCGTGACTAAGTCCACTTGTTATTTTCGAATTAGCAGCGCAATTGTATGCACTAACTATGTAGAATTTCTGTGCAACAATGAAAAAAGTACTGATAAAATCCACTAGGCAGCGATAATTATTAAAAATAATTAAGAGGTTATTTTGTTATAAAGCTTTAGCTTTAAACCTCTGTAGTACAATTTTTTTTTTTATGGACGTTGTTAACTTGTATTCTGAGCTCTTCGATTGTGATCCCCTTCCCATTAAATTTACAAGTAGGATGTTTAATGAATTAAACTACTTTTAAGTCCAATTAATTGTGTAGGTCTATTGTGTCTTGTGAATTCTGAGTTTTATAAATATGAAGTTTTATAAATATTCTATACTGCTGACTTAGGTCAGTTGTGGCCATTTCCTAGCATTCCCCATATCCTCTATATAACTATGATTAATTACGAAACCGGTTCATTTGCTATCTTAAAACAATAAAAAAAATATATGTGTGATCTATACAGTTGTTTTAAACAATACATAGATCAGACACATATAGACACATAATGCCTGTCCAGTAGGTTCATTAAAAGCAAATCCAGACAGTAATACTACTCACCTCTGTCTCCATCTGCTGCTTCAGGCTCCGCTTCGGCAGCGGTTTCTTCGCCTCGACCACTTTCGGTTTCTGAGTGAACCACGGTTTCTCCAAACTCGTGTCCCGGGTCCTCTCCAGGGCTATGACTGCTTTCGTTGACCTGAAGGACATACGACGGAAGGGGCTGGCGGGCCTCACCGGGCCTCCTACCTCGACTGAGGCCAGGCCCTCGAATCTGTGCCTCAGAGCATCGACAGGACTGGGAGGGACGGCAGCTGACGAGGAATCGTCGTCAGATTCGGAAGACGATTGTTCGTCTGAATCACTAGTTTGGGTACGAATGTTGGTGGGTGGTGAAGCTGTTTCTTGTGTATTGTTGTTTGGGGTAGATAAATTTGAAGGTGTAGCTGGAGTATTGTTGGTTAGTAGTGAAGCGTTTTCTGATTCAGGATCTGATGTGTATTTTATTGGGGTTGATGTGGCTGTTGGTATTGACACTGTTTCTGATGCAATTGTTGACGTATTGTTGATTGAGGTAGATGCGTTTTCCGACTGTGAAGCAGTTTCTGGTGCAGTTGTTGATGTATTGTTGATTAAGGTAGATACATTTGACGGCAGTGAAGCCGTTTCCGATGTTGTAGATGCTGTATCTTCGATTGAGGCTGATGTATTTATTGGTAGTGAAGCCGTTTCTGATTCAGGGACTGGTGTATCTTTGATTACTGGGGAGATGTTTGTTGTTGGTAATGAAGTCGATTCTATTAAGGAAGCTGATGTATCGTTATTTGAGGTGGATATGTTAGTTGTTAGTGAAGCTGTTGCTGTTACAGCGAGGGAAGCAGCAGTTGTAGAGGTAGTTGAAATAGCACCAGTAGCGGTATTAGAATTATCAGTAGTTACTTCCGATAAAGCTTTGGAAACAAGGTTATCAGAAGCGATAGGAGAAGATGAAAGAGCTTTTGCAGTTGTTGCAGTAGAAACTAGAGCAGTTTCTGAAACAGGCAGAGAAGTTGTAAGAATGGTAGGTGTTAGACCTGTAGGTAACAGAGAAGAGTCTAGTTGGGAAGAATTAAAGGATGTCAAAGAGTTGTCTGTAGATTGTATAGAAGTAGAGGTTGCGAAAACGGAACCTGTAGTTAGTGGAGTCATTGAATTTGAGCTGTCAATGAAGGTAGAATCATTGGGAGAAGATGAGACAGTTTGAGAAGCATTAGTAAAGAAAGAATCTGATATAGAATCTTTGGAGATAGGCAATGCAGTAGTGGTTAATGGTGAAATATCATCAGATGATGGAATAGATTGAACAGTTGTTGAAGTAGCAGGAGAAAAATTAGAATCAGGGGTAGCATTTGATGCAGAAGCGTTGCTAGAAACTTTCATAGCATTGGAAGTTGTTAGTGTTGTATCAAGAGGTTCAGAAGATGTAGAAGAAGCATTGGATGCAGAGGCAGTAACTGAATCAGATATTTTTACAATAGATCCTGCAATAGAAGCATTAGAAATGGGTGTAGCAGGCGCAGAGTTAACAGAATACTCAGAAATAGTGGGCGAAGAAGCAGTATTGTTAGCAGCCACAGAAATAGAAGAGGTAGAAGAAGTAGTTAAAAAAGCTGTAGAAGAAATTGAAGCATTTGAAATGTTAATATCAGACATTGAAGTGGTAGAGGAAGTGGAAGCATCAGTAGAACTCGGAGCAAAAGATATAGAAGCATCAGGCTTAGAAATCGCAAGAGAAGAATCAGGAGTGTCTGCTGTAGAAGATATATTAGTCGTAGAAGAAAAGGAGATGATTGAAGCATTAGGCAAAGAAGTCACAGAGGAATCAGAAGTAATTGAATCAGCAGCAAAAGCGTTAGGAACAGGAGTAGGAGCACATTTAATGACAGTTTCTTTTAGTTTTGCAGAGGGCAGAAGTAAAGGGACGCTGGCTGATGCCAAGTTAGGTTCAACTGTTTCTTCTTTTTCAATACAAGCCTCAGAATGCGGCTCTTTGTTTTGCTTCACACTTGTTTTAGGCTCCGTTTCCAATGACGTATTTAATTCTGATCTAGAGTTTTCGTTCATTGTTTCTGAACTTTCAAGTGAAGTATTGGATTGATCGAATTCTGCAATTTTCGATGCCTGAATTTCATTTGTTATATTTTTCTTTGATACTTCTTTGAAAATGATTGTCGTTGAACGGCCGTCGTTCGATTCTATCACTTCTTTTTCCGAAACCTTTTGAGCATCAGTTTTAGATTCGTTGCTATGATTTGATATACTTCTTTTAAATGTAGCTGAATGAATTGGTTCCATTGATTCGAAAGTGGGAGAATCATTATCTCTAACTTCATGATATTTTGGACTGGCTTCCATGGTATCGTGGTCATCATCTATCAATGGTATTTCTTCTTTTGGGGAAGGTATATATTTTTCATGGACGAAAACAGACTCTATTATAGAATTTTCTGGTTTTGTTATAGTTGGGTTAGAAACCTTAGAAGTGTCGTGGTTTATTAAAGATTTCTTTTTACCATTCTCTGAACTTGATGTAGCTTTACTTTTCAGAATAGTGCCTTGTGTTTCATCTTCATGCTCAGTTCTAGTATCAGAAAGTATTTTAGTTGAAGCGTCAGTTTTGGGTTTAGAACCAGTAGTGATTGCGGCTTTTTCTTCGACCTTTTTATCTGAATCTTTAACAGATTTTTGTAAAACCATGTCTTTTGTTTCAATACTATTATTTTTTCTGTTTTCGTTAAGTTTCGATTGATTATGTAGAATCGGAGAAGCGTCTCCTTGTGTAGAAACTTTAGAAGAGCTTGAACTTGTACCACTAATTTCCTCAAAAAGTGTTTGGCTTTTAAGTGTTTGTTTAGTCTCTTTTGCCAAGTTGTTATTAAACTTTTCTTTGTTTTCCTCATTCGCCAATTTCTTAGGTTTCTTACTAGGCTCAAGGGAAGTGCTTGGTTTGATTTCTTTTGCTAAATTTTCCTTAGAATCTTTTATATTTAGTTTGGGGCTTTTAGTTTGATAGGATGAACTTTCTTTAGGCTTCGGCATTATGTTGTCATCAGCTTTTGATTTCTGAATTATGTTTTCATCAGTGGATGCTTTTGGTTTCTGTTCTTCGTCGAACGAAGGTTTATTTTTGATAGGCGTTCCTTGCGAGTTCGAGAAAGATTTAGTTTCTGAAGAATTTATCTTTTGAATATCACAGTTGTTATAACTTTCAGTAATATCAACAGTTAAATTTGACTGGCCGTTTTCAGATTTAAAATCTGAATATAATGCAGTCAACATTTGGTTTGTGTTTGAACTAGCCGAAGTTGGTTTAGGTAAATCTTTGTCTTTGGCTTCGCGTGATATTCCAGTGATAAGTTCAATGTCTTTCAAAGGTTTTATAGAAGTAAGTGTTACACGATTGGCATCCCCACTTGCGACACTCTGTGATTCTTGAGGTATTTGCCCTTTGACAACTATAGTTCTGCGCTCAGGAGATATGCACGGCACCTTTTTATCAGTTTTCGACCCACCAACTGTGTCTCGAATAGCTGAAATAGTACTTTTGATGACGCTGATCGGATTGTACGACTTGGCCTGATCCGAAGAACTATCTTCGTCAGCTTTAGTTGGAGATTCTAAGGAATCGATGCTAGTAGTTGGCGACGGCAATCTCTTAGGATCATTCTTTTTTAATCCCGCCAACTTGCTAAGGAAACTTCCTCGCCTCGTAAGTTTCACTTCTGGTTCAGGAGGCGTTTGCAACGAAGCGTTTCTTTCGAGAGTGTTCGATCCATACGCGTCGCAGTATTCGCTCGGGTCACTGTCTGGTGTCTTGATCCCATAATCTTCGTGGCACGTATGAAGATCTTCGATGTCCCCTTGCTGTTCTTCGTCATCTTCCTCATCGTCCCATTCCACCTCATCGTCGTCCCACGTTTCGTCGCTCAAGACATCGTCTTTTGAATAGTAGTTGTTGTCTTGATTGTGCTTTTGTAGTTGTTGGCTTTGGCGGGACGTCTTGGTTCTGGGCCCCTTCTCCCGCCCCCCAGATCCGCATCAGGAACGGCTTGGCGGAGGACTTGGTGGTGAGCTTGGCGTATGCCAGCTCCACGTCGCCCTGGTTAGCAGAGAGAGCGTCTGTGATGTCTTTCGTGCTGAATTTACCACGAGCTTTGAGTTCCAGGAACTAAAAGAAAGAGACAAAATCATATCATGGTTGTTAATTTGTTCTTATAGTCAACATGCTTATGGGAAAAGTTGAAATAACAGTGAACTAGAGCTACACTGGAACTGCCGAACTAGCAATTTTTAGCAACAGTCGAGTGACGCGGCCGACATCTCAGCGAGCTCTTAGTGGTTTCTAGACGACATCGTATGTATCAACCGGATACCACTACGGATTTAACATACACCTTCTCACTGTGTTGTTATAGGGCGTATTTAAACCCTGACTCCTGTAAATTCCACGTAAGTCGATAAACAAATTACCAAGTGAGAATGAAACCAACTGAGTAGAACAACCATATACGTACTGTATTTCGCAGAACAGTTTAGTTGTTTATTAAACTATCTAGCTATAAAAATTGTGCAAAAAGTCTCCGTTTTTTCTTTATGGTTTTTTCAAACTTAAACAACGTAAATAGAATATGATTTATGGAAATTTTATGATAATTTCATAGTCGAATAGTTATAATTTAATCGAAATAGTCTAAATATAGTCACTTGGTATAAATATAGTCGAAAATTTAATCACTTAAACAAATCTAGTCAGTAGGCTACAACTGGGCCACTTAACCACGGTTAAAAATTACGAAAATCGTCACCAAATGAAATGTACAGGGGAAAACACCCTTCATCAGCTGGGTATCTGTCCGAATTGAGGTCTGCTTGACGAGTAGTGGTGTTCGGAAACCGGTTTTTCGCTTGGTTCTTCATCTGCGGTTTAAGCGTTAGACTAGGGTCTGGCGGGAATCTCGATCATAGATATAGTAAACCCGTGCGCCGCGAGGTAAGAACAAAGGCAAAACTGTTTTTCTTTCACACCAGTTTAGGCGATGACTCGCTATCTCTACCAAGCAGACCTGATGCCGTCAGATTCACAGTAGATGAAGAGATTCTCCCCCTCTACTCTTCCATTGTACTCCCGTAGCTTTAGTGCGACGCTATTTCAACAAAACGAACCCAGAACTCAAATAATTGGTCTAAAGCAAACCTTTCTCTGTCGACTTTCAACACACTCTGTAACAGCCGGCCACACATCCCCCTTATGCAGCCTCAGAGCTTCCCTCGCCTCAGCGTCGCTGATTCTACCGACATCGTCCTCACGTTTGTCACGAGCGTATGTCGCGCACAGGGACACAACTTCTGCCGCCAGGGGGCGCCAATTTTCCTGGAGCCACTCGACGGGGGTCTGGTGGTTGGCGCAGTTCTGCAACGCCACCTGGATGTCGTCAGCGGTGAAACCTTGTTGTTCGGCCTCCTGTGTTAAAGGAAGAAACGCAAAGTCAAGTGTAAGTTAGTTATATTGATGCAACATCGCATTTAATGGTGTGGTAACTAGTGATCTTGCATTGGTGCAACATGATTTTGTGAACATAAGGGGTATTATATTTGACGCAACATAAATAGAAGCAAAATTAGTAGGATTTTCCCAAGATTTTGTACGTTAATGCATGGTCAAGAGTAGTTGCAACAAATTTGACATTGCGTCAATCGGGATTCACTATGGGAGTTGCACTGATGTAAGGTCGAGGGTATTTACACTAACCGTCTATCAATGGTATGTAATGGAATGCTAAGATAAGGGTGTAGTTGTTACTAAATGTTTTGTTGCATCACCGCAAGTTCAAGAGTAGTTGCAAGAAGAAATAGAAACAAGTGTATTCACAGCAATTCAAAGTTAAGGTAGTTACTCAAAAATTAATGCATTAATACAAATTAAAGAGTATTTGCACCAAATTTATCTATATAAATTCAACAAGGTCAAGTATAGTCTCATTAGTTCTACACTGTTAAAAATTTGGTGCATAATTGCACCGGAATTCCAGAACGTTTTAGCTTCCACCACTATTTGGAGTGTGAATTTACCAGTTTTGTGGTAAACACATAACTTTGATGCACCGCAAAAGTGGTGAATCTACGCTCCAAATAGTGGTGGCAGCTAGAAAATTCCAGGATTCCGGTGCAATCTTGGGCCACAATTTTTAACAGTGTAAAAAACTCTTTGGGGTGTAAAATTCGACTCCGTTCATGTTCTGCCGGGTTAACGTCATTGTGATCCAACTTACTCTGATCATACGAACAAGTTCCAGCCCTTGTGCTCGGATAGTTTCCTGCCGACGACGTTCGACCAGCTCTTCCATGCTCAAGTAGTAAGCCGGCTTCCTCAAGTTGTGAAAGTCTCCGAAACCATTATCCTGTGAACGAAAAATAATTATGCTACCACTAAATACGATTAGAAAGAAAGTTCTGCGTCCGATGTAAACACATTTTAAATGCAATTATCGAACTTCCTCAGAAAGATGTTTGGAAACAGAAAAGTTTATTCGGCCGTACGCAAACAGGTTTCGTACATTTTCTTCGGAACTGACGACAATCCAAGCCGAACGGGAGAGCGTCACTATCAGACCATAGCGAACGTAGCTCGTCGAACAACTTTTTGGGAAAGCAAATACGTCTCAAGAGAACGGCTACGTCATGCGTGACATCACAAACTTAAAAGCAGTATTATCGCGGTATTGGAGGAGGAGGAGGCTCGGCCATGACGTCACGACTGAACTTCATTCTGATTGAAGCAGCCGTTCGAACAGCAAAATTGAGCCGGATTTTTTCGAGTCGATTCGAAAGTGCTCATCGAGCAAAAACTGCTCCAAAAACCAGTTTTTGATATGGCGTACGGATGTCGCTGAACGAACGAGCTCTCGTGGGATAAGGCCTTTAAAAACTTCCTTAAGGTGTTAAGTAAAGTTAAGTAGGCCAAGCCTCATGCGCACTAAAACCTCCATATTCGGTGAAAGAAACTTTGCCAACAATTCAAACATCCGGATTGTCGGGAGTCTAAAAGTATCAATATTACTGTTGAAGAGTTTAGTGGAAGATTGTACTATGTGATAAAAAAAGTGAAAAAGAGAAAATGAATTTTAATGCTTTTTTCGTTTGCGCTTAAATCCGTTAAAAACTGTACTTGCAAATGGTCAAAAAATGTATCTAATTTAAAGTTAATGAAAAAAATTGTTGCCTTCGAAAGACAGAACAATATGTTCAATAACACAAAAATCTTATTTTTTTTTTCAAAAATGTCACTTCGCAAGTTCTTCAACTAAGCTCTTCAATAAAGGATTAAAGGTGGCCCTTTTATTTGTAGTCATTTAAGATTAAAAGCTCACCGGATAGTCCCCTGTGAGTGATCCCAGACTCACACTCCTACGCACATTGAGCTAGAAGGAAAAATGGAGTGAGGTGTGTGATTCACTGAACAGGGCAGCAAACGAGCCGATCCAATATAGAAACGCAGAGGAATACAGAGCACTGCAGCAGAAACGAACTGGGCAGAAAACCTAGAAACTTGCCTATTTCGCTATTGGGTTCGTCTTCGCTGGTTCTTAGTGATCCACGTGGTTATTTCTTTAAAAAGTTGGGATTTAAAGTTAAAGAAAGTTAATTCTTTCGAAATAAAAATGTTAAAATACATTTAGGAGTCCAAGTCAATATGACAGAGGCGTCTCATACAAGAATTGCATACAAGTGTAGGGAAAATAGTCCTTTTCTGCCCGGTTCGCTCAAAAGGGTGTGAATGGGTTTTCGGCTCGCTGACACTTCACTCCAGTTTCACTTCTAGCTCACTGCCTATGCATGGGACCCCCATAGTCCAGATCAGTCCATCCTCCCAGAGAAAAGGGACGCTCTCGAATGTGACCTCTGTATCGCGGGATGGTAGGACCTCTCGAAAGGCGACAGGTAACCAGAGCGACCTCCGCACTTTTAAAACTGCAGTGGCAGTCAACGTGTTAAATTTGTTTGAGGTGTTAACATATCTATAAAATTATGGCTGGATTGCATTTGTATAATCTATAGGTGAAAGTTATACTTCGCTATACCGCATTAATTTCATAAGCTTCATAATCTATGTGGGGAAGTTCCTCGCTCACATCTAGGATTACACTACCAGGTGTCTAAATATCATTAAAAAAAGGGTGGATGAAATAGCTAGACAGTTTAGTTTGTCAAACCACTAAAGCCCTTATCACACGGTACGAACGTCGCTCGTCGAACAACTTTTGGGACAGCAAAAACGTCAACGAGAGAACGGCTACGTCATATGCGTGACATCACAAGTTTAACAGGCGTGACAACGTGTAACAACGTGACGTCACGACTGAACTTAGTTCTGATTGGAGCAGCCGTTCGAACAGCAAAAAGGAGCCGGATTTTTTCAGGTCGACTCGAAAAAGCTCATCCACAAAAACTGCTCTAATAACCAGTTTTTGATATGGCGTACGGACGTCGCTGAACGAACGAGCTCTCGTGTGATAATAGGCCTTAAGACCACCAAGCTTATCAATTTTCAAAAGAACTTGAATTTATAAAAAAGGTAGGCGAAATGGTAATAGGAATATTACCGAAACTTGCTGTTATCGGTGAATCGAAAATCAGTACGAATCTCATCTCGAGTAGTCAATATGTTAACTCACCGGATAGTCTCCTGTGAGCGACCCCCGACTCACACTCCTATACATGGGACCCCCATAGTCCAGGTCGGTCATTCTCCCTGAGAAGAGAGACGCTCTCGAGTGCGACCTTTGCATCGGGGGATGGTAGGACCTCTCGAAAGGCGACAGGTAACCAGAGCGACCTCCGAAGTAACCAGGATCGTCATTTCCTCGGTTCCTGTAGTCGTCTGGGTGGATGGATGTGGTCCGGCGTGGACCTCTGGGTCCTGAAATGGAGAAGATAAAATGAATGAAAAGATTGTAAATGAGCATAAATGTGAAGATTGGCGATGGACATATTATCCATGTTATTTTGTCGTACCATTCATATTAACAGTGTTAATTTTGTAAGTGATAGAGTTTGGAGAAAAGCTCCAATAAATATGAAATTAGTTTCAATTTTAGGGTTTGGGATACGGGCATCATAATTTAGAGCCTCAGTCAAGTTATCAGCCGACTTCCTGAATAGGCACCCAACACAACTTTTTAGGAGCGACATCGTACGAGGCGTAGGGATTTCGGAGCATTTTTAGCGTGCACTCCATCTTGTCGGTTTATTATTCGTCGGACCTTTGGTCAGCAGTTGGCTTAATCCTGGCCTCTAATCTACTGACAGAGCTTCAAGATTGCTTTACGTCTCGTAATTTATAGCTGTGATTAAATGACGAGTTTGGCATTTAGGCTGAAATTTAACTGAAACGCTTCGAATTCGCACAAGATTGACCTGCGATATACGATCGGTTTAAGCTCCGCCCAACGCTCTCAAAAAACCGTATTTAACTTCCCAAACCACGCGAATTCGTGCTCAAGGGCGTTTCATTCGAGCATTCGACAAGAATACTACACCTGCCTCTTTTTACGTGAAGTTGACCAATGAAATAATTCGAAAATCACTGGAAATATGTATAGAGAAGGGCCAATACCGTTCTTTTAAAGATTCATCCAAAGCGTTTACGTTCTTTTTAATGAATCGTTCAAAAAAACGATTCGTTCTTTTTTGGCCAAGCGAGTTGGAACGATTCGTTATCCAAACGATACATGATAATAAACTTCTTATTAGGCAAATCTATTGGGTTTCCCCTCACAGCTTAATAAGTTTCCGGTTGGGGTTTCTTTTTCTTGTAAAAATAATATGGTATTTGACATTTTTTGCCGATATTGAGTGCCAAAACAGTAAACAAACAGTTCGCACCCGATCGCTCGAATGGCCTGAAACCAATCGTTTCTTGACGTCATTCGCGCGCGAAGGATTTGTTTCAGTTCAATTAGAAAACGAGCAAAATCTTCGAATCTCCACCCATTCGCAGGCGAATCGTTCGCGTTGCGTTTCAGTTAAATTTCGGCCTTAGTCTCTGTTATCCTAGATGCGGCCCTGACTCCATACTACATCTCAGATGAAAAGCCAGAGTTTTAACCATTTGGATTTTAGGTTTTGGTTGAAATAACGTCAAACTAGGGCTACACAAGAGCGACTACAGCGACTTAAAATTTTTAAAAAAAATCGCTGAGTATGTAGCGTGCTAAGCTCTGTGCCCTTGTGTCGTAATTTCGGTACGAGTGGTCCATAACGAGATATGTAAATCAGCGTAATACTACGCATTCTATCATTTGGTTGCCCTTTATTTCTACCAAGGTAAAGAAAAGCTATTTCCGTTATAATCATTCTTAAGGATCCGTGCCCTCACCTTTGCCACCAGCTCTTTGTGGCCCAGACCCTCTCCTCTCCATTTCCGGACTAGGCGACGTCCCAAATGTCCTCCTCTCGTAGTCCGGGCTCTGGGCTAACCTGATGTTCCTCCAGGGGCCGTTTCCAACATCGGGTAATGTGGCTTATTTCTAGCCTACTGACCAAGTACTGATTTCTAAACTATTATGTACTGGCAGAGTTGAGTTGGGTTGTCACACTAGAGCTACACGAGAGCTATTGGAGACGGATGTCGTAATTTAGAACCAAAGTCAAGTGACGCTACCAGTTTATCTTCAACATAGTTTTACGTCTCGTAATTTATAACTGGGTTTAAATGACGAATTTGACACATTAGATATCCCGCTTAGGAAACTCGGGCAATGACGTACGCAAACTGTTTTGGTTCAATTAACGTCACACTAGAGCTATACAACGGCTATTATCGACCTATCGAAAGTTATAAATTCTTGAATTCGTAGTGTGGTAAATTCGCGGTTAAGCGACCCACAACAAGGTACGTTGTATTACAGTGTAATACTGCGCATCTTATCAACCTTGACATTATGACAACTTAGGTTACCCTTTGCGTTTACCAAGATTTAAAAAAAAGTGTTTCAATTACAATCTTTCAGAATAAACTGTGTCTTACCTTTCCGATGTGATCCAGACCCCCTCCTCTCCATTTCCGGGCTAGGCGATGTCCCAAATGTCCTTCTCTCGTAGTCCGGGCTCTGGGCTGACCTTGTGTTTCTCCAGGGGCCGTTACCAGCGGCCCGTTCCATCACCGGGCTCTGGGCCACGGGCGAGTTGTAGGCGTCAGAAGCCGTGGACGATGTCGAGCCACGTCTGATGTCGTCGGAGGTGGAAGTCTGGGTTTCGATGCATCTGCTGCTGGGCGGTGGGCCTAAAAATGTACCAATATCGTAATAGTTAAGCCGATGTTTCTAAGAACCCAATATGCGCGCTGAGCTGTGCGTCTAAATCGCTGGATTTCTCATTGGCCCTAGTTGCCATATGATTGCTACGTCATCAATAACGTTGATCTCGGCTTTCGTAAAACTTGAATCAGTTTGATGCCCTGGTTTGTAAGAACACAAATTCGGACGTTGAGCTGCACGTCCGAATTTCCCGCTTTCTTATCGGCCCTAGTTGTCACATGACCACGGCACCAAAAATAACGTTGATCTCAGCGTCCGTAAATCTCGAATCAGTCGTGGTTTGATTCGAGCGTCCAAAACGTGTGAAATGGCCGATGTTTCTACCTATTCGAAAGATATAACAGTGACCTTCGCTCACTACGCATGCGTTAGATGCGGAAGCATCGCTAGACGTGAATTCTAACAAACCACCAAAGTGAAGATAAGACGCTGATATCGCCGAGCAGGCCGATTTTTCACGCCTTGACATGCATTTTCAGTCCTTACAAACCAGGGCTTGATTGATTATGGCGTCCAAAACACGCAAAATAGCCGATGTATTTGCTTATTTGTAAAGATTATTTATTAAGAGATAGCAGTGGTCTTCGCTCACAACGCTTCTACGCTAGATGAGGACACAGTCTTTACAAACCAGGGCTTTAGATGACTTTAAAACTTTAAGATAAAACAGTGTAGATTAAATGCAATATAACTGGATAGATATATGAAGTAGAAACGTATCTATTCAGGAACGAAGGTTAATAATTTCCCTTTAGTTTCATTTAGGTGAAACACGATTGTCTTTTATGATAGTCCAGCAAATCATATTATCGTAATTAAACTTCACACATAAGGACTTTCTTAAGAATCGTTAAGGACTTATTCAAATATAAGAACTTCTTGAGGATCATTTGAGGAACTAGTCTCGTGCCACTTTTTAAGGATCGTTAAGGACTGAAATCCTTAATAATTATGCTCTTATGATATCCTTAAAAAATATGATATATTTGTTGTTGTTGTTACTAATGCCACTTGGGAAACCTAAGCTCTTCCCGCGGAGCGGGCAAGTATTAAGGAAAAATGGATGCGGTTCCTGAGGAGAGATGCCCGTGTAGAAACTGCACGGCAGGAATCCGTCTTGGCATCGTGCTGACAGATGCCACCATCTATCGCCACCTCCGCAATTTAGACATGTCCCTGAAGGCGAGGGAAATAGTCACCAGGGACCTGTACCCGTGGGAAACTGTGCCATGACCGCCCACAGGACTTTCGTACCCACAGATTTAACGAGCACGTACTCCGTATATACTCGGTGGGTCTTCAGTGGTATCGGGACTCGATCGCGGGACCTTCCGATTCCAAGAACGAAGCCTTAACCACCAGGCTATCCACAGCCCTATGATATATTTGCAAACCATGACACGATTTTTAAGTATTCCACTCACGAATCGATATTGTTGAATTGTACTCCATTCTTAAATAGTAATCGCCAATAAAACAGCAATTCCCCCCTCCTCCCAAATATTTATCTCAGTTAAACTGTCTAGTCTTATTCGTCAAATTATTTGAAATTTTAGCAGCCATTCATTCTGATCAATTTGCTGGTTTCTGGTGACGTACTTCCTCCGCTTTCCTTCCATAACTTTCCTCAATCGGTTCTCCGATTGGTGCTCTGTTTACACGTACCATTGATTCACTAATCGTAGTTTGCGAAAGAAAGAATTTTCATTCAGTGTCATTATACTGTTGCCTTTTCAGGTCTAAAACATGACATATGGAAGGATGCACACAATCAGTCAGGGTGTGCTTCATCACAACCAAACACGTTGTTGTTACTAATGCCACTTGGGAAACCCAAGCTCTTCCCGCGGAGCAAGGCAAATGGGTGCGGTTCCTGAGGAGGGATGCCCGTGTCTCTACACGGCAGGAATCCGACTTGGCCACCTCCGCAATTCAGACATGTCCCTGAAGGGGAGGGAAATAGTCTCCAGGGACCTGTACCCGTGGGAAACTGCGCCATGACCGCCCACAGGACTTTCGGACCCACAGATTTAACGAGCACGTACTCATGTACTCGGTGGGTCTTCAGTGGTATCACTCGATCGCGGGACCTTCCGATTCCGAGAACGAAGCCTTAACCACTAGGCTATCCACGGCCCCACCAAACACGCACTCACCATTAGTGATCTTGTCGATGAACTTTGGGTTGGCGTTTCGCAACTTTCCACTCGACTTGTAGACCGGTTTGCTGGATGGAGGCGGTGTCTGTGGGGGTCTCGAAGATTCGGGTCTTGACTGTGGGGGTGTCGGAGTTGGTTTAGTCGGGGGGAAGTCCTCTTTGAGTTTCAAGAGTTCCTCCAGGCCACGGCTGATCTCCTGTATAAGAAAGAATATATTTAGTAACAAATCGTTCCAAGTTAAACTGACAAACGGGTGGGTTTATTTTTTTTATACATCTTCTTCAAATGTACCACTTAATCCCGCTTTAAGTTTTCTTTTAAAAATTCTTATAATTTGTCGATAGTTTTCCTTACCTGACTATATAAAGTACAAAAAACAATAAAATTTAATTTTAATAATTTTATTAATTATTTTTATAAATAATTTTCCCAATAATTTTATTTGTTTGGCTTATATACACACTACAAATCGCAAATAAAATTACTAATAGAGGATGTTGGTTCATGCATCATGTCCTAGAAAGCAAACGCACCCAGGAAATTTTGTGAAGGAGCTTGATAGGCCTACATGGGACATTGAGCCAGAAGAAACGTGGAGTGAGGTGTGTGATGCACTGAAGAGGGCAGCAAACGAGCCGGTTCAATAACGAAACACGGAGGAATACACGGCACTGTAGCAGAAACGAACCGGGCAGAAAACCTAGAAACTTGCCTATTTCGCTATTGGGTTCGTCTTCGCTGGTTCTTAGTTAGTGATCCACATGGTTATTTCTTTAAAAAGTTGGAATTTAAAGCTAAAGAAAGTTAATTTCTTTCGAAGTAAAAATTTTAAAATACATTTAGGAGCCAAGTCAATATGATAGAGGGGTCTCAAACGAGCATTGCATACAAGTGTAGGGGACATATTCCTTTTCTGCCCTGTTCGCTCAAAAGGGTGTGAGTGGGTTTTCGGCTCGCTGACACCTTACTCCAGTTTCCCTTCTAGCTCAATGACATGGGATCACTCATTGGCTAATTAAATCATGACTGTTGCAGACGTGACTACGTTTAAGTCCTGAAACGGCAGTATGAATTTTAAGATCTTTTAAATTTCGTTTTATACGATGCTTTTTAAACAGTTATTAATAACGCAATTGTTTTAGTACCTTTTATATCAATGTCGTTAGCAGGCCTTTCTGGTTAGCATTTTCTGATTTTTATTTATTCATCGTTTTTATCCACTAAAGAAGGGACTTAGTTTAAGTTCCAAAACGGCTGTTACTTTTTACCATCTTTTAACTTTTCATTTGCGTTTTATACGTTGCTTTTTTAACTCTTAACCCTTTCAGTCCCAATGACAATTTGGCATCATCATTTTAGAAAAAAATTTCTGATCGTCTATAGCCATTTATGATATCAAAAAGCACATCATTCGATTCTTATATTAGAAAATAATTTTTATTAATCCTAATAGATGTCAGCCCTATTATTTATTTTAAATTATGATCAGAAACATTATGATGCCAAATGGCACCACTGGGACTGAAAGGGTTAATAGAGGTTTGTCAACGATCAATCTTAATATTCTATTTAATATCCTTACCTTCTCAGCTTCGTCCAAAGCCGAGTTGAGCACTGCCATGTCTCTCCTCTTACCCTCCTCTTCCTCTAATTCCAGTTCCTCTAATTTCTTCTTTTCGGGGGACGGACAACTCACATTGGATGCCCGCGTTGCGGGCCTGCTATCCGCTGGCTGCGGTGTGACTGCTACTGCAGGAGCCTTGCTCGTTTCTTTACATGAAAAATAAGGACCGTATGAGAATCGTTAAGAACTATAATTAGTAAATAAGAATTTGTAATAGTTGAAGGCAATAATATTCGTTAAAATAAAAACTTTACGAATCTTTAAGGACTTAACTCAAAACAAGTATCTCTTGAAGACACGATAAGGACATGTTGAGAATCGTTAAGGACAATAATTGGTTAAAATAACAATTTGAAACGCAATGATTCTTTAAAATAAGGACTTTCTTGCGAATCGTTAAGGACTTATTCAAGATGAGGACCTCTTAAGAGGAGTTTGGGATGTGAAAGAAAGTGGGTGACGGATAACGAACGGACAGATGAACTGAACTATTCTAATACCGTCCACTTTTTAGGTTATAAACATAACGTTAAATTTGAAAACTTGTTAAAACGGTTGACGGTTAAAACTTGTTTTTCAGTGACATTACTTTCGAGGTATGGTTGCGTCGAAACATCCTCACACTAAAGCTACGCGAGGACTATTGGCGACGGATTCATAATTTAGAACCACAGTCAAGTTAAATAGCCAACACCTTGGTAAGCGCCCAACGCAACTTCTTAAGGGGGACATCGTGCGTGGCGTCGGGACTTAAGATCATATTTAACATGCTCCCTTTACGTGGGGTAGTGGTTAGACCTTTATGCTGCGCAGGCCGGCATTACAGACCGGCAATTATTTTGGCAATGCCCCGACCGGGACTTTTCGCATGCAAGGCAAACGCCTTACCGACTGGGTTCCCCAGCCCATCCAGCCAAACGGTAAGAGTATGCACCATAGATATCATAGTTAAAGTATTAGATTAGCAGATCACGTGACCTCCAATGCTAACGACGGGACGCGCATGGAGGCCAAATAAGAGAGCAAAATGGCCAGTGTTGCTGCCACTTTAAGGAGAAAAATACTACGAAAAAATACCATTTAATTCTAAAATTACAAAAAAAATATCGTAAAAATACTAGCTGCATTTTGGAATCTTAGTGACTTTAAATCCTTTTCTAGTATTTTTTTGTAATTTTAGAATTAAATGGTATTTTTTCGTAGTATTTTTCTCCTTAAAGTGGCAGCAACACTGTCCATTTTGCCCTCTTATTTGGCCCCCATGCGCGTCCCGTCGTTAGCATTGGAGGTCACGTGATCTGTCAATCTAATACTTTAACTATGATATCTATGGTGTATGCACTAAGAAATACGAACCCTGGACCGTCGGTTGTATGTCTGTCGTTGTCGTGGCTGTCTTGCAGCAGACCTGGCAAATGCGGTTACCGACCGGGTTCACGTAAGTGCAGTGGACACATTCCCACGAGTCTGGAGGGGTCCATGGACGCGTAGAGTCCGCATGGGTATCGATGGATGGACCTGCAAAGGGGAAAAGTATTAAAACTAGATACGGAAGGACTCGGGTCTCTTGAACGTAACCGAAAGTAGTTGTTTACCCGTCCTTGATTGGTCTAACTAGTGTAGCGTAGCTTACGTGTCACGCGGGCGCAGGGCACCAATCAAGGGGGAGAAAAAATATCAAGGGATAAATTCAAGGGACCGAGTCCCTACATGCATGTTTGGATTATGAGAAGAAATATGTTTGGAGAAATTAGAGCACAAGTTGGTTGGTTGGAAGACATATTTTCAGGTTTGTGTGCTTGGTTACAAAGACCCGCTTATAAACCTTCGTCAAGAAGGACGGACACGACATACACACACATACAAGACAGATGCTGCCATCTATCGCCACCTCCACAATTTAGACATGTCCCTGAAGGGGAGGGAAATAGTCTCCAGGGACCTGTACCCGTGGTAAACTGCGCAATGACCGACCACAGGACTTTCGGACCCAACAGATTTCACGAGCACGTACTCCGCATATACTCGGTAGGTCTTCAGTGGTACCGGGACTCGATCGCGGACTTTCCGATCTCGAGACGCTGACCACTAGGCTCCCTACGGGCCATTGGAGCACAATAATGAGCTTGTTTCAACACTTTGTCAGAGAAAACAAAACAACCAATGACATCGCAGTATAGAGAGCGTGACATCATAAGAAATATTCCCATTGTAGTATTTGACACACTTTGTATCATACTGTTATTTCGATCACAAATCTTAAAACGTCCCGAAGTTGAAAAGTTCCAATCGTTTGAGTTTGTATTAACAATATGTCTCTTTGTCAGTCCAAGATTTATCGCACTTGAATAATATTACACGTAATTATAGTATAAGCTTTATTTATTAGGTACTTTAATTTTTTTCCTTTGTAAGGATTTTATAAATCTTTAGTTTGATTCAAATTGGATATTGAAATAGGATGCTATTTCCCCCCTTCTATTTGAAGTTAAACAAATGACAATTTTCAAATTATTCCCGATTGTAAAATTTTGATCTAATTTGCACACCAAAAACAAATTTAAAAATAGATTATTAACCACCAAAAAAATTTAATTCATTATAATTTCTTGATATTCAATTTTAAATGTTGGAAGCTGGTAACTTAGAATATCATATGTACTGAATACTGTGCCGGCAAAGTTGTTCTTCCTTTATGGTAGTTTTATTGTCGCAAAGCAAACATTCAGGGGCATCTTTTTTTATTATCATCCTTAGTTCTACTTATTCAATGTTAAACGTGCGAATGTTTTTTTCCCCTCAATTTTATCACTCCTCAAGTTCTTTTCTTCAATAAGTTTTAAATAATCGTATGAAACTTGCTACTTGATATCAAAGGATTCATATCGGTTTTTTTTATAATTTATTATACAAATGTTTACACAATGAAACATATACGATACATGTCTTGAATATGTGCGAAACTAAATTGCATTGTTTGAGGAGTTTTGCTAACATAAATTATTAATTTAACCAAATTATTATAATTTGCATAGTTAACTTAAATTATTTAGTACATGGATTTCTAGTACTTGTCGGATGTCATAATAAAGTTTTCGAAGAAACCGTGCATGCGCAAAGGACATGCCTAGAGTGATACGTTGTATGGTTCGACATATTAAAATACAGGGTGTCCGTAAAAGAATGTCCGAGTTTTAATGGTATATTACAGGAGTTTATTTTATACTAAATATAACAAATCATACATGACATTGAAGGAAAACTAACCTAGTTTTTCCTATAAGTGCTCAATGTGTGCGCCTTTAGTGATACGGCACGCATCCAAACAAAAATGCAATTCTTCCCATACTTTCTTCACACTGAAAAAAAATTCTAGTCCAACTACCAGAATCTGGTATATTTAACCGTATTTTCTGGCTCATATGGAACACCAAAAAATGTGGTTTATCTACCAGTATCTGTTTGGTAGTGACTTTATGGTAAAATTACTAGAAAAATATGGTTTCATTACCATGATGTTTGGTAGCGCATTTGGTTTTATTACTTTATGTATTGGTTTTACTACCATATGTAGTGGTTTTATTACCATATATAGTGGCTTTATTACCGTATGTAGTGATTTCATTACCGTATATAGTGGTTTTATTAACGTATACAATAGTATTACTGCCGTGCACAAAGTTAATATTACCAAATAAGATTACGTAAACCACCATGCTATCACGTATTTCTATGTATAATTTTTAAATCTTCATTTCCAAGAAATGTACCGGATCCATCAGGAAATGTCGCGCGGAACTCTATTTTCATACTACTTTCAATAAAATGCAAAATATACTACTAGTTAATTAGTTTAGTTTGCTTATATGACTTCTTTCGAGTTGCCACAAACGACTGCAACACAGCACCGCCATGTTTGATGAGTGATATTTACCATACGTATATTGATAGTCAAAATTTCAGCTAATACCGTGGTATTTGGTAGGTATCATTGCGCTCAACATGATCCGATCACCAAGCATATGGTAAAAGACCGAAGCTTTCTGGAAATTAATTTGGTTTTTTAACCATGCTTCTCGTATAAAAACAAAGCGTATGGTAGGAAAACCGTTTGTGGTGGTAAACTTACTTTTCATAGTTGTAATCTTACCAACGTACGGGTAAAACGAGTTATAATTTTAGATACCAGAAATTCTAGTAATCCGTTACCAAAACGAATAGTACGGTTACTAATTGAATGGTTTAAGTACCTGGTATTCTGGTTTTATTACTAGAAATACCATTACCATACAAATATGTTTTTTTTGCAAGAATTTTTTTTTTCAGTGCAGCAAGTCCAGAGTAATGGAAGCAACAGCCTGTGCAATTCTACCTTTCAAGGTTGGTAAATCTTGGGGTAGGGGTGGAACGAGGACCTGCTTTACGAAGCCCCAAAGGAAGGAATCACAAGGCCTATGTCAGGTGACGCATCATATTTGGGGACACTAGACATTCTTTTACGACACCCTTATATGAACTATTGCTGTTTCGGGAGTTCTAAAAATATCCAAGTTGACTATTAGGTCCACACCTGACTTTGTTCATTTTGGCGGCGATGGAGTTTGGCGACTCTTGTCGCATCTTGGGACAGTCTGTCATGTTGCGTCCTCTGCATCCGAGCTTCTGAATACGCTTTCTTGTGCTTCTGGAACCTTTTCGTTGCTGACTGTGGCTCCGTTGATAGGCGATTTTTAGGTGATCTTTGTAACGAAGTAGAAGGAAATTGCGACAATATTTGATTGATAATTGTGCTTGATTACACATTAGGGATGCGAATTCCGTTATTTATTCGAAGCGATTTTGAGGGCAACAAAGTTTAACTGTACTTCATTTCCGCGCTAATCCGCCAAATAATTGGGACAACGGATTGTTCAGAGATAAATACAGTAAACAAGTTACGGACTCAGTATAAACTGTTAAAGTCTACATTGAAATATTCCGTTTGGGCCTTAATCGCTTGCCTATTGCCATCTCTAGAGTAATTAGGAAATTTCCCTATCCTGCACAGTATGGGTTGACAAGGTAAGTGCGCAGATGAGCACGCTACTTCATTAATTCACTAGATGACGCTGATTATTACTTGTTAAAAGAAAATTTAATCATAACAAACCAAAATATTCAGTTTCTTAAGAATTCCGGAAGCATGTTTGGAAACGCATCAGCACAGCGACCAATTTTTTTTTCATTATAATATAAATTGCTTCATCCCATTTCCAATTTTTTGTTATTAAAATATCTATTGATAAGTTAATATAGATCTTTTTTTTTACTTATTAGCTCTTTTTAGTAAAATTTGTTCTGAAATTAAAGGATCTTTATTTTGAGAGCATTAAGAACTGTCTTAATGTATATGTTATACTTAAATATTATATTTAACATTTATTCATTCAATTTTCACTTGCAATAAGTTGTATATAATTATCGTGGTGTGGTAATTTGGTAATTTTATATAATTAACATGGTGTGGTAATTTATATATAATTAACATGATGTGGTAATTTATATATAATTAGCATGGCGTGTTTTGGTATATTGTAAATGTCGCAATAGGTAAGATAATGTTCCGCATAAGGGGCCCCCGTAACTTGCTGTGCCTATAGTCCATGCCATTCTTAATCGGGCCCTGGGTGGAACGTAGACCCGATCTTTTACGAAGCCCCAAAGGAAGAAATCACAAGGCGTGATGTCAGGTGAACGACAATTACAATTTGAAACTAGGACATTCTTTTACGGACACCCTGTACTATTGAACGTAGATTGCTGTTTCGGGGGTGTCTAGAAAATATCCAGTGATCCTATTAGGTCCTCACCTGCTTTGGTGTCTTTTGGCGGCGATGGAGTTGGCGACCTCTTGTCGATCTTGGCGACATTCTGTCTGTTGGCGTCCTCTGCATCCGAGCTTCTGAAATTATCGCTCTTCTTGTGCTTCTGGGAAGCCTTTTTGTGCTGCACCTGTGGGCTCCGGGTGATTGGCGATTTTTTAGGGTCGGATTCTCTTCTGGTAACCTGAAGTACGAAGGAAAATGCGGACCAATTATTTTGATTGAATTAATATGTCGCTTTGAAATTACACATTTAGGGATGGGAATTTTGTTAAATTTAATTCTGAGCGATTTTGAGGGCAGCAAAGTTTAACTGTACTTTTCCATTTTTCCGACGCTAATCTCGCCAAATGGAAAATTTGGCGACAAACGAATTGTCATGGCGATAAAACACAGTAAACAGAGTTAAAGGACCTCAGTATACACTGTTAAAGTTTACATTGGAAATATTCCGTTTGGGGGTGGTTGTACATTTTTGGTGGCCTTATCGCTTGCCTATTTAAGCCCTCTCTAGAGTAATTAGGGCAGAATTCCTATCCCTGCACAGTATGGGTGAAAGGGTAATGCAGCAGTATGATGCACGCGCTAACTTGCATTACATTCACTCTAGATGGCGCTGATTTATTACTGCATTACTATCATAGATATCATAGTTAAAGTATTAGATTGGCAGATCACGTGACCTCCAATGCTAACGACGGGACGCGCATGGAGCATAGACATAAATAGAATGGACTGCGCATTGCTCTGTCAAGCAGTTTCTAAAAGCGTACCAATCATGAAAATCGCCAAGAGGAGAAAGGTTGCAACATATGGCAACTTATCGCTACTGTTTCGTTAGAACTATGCCAATTGTCGCCAGACCTGAAAATCAGGTAAATCTAGCCTGGCAAACCGCAATGGTGACTCACATCAATGTCCAAGTCACGTGGGTTTGCGGTTGTGTTCAATTAGTCTAGTTTAGTTTGAATTATCGTCGCACTAGAGCTACACGAGGGCTATTGGCGACGGGCGTCGTATTTTAGAACCACAGTCAAGTGACGAGCCGACACCTGTGTGTTCAATTAGAAATATTTGCTTCCATTCGTTTTATCTCTGTTAGATGCCTAATTTTTGTGCAGTTTATAAAATGTAAACATAAATTAAAAAAAGATCGGTGATACTTTACAGGTAAGATTGTTTAGATAGGTATATTTATAGTAATTTATTCCAAAATCCTATATTTTGATGAAAGTAAATTATTCTATAAGCTCTTTTTTAGGACAGGGATTATTTTCTTGATAAAAATATTCTGTAAAAATTCGAATTAGCCTTCTGCGCCACATGCATTGATCAGATCCACGATAATATAACTATAAAAAAATAATGTTTAGCTTTTTTATTAAAACAGCTGCTATAAGTTGCCAAAAATAGCAATCTTTTTCACCGAAATAGCAATTCATCTCTGTTCCTTTCCCAACTTATTTTTCATACCACTAGATTGTCGGCCTCATATGTTCAAGTCGTTGTGAAAAAACTCGCCAACAGGTCGTGATCACGTGCTGGGGTAAATCTTACCTCAGCACGTGACCCATGAGGGGATTGCTTTTGGTTTGCCAATGCGCAGTCCATTCTATTATATGTCTCTGGCATGGAGACCAGAATAAGAGGGCAAATGGGCCAGTGTTGCCACCACATTAATGAGAAAAATTAAGTAGAATAATTCTAAAATTACAAAAAAAATATCGTAAAAATACTAGCTGCATTTTGGAACCTTTTTAGTGACTTGAAATGCTTTTCTAGTATTTTTTTTGTAATTTTAGAATTAAATGGTATTTTTTCGATGATGGCGTAGCATTTTTCTCCTTAAAGTGGCGGCAACACTGGCCCCATTGCCCTCTTATTCTGGTCTCCATGCGCGTCCCGTCGTTAGCATTGGAGGTCACGTGATCGGCCAATCTAATACTTTAACTATGATATCTATGATTGTATACGAGTCATGTTTTTGGTCATCTTTCAACTCAGTAGTTCATTCCATTGCGTTCGGTGAATATGTACCTAGCTCAGTTGGGTTGTTAAGAGCCATGATATATCTTCGTAGTAGCCACTTAACATAGACAATGGCTAGTAATTTACACCTCATTTACACTACAGAAACGGAGAAGGGCACCATTTGACGGGTGCCCATCTCAAGAAATAGTCATAAACCTAACAATTCAAATTTTACATGAACTATTTAAGATAAGTTGAGCTGTTTAGTGTAAATTTTCGTTTTTTAGAAAAGCGCCATTATCGAACTCAAGGAGTGATATTTCTAAAAATGTGCCGTCAAGCTCATCAAATATGAATTTAAATTTGCCATATAAAACATAGTGCAACAAAATTATTGATATAATTTTACAACTAAGAAGTTATCATTAATTAGCCCTGTCACAATTAATCTACAAACAACCAACCTAAATCATTTCCAAAAACAATAAAAACTCACCCTTTGGTTCTTTTCTGGTTGTTCCTCGTCTTCCGAAGACGACGAAGTAACGACGGGCGGACGTCTATTCTGTCTACCAGAACTTGACGATGGCCGACTGAGGGGGGAGGAGTCATCTTCGCTGGTCGTTCTTTTGACACGCCTCGACCTCACGCGATTGGGCAAAGGAGAAGGGGGCGGGTGGTTTGGGTCGAACGGGGGAACGCCCCATGGACCCGGGTAGCCGGGGGGGAAGGGACCAAAGGGAAAGAATTGGCCTGAAATGGAGAGGTTTTGTTTATAAGATACCTAAGGAAATTTATAAAAACAAATTCAATAAAAAAGGTAGACTGTTTCAATACAATTGATTATTGACATTTTTCAAAGCTATTTACTTTTTGAAGATGTCTTTGAATTTTCTCAAAAACATTTATCAAATAACAAATATTTGTTATATTATTTTTAAACAATGCAGTGGATATTTTAAAAAAAATATTAGTGAAATGAAAAAAATATATATTTGGTAAAAGTTTCTCAATTTTTTTTTATGGTATTAAGTTCAGGACTTTTGTTTTGGTTTGCTTTGGTTGAAGTAACATCACACTAAAGCTACAGAAAACTGGTTTCTGCCTAGGTTTTAATTGAAAATGCTAATCAGGGAAAGTAAAATACACCATAAATATTTTAAAATGTTAGCATCGTCAATTTCGGTCACAATTTTAATCAATAGTCAGACGAAACTTCCGTTATACTTATTGGTTTTATGCTTTTAAGCTCGACTCGACACAGACCAAGTGTTATCCTTCAACAAATTTAGCCATACATTTTATGTCACTGCTTCAATGGAGTTGTTACACGTCGTGGATGGCAACAACTCCAACGGTTTATTTTCATTTGTTGCCTGGAATTATGTTTTGGTATTCGAAAATGAGTTTTCGAAGAATGTTTTACTTATTACATTTTTTTTAAATGCCAACTTCTTGCTGCGCTGTTGGTTGTTCAAAACATTTGTTAAAGAAAGCTTGCATAGAAAGAAAAAGTTATTTTCATCTGTATCGGTCATTTTGAGAGTGAAACCGAAGCAACCAATGAAATCGCGGAACGTGAAACCGATGCAACCAATGAAATGCAGCACGGATAAAAATGAAAATAAGAGCGTTACATCATCTGAAACATTCCCAGTAAGCAACACAAATACACAATCAAACCAACACCCATAGATATCATAGTTAAAGTATTAGATTGGCAGATCACGTGACCTCCAATGCTAACGACGAGACGCGCAAGGAGACCAGAATAATAGGGCAAAATGGCCAGTGTTGATGCCACTTCGAGAAAAATACTACGAAAAAATACCATTTAATTCTAAAATTACAAAAAAAAATTCTAGAAAAGGATTTAAAGTCACTTACAAAATTCCAGAATGCAGCTAGTATTTTTACGAATTTTTTTTATAATTTTAGAATTAGATGGTATTTTTTCGTAGTATTTTTCTCCTTAAAGTGGCAGCAACACTGGGCATTTTGCCCTCTTATTTGGCCTCCATGCACGTCCCGTCGTTAGCATTGGAAGTCACGTGATCTGCCAATATAATACTTTAACTATGATATCTATGCCAACACCCAAACTCACCGGGATACGCCATCTTGTCCATCATAACACTCTGACTCCTCTTAGCCCGTTTCCTGAACTGATACCTCTTTCCCCCGCCAGAGGGCGGTGGCCGACTGGAGTCGGTCGACTGGTCGTCGCTGTGGTCTTGGTCTGTAGTGGTTGTCGGGTGACTGGACAGATCGGCAAAGGAGCTACCAAAGTACCCCGGGTACCCAGGGGGGTACATCGGGTAGTGCGGGGGGTACCCTGGAGGGAAGTGGGGGTACATCGGGGGCTGTTCCATGGAGTGGAGGTCTGTTGCGCTGGCGCTCATGGCGCCTGGGTAGCCTTGGCTAAAAATGGTTGTAATTTATAGATCAGAATTTAATATACAGAAATTCAAGATTCTTCAGCGCAGGCAAGCCTGAAATGAATATTTACGAAAAAAAATTTATATAATACGCACTTGAACATGGTGTTGGAGTTCCCAAATTTGATAGTTAATTTCAATATAACTTTGTTTCCAGCTTCATACGTCATTATTTTAAAACATCGATTTTTAGCTTTTAGGTACACTTTCCAGCACAACTATTGCGTGTATCTAAAAATAATTTTTTATAGAAATAAAAAAAAGTCTATTCAACGCAATGAACCTCAAGTTTGACGATAAAACATTCATCATTTTAAGTTATTAACATAAATAGAAATTTTGCGCATTTCTTAAATTAGAAAACTCGTCTTATTTTTACTCAGTTAATATATTTTTGGAATATTTTTGGTTCACTGTGTTAAATAGACATGTATACGACATCACAGAAAATTTCAACCCTTCTAGTAAAATAGAAAAAGAGAAAAGTGTACCTTAAGGGGGAATGGGCGCGCCGGACCGGGGGTCTCCAAACTCAAGCGCCTCAGTGTTAATCCAATGGCGAAAAAACTATTTTCTCTGCCACATTTCTCCGGCTGTATTGAATATTTTTACAAACTTTTTTTTTAATAATAAATATAGATAACTTACAGGTCTCTATAATCTCACCTTTTGAAATTGCTTCGAATATTTTGTGTAAAATCATTTATTGAAAATTATAAAAAATATTCGAACCCATTTCAAAAAGTGGGATTGTCGGGACCTGTAAGTCTGATACATGCATCATATAAAAAAAATCCGCTTCAAAAAATATTCAATACAGCCGGAGAAATGTGGCAGAGAAAATATTTTTTTCGCCATTGGATTAACACTGATGCACTTTGCTTTGGAGACCCCCGGTCCAGCGCGCCCATTCCCCCTTAAGGCTGAAAATTGGTGTTTCGGAATAATGACATTTAAAGCTGGCAACAAAGTTATATTGAAATTAACTACCAAATTTGCAAACTCGAGCCCCCATATTCAAATGTGCATCATAGAAGTTTTTTCGTAAAGGCACGATTCAGTAACTAAAATTCAAATGAAAAATTCGATATTTTGATTGGTCGTTTTGTTCCCTGTTACCTTAACGTGCAGGAATTTGTGGCATGACGCCATTGAGCTAGAAGAAACGTGGAGTGAGGTGTGTGATTCACTGAACAGGGCAGCAAACGAGCCGGTTCAATAACGAAACGCGGAGGAATACACGGCACTGCAGCAGAAACGAACCGGGCAGAAAACAGAGAAACTTGCCTATTTCGCTATTGGGTTCGTCTTCGCTGGTTCTTAGTTAGTGATCCACATGGTTATTTCTTTAAAAAGTTGGAATTTAAAGTGAAAGAAAGTTAATTTCTTTCGAACTAAAATTTTTAAAATACATTTAGGAGCCCAAGTCAATAGGATAGAGGGGTCTCATACAAGCATTGCATACAAGTGTAGGGAAAATAGTCCTTTTCTGCCCTGTTCGCTCAAAAGGGTGCGAGTGGGTTTTCGGCTCGCTGACACCTCACTCGTTTCCCTTCTAGCTCAACGCATGACGCCCCTACCCGCAAGCACCTAGAAAAGTTTAGTTTAGTTTGAATTATCGTCGCACTAGAGCTACACGAGGGCTATTGGCGACGGGTGTCGTATTTTAGAACCACAGTCAAGTGACGAGCCGACACCTGAGTAGGCACCCAAAGGTATTTTATCAACGCACCTCCCAGGGTACATGTATCCTTGCTGCCGCATGAGTGTGTTCGGATGAGGTTGCACTGGAGGTCCACTGTTCCATTGGTGTTCTTCTCCGAAACCGTTGTTTCGGGTCGTGTGGTTCATAGTGCCGTTCCTCACCTAAGGAAAAAAATTTAATGATGTTAAGAGATACAATATTGTCGATAAACAATAAACATTTTTTCTTTTATTTCTTATATCCAGGGCCCGACTTACAACTTTTGGGGCCCAGGGCACAAGTCAGTTTGGGGGCCCCCGCAACATACATTGATCCGTCCATGAATTTTTTTTTTTCATTTTAAAATTGTACGAATAAATAACCTTTATTATATTAAGTACGCATGCAAGCATTGCCTTTTTACATACATCTTTTTAATACATACATAAGATATGACATCAGATACCTATTGTATCTTGTCAAATCATTTTAGCTACATACATAATTCTTATTCACTTGATCACATTGCTGAGGCAGTTAATTTATAAAATTAACAAGGAATAAAAAACAGTGGCTTGCTTATAAAAAATTAATAGTACTTGGTTCAATTGTATTATGTTTAGTATTATTTTTTTCTTTGTGGCAACTATTTTCCCTCAATATTATTCTTTTAAGAAAATTTGGGGGCCCTCTTGAAGTGGGGGACCAGGGCACGTGCCCCGTTTGCCCTGCCAGAAATCAGGCTCTGCATATCATAAACAAAAGCAACTTCGTTTCAGACACAGAAATCCAAACTTCCTTCTTGAAAGTCAAGGATTTGATACACTTTTGTTGTGGGTTAAAACACCAGAAATCTTGGACAACACTTACCGTAGTTTACGGTATCCAAGTTTAACACAACTGTAATTTTTAAAATCTATTACAGTAGTTAACTTTTCTAAATGCAAAATAAACTAGTTATTTTTCCAGTTTCAAACTAAAAAGCACACGAATTAATTATTAACTGTTTTAAAAACCGTCAGAGAAGTAAAAATGCACAAAAAGAATAATTGGGTCGTCGACTATGATCTATACTGTCTCTATCCGGCTGAATCTCAAAATGTAGAGATATGGAAAGTGTCAAAATATGCATAATGGAACGTCAAAGTTATTCATCTACCGTAGCGTCCTGTTTATCCGAATCCCGGTTATCCGAAATTCGGCTTAACCGAAAGGCTCCGGAATTTTTCGCTAAAATATGAAATGTATACGAATAAACGCATAAATAAAGAAATACAAAGGAAAAGTAAATACGTACTTACAAATTATTTATTTCTCAAAATATGCAGCATTTTTTTTTATTTTTTGGTGCTCGATTTTGGTTCGTTTTACAGCAGCCCTGGCCCGCCATCTTTTAAACAAGAGAACGTCTGAAGCAGTGGCTTCATCTTGCTCGTCTATGTATCTAAGGGCCTGATCTCAGATTTTTGTTGCTTTCGTATGGGAAATGCTGCACTTGCTAGACTCGGAATTAGGAAGCGCGTCATAGGTCCCTTTCGGCCAATTAGAACGAGGCGAACACTCTATGACTTCAAATTTTTACTTCTCCAGCGTCGTTTTTCTAGGTGTGAAGTGGATGATTCCCGATTATCCGAAAATTCCTATGGAAAATCGATTAACCGTGGTCCCGTACCTTTCGGATAAGCGGGACTCTACTGTACACTAAAAGTTTCTGCGCCATTTCGTTCAAAAGTTCAGATTTTTTTTTAAAGTCTCATAAACTTTACACTTAATCCAATATTTAAAAAAAAAGATGATTTCGAGAGAGACAGACAATGATACGCAGTAAATAGTACACATATCTACTCACGTCCCTCACGCCATTGGTGTGTTGGTTCTCTTTCGTCAGCTCGTTCGGTTTCAGAGATCTCTGGGGTAGCTGAGGCGGTCGCTCATCAACTATATATTTAAACACAAGAAATAAACACCAGCGTTAATTACAAAAATCCATTGAGCTACAAGGAAAACTGGAGTGAGGTGTCAGCGAGCCGAAAACCCACTCGCACCCTTTTGAGCGAACAGGGCAGAAAAGGACTATTTTCCCTACACTTGTATGCAATGCTTGTATGAGAACCCTCTATCATATTGACTTGGGCTCCTAAATGTATTTTAACCTTTTTAGTTCGAAAGAAATAAACTTTCTTTAACTTTAAATTCCAACTTTTTTAAGAAATAACCATGTGGATCTTTAACTAAGAACCAGCGAAGACGAACCCAATAGTGAAATAGGCAAGTTTCTAGGTTTTCTGCCCGGTTCGTTTCTGCTGCAGTTCCGTGTATTCCTCCGCGTTTCGTTATTGAACCGGCTCGTTTGCTGCCCTGTTCAGTGAATCACACACCTCACTCCACGTTTCTTCTAGCTCAATGCAAAAATCATAGATATAGGAAAAGGAGCAGATATGCCCCTTGGGGAAAATCATAGATATAGGAAAAGGAGCAGATATGCCCCTTGGGGAAAAGGTGAAGCCACTTTTCCACCAGTATCCCATAAGGCAGTTCGCAAGCCAAAACATCCCGCTCGCCCACAGCTGTACTTGTACTAAGTACTTCCATTTCGATGAATTTCTGCAAACCGTGAGGGGCGCACTCAATATTTACTACCTTACTACATTTTTACTACTTTAAACACGCAATTTGTATACTAAAAATGATATTGCGAATGGCTAAATAAAATCTAGTAATTTCCTGAAACTCAATTGAAAGTCAAAGTTGGTAAATATATTTCAAAACACTTATAGTTAAACTCATAGTTTCCTTGCACAGAAACCACGACCATGGGCGGAGCTATAAAACGCGTGAAGCAATCAGATGAAGAGGAAATTTCAGCCGTTTATTTTGTCAAATTAAGCAAATTGTACTTAGGACGATTCTCACTTCGTTCTCATATAACCTAATCCCCTTTCAATATAGAGCTGTTGAATCCGAATGTATACTTGTTAATGACAAAAGTTGCTTCGTCTTAAGTACAATTTGCTTAATTTGCTCCGCGCGTTTTATAGCTCCACTCGTGTCGTGGCTTCTGTGCAAGGAAACTATGAGTTTAACTATAGTTAGCATAAACTACTAACAAGTTTGAGCTGAAATCTTTTTTATATTTTTGAAATTTAAGCGATTTTTGCCTTCGTTCTCATTTACCTAATCCCCTTTCAAATATAGAGCTGTTGAATCCGAATGTATACTTGTTAATGACAAAAGTTGCTTCGTCTTAAGTACAATTTGCTTAATTTGCTCCGCGCGTTTTATAGCTCCACTCGTGGTCGTGGCTTCTGTGCAAGGAAACTATGAGTTTAACTATAGTTAGCATAAACTACTAACAAGTTTGAGCTGAAATCTTTTTTATATTTTTGAAATTTTAAGCGATTTTTGCCTTCGTTCTCATTTTACCTAATCCCCTTTCAATATAGAGCTGTTGAATCCGAATGTATAATTGTTAATGACACAAGTTGCTTCGGCTTAAGTAGAACAATATATTTTATAATCTAGATGACTGTTAGTAACGCAATAGTAAATCAGAGCCATGTGGATGTTAGTAGAGGTTGCCTGTGTAGCGAACCGCTGCATTAAGGGGGAATGGGCGCGTTGAACCGGGGGTCTCCAAAACAAAGTGCATCAGTGTTAATCTAATGGTGAAAAAAATATTTTCTCTGCCACATTTCTCCGGCTGTATTGAATATTTTTACAAGCGGATTTTTTTAATAATTAAATGTAGATAACTTACAAAACTCTATCTTCCCACTTTTTGAAATTGCTTCGAATATTTTGTGTAAAATTTATTGAAAATTAAAACAAATATTCGAACCCATTTCAAAAAGCGGGAAAGTCGGGACCTGTAAGTTAGCTACATTTATCAGTTTAAAAAATCCGCTTGTAAAAATATTCAATACAGTCGGAGAAATGTGGCAGAGAAAATAGTTTTTTCGCCATTGGATTAACACTGAGGCACTTGAGTTTGGAGACCAGCGGCGCGCCCATTCCCCTTTAAGTACCCAAAGTGAAAAATTATTACTGATTCTGAGTAACGATTGAGCCAGTTAAAGTTCAAAATAAGCTGAAATTGTTTTCGAAACTATTCAATGGTTGTATTTAAACTTATGTAAAAACTTTTAAACAACGGTTCACTCAATACAAAATCATTACACTAAGATCACTCAACTTCGGTAGACAGTTGGAAAAACTTCCTAAGTGACATTTTTGAGGGGAAAAAAATATTTGTGTTCATGAATATATTCTTCCATTCTTTAAAGATAACAAGATTCCCTTTTTTCATAAACTTCAAGTTAAGTATACTTTTTGATCGTTTGCAAGTACCGTTTTTAATGGATGTAAGTGCAAACTAAACAGTTTAAAGCTCATTTTGCAGTTTTCACCGCAATATTAATTTGTGGTGCTGCCATCTATTGGGAAAATTACAAACCTAAATCTAACCCGAGTTTTCAATGAATTTGAGGTTGCGTATGCAGTGGGCCTTACCTTTTTTATGAATGAACGAGAGATCGTGTTTTGTGGAGGGAGATGGTGCACGATGCGGCGACTCCTCCCCTGCTCCGTTGGCTTCTTGAGGGGGAAGTGGGGGCAAGGGCCGGTTGCTCATGAATTTTTTGATGTTTCCGAACCGATCTGTCCATGAGTATTCCTTCTTGGGGAGAGGGGGACTGTTTCCACCCTATAGAGAAAAACATAAAATTAAATGGGAGTGTCATAGCAACTAATATAAAGTATGACGGTTAAGTAAATGTTTACAAGTTTTGTTTTTGGAACAAAAGTTGTTCTGATCAGTTTTTGCTCCGACACAGGCAAATAAGAATTGCTAAAAAGAGCTATACAAATTCTGGTACTTTTCCATTTTGTGGGCGTGCTTTTGTTCTTCTTTGACGTTGATATTTTTAAATAGTTGGGGGCGTGTCTTTTGAAAGGGAGGGTGGGACAATCATTGAACTAGGCGGAAATACATTGCATACTAATTTTATAGCCAATTTATTCATGATCTGTTTAGGTATATTTATATTTAAAACTTTTTTAAATGCCCTGCTAACTAATGAAATTGTTCTTTTGATTACGGAGGTACAACTGCAACAAAATAAGGAGTATATAACTTGCATTCCATTATAAACATTATCCTTAGGCTATGTCCTCACTACGACATCAAACGTCACAAAGGCAACAAATACAACAAAATTTGGCAATCGCCAAGGGCGCCAAGCGATGTAATAGCATGGTGGCTGACTCTGCCAAGTCGCCAAGTTTTGTGGCCTTTGTGGCGTAGTCAGGACATAGCCTTAAAACATTATATGCAATGACTTTTACGAACATACATAAAACGAAAAAATATTAATACCTCAGCTGAAGGACTCCTCCTTCTGAAAGTACTGAAAAAAGATTCAGCTCTGCCCGGCTTTTTCTTCCTGGGCGGTGGGAGGGGCATCTTGGACGGGTCGCCCCCGAAGGCATGGCTTTTCGCCGGGAGGGCGGGGCGAGCCATAGAAGTGGGCGGAGTCGTGTCGACAGCTTTCCGCAAATGGAAACGCCTCTTCGGGTGGCGGTGGTACATGTCGTCACATGATAGACAGAAGATCTGGCGGCCGCATTTGTCGCATCGCACGGCGGGCTGAGAACAGCCGCATAAATCGCAGTGCCTGCCGTCTCGAGGAACGCCGACTAAAAGGGAGAAATGAGGTTTATGTGGTGTGTTTGTGGGTCAATACATTTTTTTACAATATTAATTTTTATAAAAATTTACCCGAAATACGCAATAAAAAGCAAAATATTCCTGCCAAAAGTTTATATATCAGATCGGTAACATCAACTTCCGAAATGAGCTCAGAGCTGCAATCGGCGAAGAGAACTACTCCATTGAATCGTCTCCGTAGACTGTTTACAAAGTTCCATGCTGGAACTTAAAAAATTTCAAGAAATTCATTCAGTGGAAAAAAAAGTAAGTAGATGTAATTTAGTTTTTTTTTCGCGAACTTATCAGTCGATCAGATCGTGTATGGTTTATATTATAAATTATATGCGATTGATTTTACTTTTAAAAGATTTTTTTATTTGATTTTATAAAATAAAGATCCAACTGTTCAGTGCTTACACTCTTAAAACAAACGAGCGGTTTTAACTCAGTCTGAGTTAATTTCCACTCCTTTCCGTGCCGAAAATGCACTTCTCCTATAGGAGTGAATTTCACTCTTTTTCGGAGTGGGTAAAAGAAAAAGAAAACAATATGCGTCCTACACTCTTGAAACGAGCGGTTTTAACTCAGTCCGAGTTAATTTTCACTCCTTTCCGGTGCCGAAAATGCACTTCTCCTATAGGAGTGAATTTCACTCATTTTCGGAGTGGGTAAAAGAAAAAGAAAACAATATGCGTCCTACACTCTTAAAACGAGCGGTTTTAACTCAGTCCGAGTTAATTTTCACTCCTTTCCGGTGCCGAAAATGCACTTCTCCTATAGGAGTGAATTTCACTCATTTTCGGAGTGGGTAAAAGAAAAAGAAAACAATATGCGTCCTACACTCTTAAAACGAGCGGTTTTAACTCAGTCCGAGTTAATTTTCACTCCTTTCCGGTGCCGAAAATGCACTTCTCCTATAGGAGTGAATTTCACTCATTTTCGGAGTGGGTAAAAGAAAAAGAAAACAATATGCGTCCTACACTCTTAAAACGAGCGGTTTTAACTCAGTCCGAGTTAATTTTCACTCCTTTCCGGTGCCGAAAATGCACTTCTCCTATAGGAGTGAATTTCACTCATTTTCGGAGTGGGTAAAAGAAAAAGAAAAAATATGCGTCCTACACTCTTAAAACGAGCGGTTTTAACTCAGTCCGAGTTAATTTTCACTCCTTTCCGGTGCCGAAAATGCACTTCTCCTATAGGAGTGAATTTCACTCATTTTCGGAGTGGGTAAAAGAAAAAGAAAACAATATGCGTCCTACACTCTTAAAACGAGCGGTTTTAACTCAGTCCGAGTTAATTTTCACTCCTTTCCGGTGCCGAAAATGCACTTCTCCTATAGGAGTGAATTTCACTCATTTTCGGAGTGGGTAAAAGAAAAAGAAAACAATATGCGTCCTACACTCTTAAAACGAGCGGTTTTAACTCAGTCCGAGTTAATTTTCACTCCTTTCCGGTGCCGAAAATGCACTTCTCCTATAGGAGTGAATTTCACTCATTTTCGGAGTGGGTAAAAGAAAAAGAAAACAATATGCGTCCTACACTCTTAAAACGAGCGGTTTTAACTCAGTCCGAGTTAATTTTCACTCCTTTCCGGTGCCGAAAATGCACTTCTCCTATAGGAGTGAATTTCACTCATTTTCGGAGTGGGTAAAAGAAAAAGAAAACAATATGCGTCCTACACTCTTAAAACGAGCGGTTTTAACTCAGTCCGAGTTAATTTTCACTCCTTTCCGGTGCCGAAAATGCACTTCTCCTATAGGAGTGAATTTCACTCATTTTCGGAGTGGGTAAAAGAAAAAGAAAACAATATGCGTCCTACACTCTTAAACGAGCGGTTTTAACTCAGTCCGAGTTAATTTTCACTCCTTTCCGGTGCCGAAAATGCACTTCTCCTATAGGAGTGAATTTCACTCTTTTGTTTTAAGAGTGCACCAAGACTGTTTTATAATTCTCACTTATCAGGTATACATTCATACCATCACAGTTCGTTAACTACGAAATTTGCGCAATTTTCACAGAAATTTACACAGTTATAAACAAATAAAATAAGAATACAGTTACATATGAAACAGCTCCAAATCCATACGTTCGAATTAAAAATTTAGAGTGTGCAACAGTTTTCGATAAATATTACAAATTTTATCATTGTGACTGCTAATTATTTTTTGAATAATTATTACAGCATTAATTACCAAATATATAAAATTTACTTACGTCTGCCTTCGGTTTTTGGAAGCATCATTGTGTCCATTTCAATTGTTTCTTGCAATTTCAATCTTAGAAAGAAACAAAAAAATAGGTTTATAACAGGAATTGTAACTTAGAACTGCTTCCACACAAAATTCATGCGTCTGAAAAAAACGCCAAACATGGCATTTAGTTATATATTGATAATTTAAACGTTAAAATTAAACTATTTTTCATAATTACTTATCGTTTGCCAAATTTATTAGCATTTCGAAGAATAAATTTGTAAAATTATTCACACAAAAAGAACCAAAATATTCCATATCAACATACAAAATTGAAACTATCCATCACCAATTAAAAGTTAGCTTTCTACCGATGTAAGCTGCCTGATGATAGACCGCAATTCAAGTTAAACAATTTGTGATTTTCCAATTCCTATGTGGATATTGCGTGGTTTGGTTTAATTGACGTCGCACTACAGCTACACTAGAATTCCTGGAGACAACCCTCGTTATTTTTGAACAACGGTCAAGTGACGAGGTCGACACCTGTGCTGGCACCCAACGCAACCCTACAGCTGCATCGTACTCTAGTTCAGGACTTTGAACCACTTGGAATTTTTTTTTTTTTGGAGTTATTATGCATTTGACATTTACAGGAAAGCAGTGTGGGCAACCAGGAATTAATCCGAGGTCAACAAATGCTCAACCGTGGCCGATAGCATTATGTCCAAAGCTATACCAACTGGACAACTCTTGCCCGGGTAACAAGGACAATTGTTACTTGTAGTTAAATTAATTTGGGGATATCAAATGCATAAATATTACCTTGCAAACTTATTAAACTCACGTTGAAGTCGTCCCATGACCATAAAGAAAAAATTCATAGAAAAAATAAACAATGAAAGTCCCAAATATTTGAAAATGCACGAAATACAACTTTTATATTTACTCTAATTATTTCACTTAAATTAACTTTTAATTTGTGTTTTAGTGTCAACTCTTCCTAAATGTAGCTAAACGCAGAACTTTCGAATAAATAAGTGCTTCAATCTCTTAAGAAAAAATTAGTTAAACATAGAAGAAGGAACGAATAACGTTACGGCGTTGAGAATTCTAAAAGAACTAAAGTAGCCTTCTTTCCAGTTATTTATACCCTCACTAAAATTCTTATAAAAAAAAACAAGTACACTCTTAAAACAAACGAGCGGTTTTAACTCAGTCTGAGTTAATTTCCACTCCTTTCCGTGCCGAAAATGCACTTCTCCTATAGGAGTGAATTTCACTCTTTTTCGGAGTGGTTAAAAGAAATAAAAGAAAACAATTTGCGTCCTACACTCTTAAAACGAGCGGTTTTAACTCAGTCTGAGTTAATTTCCACTCCTTTCCGGTGCCGAAAATGCACTTCTCCTATAGGAGTGAATTTCACTCTTTTGTTTTAAGAGTGTATATTTGTTACAGTAACTGTCAAATAGTACCACTTAAAGATTGGTAAGACCCTCAATATTTTCTAAATGATTTAGTAATAAAAAAACAACGAACTCCAAACTGCATTAATAAATTAAGAAATATTAATTAAAACTAACCAGCTTTTAATGCAAAAAAAGGAAGAAACGAACGCCCGGCCGTTTTATATGTAAACAAGTAATTAACAATCAAAGAATCACATTGTTCTTTTTTATGACGTAATTCCAAACTTATATAAAAATAGGATAATAAATAAAAATAGGATATAATATTATAGGAACAAATAATTATTCTTCAGGTATTAATTTCGATAAATACAGTTTGTAATCCCATTGTTGATATGGCAAACAGCATTGATATTTAATATTTAAGACTAAATATTAAATATCAATTCTCATTCAATGGGTAGTTCGTCGACAAACAGGTAGACAGACAGCCAGACGAAAAAAATATGAAATCTAGGTGTCTAATGTCATGCCTTTCTAACAAAAATAGAATTTTTAAGAACAGCGGCGGATAAAACCTATTTTAGAAGGGGGTGCGGACATGACAGACATACGGACGGACATCTTCAGCAAATCAATACATACTTTTCCATTTTTTTAAAAAATTCTTTCGAATTAAAAAAAAAATGGTAAGTAGCCTAAAATTATATAACTTCAAATACTATTAAAGTAATATATCAACACTTATATTAATGATAGCAAAAGATATCACAGCGACTGAAAGGATAACTAATGGGGTTGGCTAAATAAATAAAAACTCTTTTTTAGTGTGTTGTGTTTGGAGTAAAAGTTTAGCCCCTCAAAAAAAATCTATCGTAAATTTTCCCTCTCAGCTGTTGGCAGATTTCCAAAAGTCAGATTTATTGGTGTTTAGACTTGAAAAAAAAACTGGCAATGGTTTTACCTTGTTTCAAACCAAAACATGTAACTGTGGTTTATAGTACTCAGTGCCTAGTTAATAAATAAAGTCACCGCCCTAAGCTATTTTTGTCCACAAGGTAAAATTATTTCAAGTTAAAAAGAAGATTTTTAAAACCAACTATTTTTAACGAGTCTCGATGTTGCTTAACAATAATTAAACAAGTAAAAAAAGGTTATTTAAAAGTTTTATACAAATATGAAATTTCGCCTACACTAATGAAAAATTCCGTTAAAAAATTGTTAAACACCCTTTTATTCTATTGTTATTTTACTGGACTTTTCAAAAGTAGTTAAATAACCATTCATAGTAGTAAATGGGTACCAAGTATGCTTGGGAACTAAACACTGGGGGTTCCGCGCGAGGCTGACTACCTTACCGGGACATATGCCTAGCACCCCAGAGCCCTAGGTCACGAAAGCTGATATGGGCACGGCAGGCCTTGGCCCACTAATAGGCTGTTGCGCCGAGGAGCTTTTTTAGTTAAATAACCATAAAATATGTGATACTGAACCGTAAACGGAGAGAAAAGAGTTATTTGTGTACCGCAATATTTTTTTCTCATAACACGCTCGGTCAATTAAAATAGCAATGTTCTCGTTTTCTTTTCCATAACATCCAATGTTAGTGTGGGACAACCACTGAACTGAATGAAACTCTGGAAGGAGCATCGAAACGCTCGCCAATAGGGTCGGTGAAGCGCGGCAACCCTGTAAGAGCAACCCAACTTTTGCCGCCAATCCTATACTTAACCTGTTAAAATAGGCATTTTAAACCAACTTTTTCAATAATATTTTAAACAGAAAATTGATATTTTATTGCTTTAAGAGGTTCTTTATATAATAAAGTTTCGGAAACATGTACTTTTTAAAAAATATAATTGCCGGAACAATCTTTAAAACTTAAATTCCTTGGGGTACTATTCTTGGCGAGCGATGCAAACTGTCAAGTCAAGTGTCAAATAGGATCGGCGAATTCATGCCAAATGTGGCACATATTCTCCCCAATGCTGTGCCAAGTGACCCAAAAATAGGCTTCACCAGTTTTTCATGGGATGCTTCTTCCAGAGTTTCAGTTCAGTGGGGACAACCATCGACGCCCGACGGCCGAGTTGGTATGGCATCCGCCTCTTGTCGAGAAGGCCTAAGCTCGAATCTCAGCCACACAGTAATATGAAGTCTTGTTTTTAAAGAAAGAAACTAACAGCTAGTGTGCCAGAAAAATACCGTAACATTTACAGAGATAATCTGTTTATTTTATACGAAAAATTTGCAATTTTTATTCAAAATCTGCTTTTTAACAGACAAATTATTAAGAAAAAACGAAACTCCATCTCCCCCAGTCACAAGCGGGGATAGTATAGTTAAACTCATAGTTTCCTTGCACAGAAGCCACGGCCATGGGCGGAGCTATAAAACGCGAGGAGCAATCAGATGAAGAGAAATGTCACCGTTCTATTTGTCTTTATCGGCGTTTGTCTTTATCATAAATTGGCCGTATTTAAAAAAAAATTACATAACCCTCTGACGAAATCCGTTCCTAATGTAATTTTTTAAAACGGTATACATCATTTACTAAATATAAAAAAGAGTTAATTCCACCGAATTTAGTGGGAAATTTCCAGTAGACCTTTCATTCAACACTTTAAGTCTGATTGCTCCGCGCGTTTATAGCTTCCCCATGGTCGTGGCTTCTGTGCAAGGAAACTATGAGTTTAACTATAACCACAATAGTAACGAGGATTAATGAAGTGCCTACCCCGGATTCAAACCATGGACCTTTAGATCTCCAATCTAACACTCTTCCAAATGAGCTAGATCGGCACTCAAACATTTGAAATGCCTTTTCAGTTGCAATCTAATACACTTTACGCGATCAAAAACAGGAAAAAAACTATTTTTACTTTAACAGTTTATTTTTTTGCAACAACAAAAAAACGGTTAAAAGATTAAAACAGTTTTTTTCTGAAAAATATGGTATTTTTATGTAAAATTTACAGAATTTTTTACATTGCATCGTGTAACCGGAATCACGTTAAATTAATTAATAAAATTAATTTATTTGTTTGATTGCCAAAAAAATAAAGAAAAGATGTCCGCCAAACCAATCCCAAGGATACAAAAAATGGTTAACACGATAACTAGTAACTGATTGTAGAAAAATATTTAAGGTCTTCCGGATAAATAACAATGGTAATGGTAACGAGGACACAGAACCGCCATTTGCCAAAAGAGTCTTGGCACGCTTTCAATGAATCCTGTGCAACATTTAAAACAAGCTGAAACGCTGCTGAGAGTAGACTGCTGCTTTACATTTATAAACAGTTCAAGAAATGAATGAAAAATTTCAATAGTTCTAAATAGTGAGTAATAGTTGATCCGGTTATAAGCACTTTATTGTCACTAAATTGCCACGGGTGTAAAAGAAAGGGGTAGTCAACTTTCTAAAACTATTGGTGTTGACTTATTAAGTATTAGTATTAGTCATAGATATCATAGTTAAAGTATTAGATTGACAGATCACGTGACCTCCAATGCTAACGACGGGACGCGCATGGAGGCCAAAATAAGAGGGCAAAATGGCCAGTGTTGCTGCCACTTTAAGGAGAAAAATACTACGAAAAAATACCATTCAATTCTAAAATTTCAAAAAAAATACTAGAAAAGGATTTAAAGTCACTAAAAAGATTCCAAAATGCAGCTAGTATTTTTACTATATTTTTTTGTACTTTTAGAATTAAATGGTATTTTTTCGTAGTATTTTTCTCCTTAAAGAGGCAGCAACACTGACCATTTTGCCCTCTTAAAAGACCTCCATGCGCGTCCCGTCGTTAGCATTGGAGGTCACATGATCTGCCAATCTAATACTTTAACTGTGATATCTATGGTATTAGTCAATATTGAGTGGCTTTAAAACATTGGGCTAAGCAGTAAGTAGTTAACGAATTTTATTGTTAAGTATGTGTACAACAAATATATTTGTTTCGTATGATTATAGAAAGTAGAATAGTCATACAAATATTTTAATTAAATTGTTCTTTATCAAGGAAACAACAAGTACAATATAGACACTCTGGGGATTGTTGGAATTCCATACGAAAGAAGAGAAAATATGCAAGACACATTAAATATATATACGTATATAAGATGGATATGATAGTGAGGTATGTCTAAGTTGTGGATGCTATTTAAACAATGGAATTATCAAAATTTAATTTCTACTGCAAGCGGCTAAAATTGTAACTTTTTTTTAAAACGGTGATTTTTGTTAAAATTTGTAGATTAAAGGAGATACTATTGTATTGTTTACATTGAGCTAGAAGAAAAGTGGAGTGAGGTGTGTGATTCACTGAACAGGGCAGCAAACGAGCCGGTTCAATAACGAAACGCGGAGGAATACACGGCACTGCAGCAGAAACGAACCGGGCAGAAAACCTAGAAACTTGCCTATTTCGCTATTGGGTTCGTCTTCGCTGGTTCTTAGTTACTGATCCACGTGGTTATTTCTTTAAAAAAGTTGGAATTTAAAGTTAAAGAAAGTTCATTTCTTTCGAACTAAAAATGTTAAAATACATTTAGGAGCCCAAGTCAATATGATAGAGGGGTCTCATACAAGCATTGCATACAAGTGTAGGGAAAATAGTCCTTTTCTGCCCTGTCCGCTCAAAAGGGTGCGAGTGGGTTTTCGGCTCGCTGACACCCCACTCCAGTTTCCCTTCTATCTCAATGATTGTTTAAGAGTTAAACAAGAAAAACGTGTGAAAAATATCCTTATTGGCTCTGGGTATATCGTTTAAGATCTTCTATTTCGCTTTTATCACATAAATTGACTGGAATGTAATTGACTAAAGACATAACTTTGACTAACTCTTATTTACTCTGGTATCATCTTTTAAATCTTCTTATTTCCTTTTTCAGTAAGAATTCCCCCCGATACTGTTGAGAATTACTTTGTTGACTAAATGAATTACTTTGTTTAGGTTAAGTTCGATATTTAAATGTTTAATAAGTTTAGTTTAGTTTGAATTATCGTCGCACTAGAGCTGCACGAAGGCTATTGGTAACGGGCGTCATAATTTAGAACCACAGTCAAGGGACGAGCCGACACCTGAGAAGTACCCAACGCAATCGTTAAGGGGCGACATCGTACGCAGCGTTGGGACTTTGGAGCATATTTATCGCGCGCTCCCTCTAAACGGGTATTATTCGTCGGACGTTTTTTGGCTGCACGGGCCGTTTATAGGTCAGCAGTTATTTTGGAGATGCCCGAACATGAACGTGGGACCTTCCGCATGCAAGGCAAACGTCTGAACTGACTGGGCTCCCTAGCCCCCAAAATGTTTAATAAGTAGGTAATTTAAAAAATTGGATAAAGAGCAATAAATACATGGTTTAACAGTTTTTAAAAACTTAAGTTATGTATACAAGTGTACTTATAATTATCGCAATTTTCTACTTTTGAGGTAGCTCCCTACCTTGATCGGTCTAATTTTTTTAAACTTTAAAATTTACTGATATTTTAGTGGCAATGAGGCCATACTATTGCTAAATGAAACATTTTACAAAATAAAATTAAAAATATATTTTTTCAAACACTGCAAATTTTGACGAAATTTTCCCTAAATATAAGCGTTACGCAAAACGCATTAACTATGAAAAGAGTTCACTTGTTCCTTGACTATTGATTATACTACTTCATTAGACCTTCTTGCATGTTTTGAAATGAGATCCAAGCATGATTCATAATATTATAGAAATTACATAAAAAGGTTATATATTTATTAAAATTTCTTTAAAATTATTAAGAAATTTTAGAAGGTCCATTAAATAAAAACTTACACTCTTAAAAACATTAACGTCTAGTCAGTGTATTTCTATAATTCACTCTTTCGAGTGGTAAAGAAATAAAAACATCTTTACACTCTTAAAACGAGCGGTTTTAACTCAGTCTGAGTTAATTTCCACTCCTTTCCGTGCCGAAAATGCACTTCTCCTATAGGAGTGAATTTCACTCTTTTTCGGAGTGGGTAAAAGAAATAAAGAAAACAATCTGCGTCTTACACTCTTAAAACGAGCGGTTTTAACTCAGTCTGAGTTAATTTCCACTCCTTTCCGGTGCCGAAATGCACTTCCCTAAGGAGTGAATTCACTCTTTCGGAGTGGTAAAGAAATAAAAGAAAACAATCTGCGTCCTACACTCTTAAAACGAGCGGTTTTAACTCAGTCTGAGTTAATTTCCACTCCTTTCCGGTGCCGAAAATGCACTTCTCCTATAGGAGTGAATTTCACTCTTTTGTTTTAAGGGTGTATATAACCTATTTCTTAATTTAAAAAAACATGGACTAACAATGAACACATTATTAAAAACTGCATTACTTCTTACTAAAAATGCATTTCTTGAATAAACCCTGATGAAGTTAGAAGTTTCTCCCATTTGCTTTACATATCATAATACATTAAAACATCTACAGATTTTGTTTAAATTACCGTAAACTCAAAAAGTAAACTTTATTTTTAAGTTAAGAATGTGGACTTTCATTTTAAAACAATAAAAGAAAAAGCGCTATTTTCTTAAATTTTAGCATTTACAAGGTAGGGGAGATATACCTTAAGGTATTGAATATTTATAATAAAATTTACCTTTACCAAGTGCAGGTATTACTTTTTTTTTTAAATTTCTTTCACAAATTTTAAAAGCTTTTAAAAGCTAGTTAAAAGTCTATTTAACTAAACTAAAGAGAGAATTGCATAATAAAGCATTCCCAACATTGGCCATACAAAAAAATTCCTCTAAATTTCACTTGACGAAGGGTGGTTATCAAAAAAACCGCTCGCTGTTTAGAGTGGTCTTAAATCCTTGAAGTGAATAATCCCGGATGCAGTAGCATTGAGAAATCCTTGCTAACAAGCATTGAGGACTTCTAATAAGGGGGGGGGGGGGAGAGAATGGAATCATAAAAAAGAAGGCCCCGGGTGGGGCTCCGGGAACTGGTCTCTTGACCAGGGTTCTAAATTACGAGGCGTAGCCAATTATGGCCAATTACGCCCCATAATTTAGAACCCTGGTCAAGAAGACGAGTTTCTTTTTTATGATTCCATTCTTTCCCCCCCCTTCTTGATTAGTAAGTGTCTCGATGTTTGTTGCATTCGGATTATTCATTCAAGCTACAGACCTCTCCGAATAGCGAGCGTTATTTTATAACCACCCGGTACTACCACTACGTACAAAAAGTTCTTACAGATCATAGTTTTGATCTAGTTAGTTGGCGAAAGCTTTCCTTCACCGCCCTAGGCAACAGCTATCCAAAAGTTTTGCTGCGCTTTTTTTTTTTTTAGTATAACACTTGTCGACAGCATTTGTAACTATGGCTATGAAAGTGGGAGAAGTACATAGCCTTTATAAAAGCGCCCACTTTTAATATTATAAATGTAGTTTGGAAACTAAAACGAGGAAAGTTAACAAGAAACGCACAAATAGCAGCTAACACAAGTCAGTGCAGTAAAAAAGTAATTGTCTCGACTTCGTTTATAAAGTTTTCGTGTATTCCAATAATAAACTCTTTCTCCATTCAAAATTTATCTTCGCGGGATATATTTATAGAACTCCCACACACACTGTCAATACCGTTATTCAAGGTCAAGAAAAAGGAAACTTCATTCATAACAAAATATTTTTAAAGGCAGTCTTATATGTGAAATGAACCGAACTTTTGGATAATGGGAAGAGTTTTTTTTTAAAAAATACTAGAGCTACACAATGGCCTATTGCGAAGGACTATGTCATTTTAAGCCACCGTCGAGTGAAGGGTTGGGTTGAATTGTCGCCTCGCCACGTTAGAGCTACAAGAGGGCAATTGGTGACGGGCGTCGTAAGTTTAGAGTTTAGTTTAATTTGAATTATCGTCGCACTAGAGCTACACGAGGGCTATTGGCGACGGGCGTCGCATTTTAGAACCACAGTCAAGTGACGAGCGAGCCGACACATGAACAGGCACCCAACGCAACCGTTAAGGGCGACATCGTACGCAGGCGATGGGACTTTGGAGCATATTTAACGTGCCCTTCCTCTATACGGGGTATTATTCGTCGGACTTTTTGGCTGCACGGGCCGTTTATAGGTCGGCAGCTATTTTGGCGATGCTCGAACCCGAGCCTGGGACCTTTCGCATGCTAGGCCGTAAGTTTAGAACCACAGTCAAGTGACGAACCGACACTCAAGTGGGACTTTGGAACATATTTAACGTGCACTCTCTCTACACGGGAGGACGTCCTTTTGGCTGCACAGATCGTTAATAGGTCGGAGATTATTTATAGTTAAACTCATAGTTTCCTTGCACAGAAGCCACGACCATGGGCGGAGCAATCAGATGAAGAGGAAAATTTCATCCATTTTATTTTGTCTTTATCTGATTGCTCCGCGCGTTTTATAGCTCCGCCCATGGTCGTGGCTTCTGTGCAAGGAAACTGAGTTTAACTATAGGCAATGCCCGGGGCCTAAACCTGGGACCTTTCGCAAGCGAGGCAAGTGCCTATACTGACTGAGCTCCCCAGCGTCGGGTGAAGAGTGACAACCGAGAAGGCAAAAAGCTTAACTTCATATGCGGGTTCAGGTATTGGAACAATACGTATTTATCGTGCACTAGCCACTTCTACACATATCGGTTTTATTTGGATCATTAATGTACACTGCTCAAAAGAATTAGGGGATGGTTTAAACCCTTTCACCCTCAATGATTCCATTTGGAATCATCAGCTTGCGATTTTTTTTCTCACTTAGTTGAGCTCGCACTTATTTATCGTTAGATGGAAAAATCGTGTCCTTTGAAGAATTAAATAATGTTTTTTTTAATGAAATGAAAATACGAAAAACATGGTAAAATAAAATTCACTCTCAAAAAATTTTATGAAATAAATTGACCCTAAATTCCTCACGTTCTTAAATGTTTGAAAATTGATTTTAACTTTTTTTAACAAAGTTTTGAAAGAATTATTGTTACAATTTATTCAAAAGTTATGATTCCATCCCCCCCCCCCCAAATTTTAGTTAAAAATTAAGATCCCCCCCCCCCCGTTTTTTACCATTTCATTCTGGATGTAGTATACTGAATCTATTTCACAAATTTTCTATTTTTAGAATAAAAAATAAAAAGCTGTATCTGAAAGGGATTAACAAAAGTGCACAAAGTGCTCCCCTAATTGTTTTGAGCAGTGTACAATTTTTTTAGATTATCAGGACATTACTTAAGTGTCGAATTACCTCATTCGATGCGCTCGAACCTATTCAGTCTAAGGCCAAAAGCCTCATACCAACTGAACAAAAGAAGGAAATTTTGTTGCGACTTTTAAAATGGCTTTTAAAAGTGAAAAAAAAATTCAATATAATGCATTGTGCCTCTTTCAAACAAATAATACGAAGCATAAAAGAATTTCATTACGACATATACAGGGTGTCCGTAAAAGAATGTCCGAGTTTCAAATTGTGACCCGACATCACGCCTTGTGATTCCTTCCTTTGGGGCTTCGTAAAAGATCGGGTCTACGTTCCACCCCTACCCCACGATTTACCAACCTTGAAAGGTAGAATTGCACAGGCTGTTGCTTCCATTACTCCGGACTTGCTGCAGACAGTATGGGAAGAATTGCATTTTCGTTTGGATGTGTGCCGTATCACTAAAGGTGCACACATTGAGCACTGATAGGAACAACTAGGTTAGTTCTCCTTCAATGTCACGTATGATTCGTTATATTTAGTATAAAATAAACTCCTGTAATATACCATTAAAACTCGGACATTCTTTTGCGGACACCCTGTATTATGTAGCGTATGGCGTCATTTCAAACTGATTTTTGTGGCAAAAAAAAATGTTTTTTTTTATTTAATAGAAATAAAGTTTCCCCTGCAATTGTTGTGGGTGGGAATAGCGATTTAATTCTATTAAAAATTGCCTTCTAATGCTTTTAAATGGGTATTACATTTTTCAGTTTTTATAATAATTAAAGTACTTCAAATTCGATTTTTTTTTCTCCGAGATTTACAATGTCTTCTAATTTAGATGCTCAGAATTTGACGTATCACACTTGTCGCCTGTAGCATAGTCATAGTTCCGGCTATGAAAGTGGGTGACGGAAAGACGGACGGACATAGTTTTTATAAAATATTTCACTTTTTACGTTATAAACGTAGTGTGATGAAAGCTAAAAATTACAAATTATTATATGTGCGGCCGCTGCGTATTTTACACACGTATATTAAATTACACTGCTCAAAACAATTAAGGGAGCATTTTCCGCACTTTTGAAAACCCTTTCAGTTTCAACTTTTTATTTTTTATTTTAAATATCTAAATTTTGTGAAATAGATTCACAATGAATCTACAATGAAATGGTAAAAAACAGGGGTCAAAAATCTTAATTTTTAACTAAAATTTAAGGGGGGAAAATTGGTATCATAACTTTTTTGAATAAATTATAACAATAATTTTTTCAAAGCTTTCTTTATTAAAAAAGTTAAAATCAATTTTTATACATCTAAGAATGCAAGCGTGAAGAATTTAGGATCAATTTATTTCATAAAATGTTTTGGGAGTGAATTTTATGTTATAGTGTTTTTCATTTAATTAAAACAAAAATTATTTAATTCTTTAAACGACATGATTTTTCCATCTAACGATAAATAAATGCGGTCTCTACACAGTTAAAAATTTTGTGCTTGGTTTCACCATGATATTGGTTCCTAGTAGCTGCAACGGCTGAATGGTGAAACGTTCCACCATATTTTTGGTATTCGGTTGAACCATTTCTCAGGTTTTTGTTTCCAAATCCAGAAAAATGGTTCAACCAAACACCGAAAAAAAGGTGAAACATTTCACCATTCAGCCGTTGCAGCTACTAGGAACCAATATCATGGTGAAACCAACCAATATCATGGTGAAACCTAGCACCAATTTTTTAACAGTGTACTTAGTAAGAAAAAAAATCGCAAGATGATGATTCCAAATGGAATCATTGGGGGTGAAAGCTTTTAAACCATGCATTCCCCTAATTCTTTTGAGCAGTGTATATTGTTGTAGGTCTCGGCTGGGCCCCTAACGATACATGTTGAGCTAACCAGACTCCCGAGTTCAAAGACATTCAGAGGCCATTGATGTGTGTGGGGTTAAACGCCCTCTTCGCGACAGATCAACTTTCAAGTTTTGTCTCAACTTTTTTCACTCTTCACAACAGAGACTTTTCGCCCCACGTTAAAGTAGTGATATTTTTAGGAAGTCATTCTTAGCTTATTGTACCCCGCCGACAACTTTTTATTTCCGATTTTTTCCTCCTCCTTGTGCGGTATAGTTTTGTTCAAGAGATGATGAGAATTGTTGCTGGGTATCGTTGAGAACACAGGTCTGTTTATTATTTGTGGTTTGTTCTTGTTTTTTTTTTATCAAACACGTTTGGTGCACACAAAAAATATTACACTGCAACTACACACACACTACAATTCGACTCTTGAAGGTATGCGGGTGTACCTTTTCACAGTCATGGCACTTTGATATGGGCCTCGCACTCTCCCAAAAATGTAACAAGTTATGGGTTAATCATTTTAAAAATTAAAAGCAGTATTTGACTTTAAAATTTGATTAAACACTACACTGTAAAAAATATCTCAGTCACTACCAACACGGGTAGCACCATAGGCATAACATATCGGCAGAATTGAACATTTTGAAACTATATTTAAGGATATCGTGGATCTAAAGGCTGGCCCTATATAGGTTGCAGGGTTGCCACAGTCCTTGAAAACCTTGAAAAGTGCTTGAAAAAAAAACATTGGTTTTCAAGGTTTTGAAAGTGCTTGAAAAACATTATCAGCCTTGAAAACTCCTTAATTTTTTGGGCCAAAAAATTCTTAACTTAAGTTCACATTTTAGCTCATTAATGTTAATGTATAATTTTAAAGCTCTTATACCCTTGAATTTTTTAAGGTAATTGACCTCATCTCTCAAAATAAAGATGATTTTTTTTAATATTGGCAAATGTAAGTTTATTTTAAGCATTTAGTTAGCAAAACTATTTAAATCACTACTAAATAAGGAATCAATAAGAGCTATTTATTGTCTTTTATATCACTTGTGAAGTACTGAATTGTTTCTTTCTTATTAGATTTTTTTGCATAATTTTAATGTAACTATGCTTACATTCTATGCGTTAATTTCTTACCCATTACTCTTGTGCTTAGAGTTAACTTGGTTGCGCTTTCTTTAATTGTGTCGTCAAATATAAACAAAAGTCTTCAAATGTCGTTTTCTAAAGCAAAAGTTAATTTCGGCTACATTAAAAACACTTTTTTAATACGAATCAGTTCCTATTTTGCTTTTTGATTTATTGTTTATGTATAATCCAAGAACGCAAGCAAGTGATTTTAGATGGATTTTTTAATAACTTAATGGTTATTTTATAACACATGTTTAAGTTCATTTGAAAGTTACAAGATTATTCGTTTTCTAAATGAATTTTTAAAAACTATCGTGAAATTTAGGTGTTGCATGTTCGAATATACAGTTCTTGAAAATGGAGAAATATATCCTTGAAAAGTCCTTAAATAGTTCTTGATTTTTTTTGTTACTAAAAAGTGTGGCAACCCTGAGGTTGGCTATCGGCGAAGAGCCTCACAAGTTCAAACCGAGCCAAGTGACGTCATCAACCCAGCACCTAAGTGAACATTAAATTTTTCTAATTTATAAAAAAAATTTGCATAAAGCTTGAAAACTTCTTTAAAAAGATTCTGATTTTTTAACTTTGAAGTTTTAACAAAGTAAAATAATTTAATGAAATGTTTCAATTATAGCACATCAAAATAAAGTTTGCAAATTTCTTTCAAATTAACTTATGGTTTTTCATTTACTCTTTCAAAAATTGTTTTGAGTTTTAAAAAGTTTAATATTTTTAAAAAAATCCTAAAATGTACGAAACTTACGAAGACGAATAAGCACTTGTTTTAAAGACAATTTAAATTACTTAAATTTGATACGCTACACCAACAAATTTCGTTAAAGAATATTTAAATAAATATGTTACAAAACTTTACAAAAAATTTCAATTATGAAGAATTTTCACATTTGATTTCAATTTAAATACCAAAGCTCCCAAAAATTTTCTTTCAAATAAGCTATAACACAACGCTCTTAGTCGAAAACAAACGATTCTGTGAGTTTTTAAATAACTGAAGTAGACTAATTTTCTAAAACACACACAAAAAAAATGCATGATTCTATTGTCAACTCATTAAAAAATATTGAATACAAATAGTCAATAAGTGTCTTCAACACATTTATTTTTAAAGAATAAAACTTTTTTTTAGATTTTTAAGTCTAAATTTTTAAAGTTTTCATTAAAAAAATCGAATTTAAAAACCATAATTCCAGTCGGTTAGACATTCGCCTAGCATGCGGAAGGTCCCAGATTCGGGTCCGGGCATCGCAAAAATAACTGCCGACCTATAAACGGCCCGTGCAGCCAAAAATGTCCGACGAATAATACCCCGAACAATGTCCCCGAATAATACCCCGTGTGGAGGAAGTGCACGTTAAATATCCTTCAAAATCCTAACGCTGCGTACGATGTCGCTCTTAACGGTTGCGTTGGGTGCCTACTCAGGTGTCGGATCGTCACTTAACTGTGGCTCTAAACTACGACGCCCGTCGCCAATACCCCTCGTGTAGCTCTAGTGCGACGATAATTAAAACTAAACTAATAAAAAAAAAGAATTTTGAATCGAAGGCGCCAGAGGCCACTAACAATTTTAACTCACATCTACCAATTTTATGCACACATACTAGCAATAACATAAGGCAACTTTCCCGCACTAATGGAAATTATAGGAAAATTTTACTTTCAATTAACTAATATGAAATATAAGGTCATGAAAATATTGCGATGGGGTCGAAAATCCTAAATGAAGAATTTGTGTTTCATACACGTTTTGGAAGGTACCGATTTTAAAACAAGTAGGTTTGTAACAGAATCTGTCACTTAACCCGCTTCCACACAACAGTTGTGTTAAACGGGTAAAAAAGGCGCCAAACACAGCATTAATTCTATATTAAACATTAGCATGCTAAATTTTGCTAGTTTCTTTTATTTTATTTCGAAAATTCAATAATTATTACTTATCGTTTGAAAAAATTAATTTATATTTCGAAGAATAAATACGTAATATTCCTCGCTTTTAAATAGAATGAAAAAATTTTCATATCAACATACAAAGAATCTCGTAGTGAAATACATTTGACGTCATTTCAAACTGATCGATGTCGCAAAAATAAATTTACTTTAATTTACTGTCTAAAAGAATTAAGTTTCTCGGGCGATTGTTGCGAATGGCAATGGTGATTTAATTCTAATAAAAATGGCTTCCTGTGCTTATTTTTAAATGAGCATTCAATTTTGCAGTTTTTTAAATAGTTGAAGTACTTCGAATTCGAATTCTTTTCTGAAATTTTCAATGTATTCTAATTTCGATCCGCTGAATATTTTTTGGACGCATCACACTTGACCGTAGCATTTGAAGTTTGGGATATGAAAGTGGGTGGCACAGACTTTTTTTTAGGGGGGGGGGGGGTAGGGGTTGAGTGACTATTAAAATCCTCGTACTTAACAGAAAGTTTTTTTTAATATATAGTGAACAATACAGGTTAGGAAAAATTGTTTGAAATGTAATGGATGTAAAAAAAATAGGTCTCCCAAGCTTGCCATATACTTATATTCAACAAAAATAATCATGAAGTGTAGCTTTGTTTCTTTTAATAAAGAATCAATTTCACCACAAACAATTTCAGTATATAAGTTCTTTAATTGATTACCACACTTTTGGAAGAAATAATCAAATTCAGAATTGAATTCATCATTCAAGAAAGGTAAAAAAAATAGCGATACCTAAATAGGTAACCTGTATTTGAAGATTAAACAGTTTGATCGTAATTAGATTCATACAACAATTTATGGTCAACTTACAACGGAAATCAGTTTCAGTAGCATTTACCTTAATCTATCTGATATTATAATTTAAAAGTTTAGTATAGATTTAGCGGGTTGTTTATTTTATAATAGAAAGACAAAATACTGGGCGTTTCTTGTTTTATTACCTGATCATGTATTATTCGAACATGGAACGAATATTGAAATATTTTAAACAAAACTTACTTTTTAAGACTTGCAGGAACTCAAAAATCCACGGCAAATGTTATAAGGTGCTATCCAAGAAGTCCATAAAGTTCTTTCAACAATACGTCACTGGCTATATAGGCAGAAGTATTCACATAAAACATCACACACAATTTATAAAATATTACACAGTTCGAAAATTCAAACGAATCTTGATGTTAAATCTGTCACTTTATTCGTACGTTTCAATATGATGTCCTATTTGAATTACAGGTAAACCAGGAGCTTTGAAACTAATTTTTAATCTGCAGAAAAAATCTGAGGAGTTGTTACATCGTTGCTTGAATTTTTTTTCTCATAAAATTCGGTTTGTTCTTAATATTGGGAACTTCGACTTGATTAGTTTCTAATTGATTAATTTGCAAACTTCATCAAGATGTGAAGATATTTGGTGGTCTGTTGATAATTAACTTCTTGCACAATTCTTTGACCGTTGTGCCTTGATAGCACTTTTTAAGTTTAACAACTTTTTTACAGTCATTTCAGGCTTTTAAAAAATTACGTCAATAAAAGTGGGCGTTGCGGTAGTTTTACTTCTTGACTTTTGACCTGATCAACAAATATGGTAACTTTTTCCAACTGCTTGATTTCTTTATCTTCTCTTGAAAGTTTGAATTAGAAATTGTCTTGAAGACAATAATCTGTTCGAAATGGTCAATATTTTAGTTCCAACACGAGGCTCTTTAAAATGATTGGTTAATAGTCTTCTCTTTTTTAATTTGACCCTTGACCAAATCGACAAATGCGACTATTTCCAGCAGCTTGATTTCTTGACCACAGACTCAATAATTTTCTTCATCGTAGCAGGTAATCTTAAAAATTCCGTCCAGAAGCTATCAATATTTTGATTCCAAAACACCTGATCCTTTTAAACTGATTGCCAGATTTGACTAATATTTCATTTTTTACTTGACCTTTGACTTGATCGGAATGTTCGAAATGTAGCTACTTCTTCCTAACAACTTTTCCCCCGCGACCAGACTAAAGGAAGGATTCTTTGTGCAATTCAGCAACCGCAGAAGTATAAGAAATCAGGGAAGAGCCTATTTTCGTATCCTGCGAAAGCACGAAGGAGACATGGGTTATACTTAGACTGGCTCGACTTCAAGAAAGGACAAGGAGGGGAGGGAAGAAACATCTACAGAAAGAAATCCAGAAGAGTTTCCTATAGCACTGAGTCACACGGCTTTGGCGCACGTGTGTGTGCCCGACAAATTAGAAGGTTTGTAAGCGGGTTTCTGATCAAGCACACAAACCGGAAAACACATGTACCAACCTACCTAACCAAATTAAATTACGAGAGAATGGCGACCAAAGAGTTCTATAGTAGGGTAGAGGAACGACTCGTACTGAGCTGCCATCGGCAGCCATGGCTCACTACGGAGCGGTAATAGAGTGGCAAAAGTGCTAGTTAATTTATAATTTTGATACTGAGAAAGGAAGTACACCCAGGGCAAAGGCGAGAATCGAACCCGCACCCGTTACAGCGTGTGGGCTTCTAGCGTTATAGCCTGCGATCCAAACCACTCGGCCATCGGGCCCCACATGCCACCCTATATTGTCTCCGTGTTGGTCCATGGTGCTGTTGTCAGGTTCAGTCTCTACCCTACTATAGAACTCTTTGATGGCGACAGCTTTGGTGTTGTCCTCGTCATTTGACCTTAGTTGAAGTTAATTTGAATTACCGTCGCAATAGAGCAACACGAGGGCTATTGGCGACGTGATTTAGTTGCAAAATCAAGTTACGAGCCGACACCTGAGTAGGCCCAACGCAACCGTTAAGGGCGACATCGTACATAACGTTGGGAATTTGGAGCAGATTTAACGTGAACTCCCTCTGCACAGGGTATTATTTGTCGGACATTTTTAACTGCACAGGCCGTTTATAGGTCTGCAGTTATTTTGGCGATGCCCGGAACCGAACCTGGTACTTTTAGCATTCAAGGCGAACGCCTTAATCGCTGACCTTAGTTGAAAAGGCAAATTCAATCGTAGGTTTTTGTTGAATATCGTACTACAGCTGTACAAGGGCTATGGTTTTTGGTTGAATTTTCACTCTAGGTACTGGGGATGTTTCACGTCTTAAGTAGCAACAGTTCCACAGAAATGAAAATAAGGTCTCCATTGGATAATCAATGTAGTGGGCGGATCTTACCGTCTCAAACTAGCAATCGCCGAATTCATCAGTGACCAAGCACACAAACCTGAATATATATGTCTACCAACCAACCAATGAAATCCAGGAACAAAAGAAGGGTTATGTTGAATTAACGTTGCACTAGAGCTACACGAGGGCTATTGGCGACGGGGATCATAATAGGGTACTTGACTAAATTTTTTTTTTATTTGCTTAAAATATTCTTATGCCAAAAATATTAGACCCGTATTTTTTATTTTTTTCAAATACCCCATAAAAAGGCAGAAAAATGAATATTAAAATTAGGACGAAAAATAACTCCCGAAAACGCTTCCTGGCTGTCACGTGGTATCTGTGATGTCACTAGTGACTATAAACAAACTTTGAAACATCACATTGGAATCAATTTTAGGCAAATTTGAAATATCCGCTTTTGTAAAAAGCCTTACATTATCTCAATATTTATTATTTCAAGAGTAAATTAGATTAAATCAAGTTTAATCAGAAAACAAAAATCATCACGCCGGTTTGTTTACAGTTACTAGTGACGTCAGCCAAACCGTTGTGTTTGTGATCACGTGAAAAAAAAATGCCTTTTTAAAACGATTTTTTTTATGATTTTATTTCGCAAAAAAATTATATGCATTTGTTATTTTTGACTTTCAACTATAATTTAAATAATATTGGAAGGTATTTTGGCGATGCAGTCAAGTACCCTATTTAGAACCACAGTCAAGTGACGAGCCTGCACCTGAGTAGGCCCCCAACACAACTTTAGGAGCGACATCAAATGAAAGAAGGAATGATTTCTTACGTGAAACAAGTCAAATATAACCCATAGACTGAACTTTGAGATAGACAGACCTTCTTCAAACGGATTTGGGTGGGGGGGGGGGAATTACCACCGAATGGGCATGTTACAGATCTTGAATGGCTAAACAAACGCTTGAATGAACATAAACTCTTTTTGAAGCCTCGATTGGTGAATCAATTTCCTACATTACGAAGCGTGATTGGCTGTGTTAAAGCACAATGGAGGGTAGAAATACACAGCCGAAAAACGTAAAACCTTACCTAAACTGGTGATTCGATGTAATGATGGAAAAGAGCACCATCAAGGAAGGGTAGGATTGAAAAGTAGGAGGAACAACATCACCTGAAACAAGCCAATTGGAAAAAACAATTCTAGGCGATTTATCGCCTCTTATACCTTATGTGGAAGATTGTGGATTTTGATTTTTAACTTCCTGGGGCTTACACACTGAACTGAAACTCTGGAAGGAGCATCTGATGAAAAACTGGTGAAGCCTATTTTGGGGTCACTTGGCGACAGCTTTAGAGAGAATATGTGCCACATTTGGCATGAATTCGCCCATCACAATTGACTTGACAGTTTGCATTGGATCGTCAAAATAGCTCGCCAAGAATAGTACTCCAAGGAATTTAAGTTTTAAAGATTGTTCCTGCAATTCTATTTTTTTTTTAAGTACATGTTTTCGAAACTTCATTATATAAAGAACCTCCTAAAGCAATAACATATCAATTTTCTGTTTAAACAATTGGTTTAAAATGCCTATTTTAACAGGTAAAGTATAGGATTGGCGGCAAAAGTTGGGTTGCTCTTACAGGGTTGCCGCGCTTCACCGACCCTATTAGCGAGCGTTTCGATGCTCCTTCCAGAGTTTCAGTTCAGTTCAGTGGGCTTACCTAGGTCTAAAGGAGGACGAGATGGAGACTTTTGAACAAGAGTCATTGAGCTAGAAGTAAAACTGGAGTGAGGTGTGTGATTCACTGAACAGGGCAGCAAACGAGCCGGTTCAATAACGTAACGCGGTGGAATACACGGCACTGCAGCAGAAACGAACCGGGCAGAAAACCTAGAAACTTGCCTATTTCGCTATTGGGTTCGTCCTCGCTGGTTCTTAGTGATCCACATGGTTATTTCTTTAAAAAGTTGGAATTTAAAGATAAGGAAAGTTAATTTCTTGCGAACTAAAAAATGTTAAAATACATTCAGGAGCCCAAGTCAATAGGATAGAGGGGTCTCATACAAGCACTGCATACAAGTGTAGGGAAAATAGTCCTTTTCTGCCCGGTTCACTCAAAAGCATGCGGTTTTCGGCTCGCTGACACTTCACTCCAGTTTCCCTTCCAGCTCAATGATAAGAGTAGACTCGATTCCATTCTCTTTACACTATTAGTTTCATTGAAACAAGTCTTTACAAAAAAAAAATTATAAAAGGATTGCAGTGTAACCGCAAAAGAATATTTTTTTAAAAAAATACTTAACAAGTTTTAAAAAATAGAACTCAATTTCTAATCATCTGTTTGAGTTAGTCAGTCCAAAGGATATTCATCAATGCAAATCATCTTTTTGCTTACAATATAAGGCCCAGTGGTAGTGCTTCGCATTGCCACGCAACAGGTCCGGGGATCGAGTCCCGGATTGGGCGAGGTTGGCTCAGCCTTTCATCTCTTAAGTGGGTCGATAAAATGAGTACCAAGCATGCTTGGGAACTAAACACTGGGGGTTCCGAGTGAGGCTGACCACCTTACGGGGGTATTTGCCTAGCACCCCAGTGCCCTTGGTCACGAAAGCTGGAATGGGCACAGCAGGCCTTGGCCCACTTACGGGCTGTTGCGCCGAGGAGTTTAGTTTACAATATAAAAATAATATTCTAATCAATTGCAAGGGTTCAAATTTAAAAGCATCCAGAATATTTTGGTGCAATAAGAATTTTACAATTATAAAATGAAACCATAAATCTCTAGCATGTTTAAGTAAATATATTCAAATTATTTCTTAAATATCATAAAATATTAAGCAAAAACTTTATCCCTATATTTTGTAAGAACTTTTTTTTTTGTAGTTGCTTGTCATTAAACCTAAAATAAAATATATTTTAAATAATCATTTCTATCAGAAAAATAAGCCAATTAATCAATTTATCAACTTAGTAAACTTATCAACCTTCCACCAAACTGCGACATTTTCTTTGATAAAGTTTGTGAACAGCTTGAAGTTTGGCAACATCTATTCAATTCATTTCATCGATTAAAAAAGCAAAAAAAAACTACAAAAATAAGAAAAGTGATCGTTTTATTTTGTTATAGGTGAGTGGCAGTACACAACAAATGCATATATGAAAATGAGTGAGATATTTACAGAAAATGCAAAGGAGTCTTTGGCATTGCTCAAGTGTACAGTCCACCAGTCATTAGATTGGAAGAGTGAGAAGTTGTGATAAATATACGTTTTTTCCATAGATATCATAGTTAAAGTATTAGATTGGCAGATCACGTGACCTGCAATGCTAACGACGTGACGCGCATGGAGGCCAAAATGGCCAGTGTTGCTGCCACTTTAAGAAGAAAAATACTACGAAAAAATAACATTTAATTCTAAAATTACAAAAAGAAATACTAGAAAAGGATTTAAAGTCACTAAAAAGATTCCAAAATGCAGCTAGTATTTTTACGATATTTTTTTTTTGTAATTTTAGAATTATTCTAAAATACTAATATCCTCCTTAAAAATATCAAATACTAGCTGCATTTTGGAATCTTTTTAGTGACTTTAAATCCTTTTTTAGTACTTTCGTTTGTAATTTTAGAATTAAATGGTATTTTTCATAGTATTTTTCTCCTTAAAGTGGCAGTGCCACTTAAAAACTGTCAACAAAACTTTTTAGGGACACTTTATGGCTTATGGGCTTAGTTCCAAGGTTTCCAAACTTAATCCACAACTTCCCAATGTCTAAAGATTAAATTTTAATTTAAGTTTAGTAATAGTAATTACTAATTTGTATGATTTCATTAATTAGTTTAATTAATGAAATCATACAAAATTTTTAATTAAATACAAAAATGAATGAAACTTGCATATGAATAAATACAAACTTGAAATGTTTTAGAGTTTTGGAAAAAAAACAAGGCTTTTTTGGTATTCTTGGATTAAATATTTTTAGGCTTTATGGGTACTACTTTGTAATAAGCTGAATTTTAGCTATAACAATTATAAATATTTATAGGAGGTTCATTATTTTTTTCATCTAGAGATACGAACATAAGAATGTTCATTCGTCTCCCGTTGTTCCCAATTCACAACTTACTGATGTATATAATATAAAAATTAAAATTTACTGAATGAAAATTTTTAATTAAATACAAAAGTCAAACTTGAAATGTTTAGAGGTTTGTTTTTTTTAGCAAAAATAGGGCATTTTTGGTATTCTATTGATAAATCTTTTAGGGGCCCCTAAAGTCATTCTCAAGTTTAGAGTCTCCTAAGGCACGCGGGAACCCTGGATCTGGACATACTACACCAGCAGACCACACACTAGAGCAATAATCGCTTTCTTTGGCACTTCAAATTAGCCACTGTTCGCGTTATAACTTGAGCCATGGGTGCGATTCCAGCGAATCTTTACTGCGATCTCCGTAGTCGTACAAAAGTTCTTCTCCGGCGTTGATGGTGCGTCTGGCGAAAAAGGCCAGTCTTGGTTTGCAGTCCACCAATAGGGGCTGGGTTCTGAGGTTGCCCTGAAGTTTGCTGTGGTTGATAAGGCGGCCGAGGCGATCGGATTCTTTTGTGGCGTCGATGCTGTGGATGAAAAGTTAAGATGTAATAGGGTTTGTTAAATTGATTATTGTCTACTGGCAAAATGCATAATAAATCTTTGCAAAACACATAGGTTGCCATTCATTGCAAGGTATATTTTAAGTAGTTGTATTTTATTCCTTTCTATATATCAAAGTTTATGTAAAATAAGTCGACAGGGAAACTTCGGAGAAATTAAAGACTTTTTTAACAGCTAGTCATCAGGAGACAATTGATTTGTCGTCTGCAGTCGACGAGAGAGTGTGACCGAATGCCCACAAAAATGGCGAAAAAGCTCGAGCCCTCCTCCACTGACCAATCAGAGTTATGAGAAAGTTTGAAAAGGCCAACTTTAAAATGTGATGACTAAACAGTTTCTGTGGGAACGATTGATCTAGGCGACTGTTAGTCGCCGACAGGTTGTGGTTGGGATGTTAAAGTACAAAGTGATATTAAGGATATATGAAAAAGATCATTTAAGTTATTAAGTTTAATGGGTTCAAAAATATAAGAGATTAAGGAGAGAGAGGGTTAAGTTATAATATGTCATGTATTTCTAGCAATCGCCCAAACAGCCCGGTCAAGGCTGAGATTAGAACATACAAGGACCCTAAGATTCAGGGCAGGAGAAAAGGGCTGTGCCTCTTCTCATTGTGGAGTGAATCCTTTCACACTTTAGTTTGCATTGATTAGTGACCCATTGGGACAGCTGTGAGAGAGGGGCACAAGCAGGGGTGCAGAAAATGTTTTTACACCCAACAATTCCCCCAATCCGTTTGAAAATTTTCCCCAAAATTTTACTATATGTTATAGACTTAACATAAATTCTGTATTACCTTAGGTATAGAAAATTTTACGATATACAGGGATGTTCGTGCTTGTTGAACAAAAAGGCTGAAATCCAAACCAAATGCTTGGTTTGAAAACCAAAAAAGCTGAACTAAGCGTGACCGATAAAATTTAAATTTTAACAATTATCACAAGATAAATTTTAAATAATTATATAATACTATACTACTAAATGTACTTTTAATATCTTTTTAAATACAATAAAAATAAGTACATTTTCTTTTATTTATGGTGTTTGGGGAGGGAGTCATTCATCAGATTTATCTATGAACATGCTTCATTCATTTGGTATATTACTTTGAAGTTTTGGCAGTTTCATAAGGCTGGAAATTTAGGCACCAGATTTTGCAAAAAAATAATAATGTTGACTGCCTTTTTGGGATTGAAATCCTCAACTTTTGGTCGTATTTGTTAAGAAAAAAAATTCAAGCACTTTTCCAGAAAAATTCAAGGACTAGAAATTTACTAGCAACATAAAACCTAAATATATAAAGCGTGTATACACCAACACTCCATTTAAAAAAGAAGAGAAAACCTAAAAATTATCTACAATCAGAAACCCTAGAAGGCCCAGTGGCTTAGTGGTAGTGCTTCGCATTGCCACGCCACAGGTCCGGGGATCGAAACCCGGATTGGGCGAGGTTGAACCATCCTTTCATCCCTTAAGTGGGTCGATAAAATGGGTACCAAGCATGCTTGGGAACTAGACACTGGGGGTTCCGCGTGAGACTGACCACCTTACCGGGACATATGCCTGGCACCCCAGAGCCCTAGGTCACGAAAGCTGAAATGGGCACGGCAGGCTTTGGCCCACTAATGGGCTGTTGCGCCGAGGAGTTTAGTTTTTTTTTTTTTCAGAAACCCTAGAATATGCCGAAGTAGAAAAAAAGGTTCAAATGTAAAATAAAAAGTATTTTAACATTCATGCGGCGGACGGATGCGATCAACGCCCGAAGACATGCTGATATTTAGGAGACAATAGCGGTACGCTATTCTGGTTTGTTAGAACAAAAAAGTAAATTAACGGTAGGTTTCAAAACAGAAAACGAACGGCTGGTCAGGGAATTTTGTAATAAATTGTTAAAATCGAAAACAATTGAATGTTTTCAACAAAATTTCCCTAGATGGCTAAAATGTCCCCCGATCTAGGATCGCCGGATCGGACATATTCTGCATCCTGGGCACAAGTTCGTCTAAAAAGGAGGGCTACGTGAGAGCTATTGGTGGCAGGCGTCGTAAGTTAGAACCACAGTCCAGTGACTAGCCAACACCTGAATAGGTATAATTTTTAAGGACGACATCATGCAGCTTCGGAACTTGAGGGGGAATGGGCGCGCTGGACCACGGGTCTCCAAACTCAAGTGCCTCAGTGTTAATCCAATGGCGAAGAAACTATTTTCTCTGCCACATTTCTTTGGCAGTTTTGAATATTTTTACAAACGTTTTTTTTTAAATAATAAATGTAGAAAACTTACAGGTCTCTATCGTCCCACTTTTTGAAATTGCTTCGAATATTTTGTGTAAAACTATTTATTGAAAATTTTAAAAAATATTCGAACCAATTTCAAAAAGTGGGAAGGTCGGGACCTGTAAGTCAGCTACATTTATCACATAAAAAAATCTTCTTGTAAAAATATTCAATACAGCCGGAGAAATGTGGCAAAACAAATATTTTTTCGCCAGAGGATTAACACTGATGCACTTTGCTTTGGAGATCCCTGGTCCAGCGCGCCCATTCCCCTTTAAAGAGCACATTTAATGTACACACCCTTTTCTCAGGGTATTATTCGTAGTACTTTTTGGCTGCACAGTCCATTATAGGCCGCAGAAGTTTTGGCAATGCCCAGACCCGGTACCTTTCACATACAGAGCAAGCACCTTACCGACTGAGCACCTCCTCAGCCTTTTTAGGAGTTAAAAAAAATTATACATACCAGTATCTCTTGTCGTTACACTTAAAATAGTACATGTAACAGCCTGTGTTCTCTTTAGCTGCATATTCTGCCTCCCTCTTGGCTGCCTCGGTATTATCGATAAGTTCGCCATGGTACTCAATGACAAAATCCCCTGGTTGGAAGTCTCGGGTGGTGATCACCCCTCGACCTTTATCTGGGAATTCTTTTATCTGTGAAAAAGAAATGGCTAACGTTGGTGACGGGGCTGCGTAAAACATTTCTGTTACTAACTTAAAAAGTAAATAACATATGAAGAGTTCAGGGGAAAAATCCTTTTATCGACAGAAGAGTGACAATAGCGCCTAAACTGGTGTCAGGAAAAAGGTTTTTCGTTTGGTCCTACTCTCCAACTCTGATTCCCGCGAGAAATGAGTCCTATATATGTACTGCGATAGAAAAACCAAGGGAGAAACCGGTTTCCTGTCCCCAATGTCCGCCAAGCAGACCTGAATATGGGAAGATTCCTAGTCAATTAAGGAGTTCTTCCCTTGGACTCTTCATTAATTAATCTAAGTTCATTAAACTTTTTTTTTGACACCCCGTCTTTGCAAGCAAAACGTTCGCACACAGTTCTTTTTGCATGGGTATCTTATTAAATCATGTTGTAAAACCAAAGATCTGTCACTCAAAATTCTTATTCAAGTAAAATTCCTATAACCAGGGTTCATACTCTATCTACGATAGTGAAATTCAGGAGTTTCTAAGGAGTTTTACAGGATTGCAGCAATATAAATTCAGGAGGTAACAAGGAATGAAATTGAATAGGTTTGTTTGTTATTGCATTAGTCTAATGACTTCCCTGCACTTCAAATGATGAAACAGAAGAAAAAAAAATCTTCTAAAGAGTTGTTTGGTGCATTCTGGGACATAAACTTTTATCACAATGTCTGAACTCTATATTTCTGCTGCGAATGCACAGACTTATTCCGAATAAAGTATGGTAGAAAAACGGCAGAGAAAGGAGAAAAACGATTTGGGTTGTCAAAAACAAAATTCAGGAGAGGGTAAAAAAATATCAGGAAATGAAACACATTTCAGGAATTATAAGGGCCCTTAGAAACAAAAAATAAAATTCAGGAGTTTTTCAGGAATTTCAGGAGGCGTACGAACCCTGTATAACATCCTTTTACCCTGCTTAATGTAGGTGAAACAAACTCTTTCCCAGTGAGATTGGAACCAAACAAGACATCACTTTTGCTCTTACTCCCAAGCTCAAAGGACCTGTGATGTCCTGAACTTCAATGTTTTCTAAGATGTTATGCAGTTTATACTGAAGTTAGTTGCATAAAATGTCTTTAAAACCTTCTGATCACGCTCCTCTACAACCTGTCACTAAATTTGCTTAAATGTTGTCGCAAATATGCACAACTAATTAAATGGAAAAGTAGCTAAAGCTTTTGTAAAACATAAAAACTAGCATCTTCAGATTAAAAGAAAGAGGCACTAAAATCTCAAGTCAGTTACTACATAAAAAACAATGAAATTCAAATTTGTTGTCCCGAGACATCTAACTAACAGATATACTGTCTTTAGATATTTGGCAAGATTTTATTTCGGTAGGACGTCATCTACCACAGATGCATTAAGTAAAAATCTATATATAATCAAACCAGGGTACGAAATTTACAGTCGCTAGTCGCAAAATGCAACCAAATCTATCAATTTTGCGATAACAAAATTAATTTATTCACAGTTACTGCGACTTTTTGTTTTAAAAAATCGTCAATACTAGTTCTCTTTTATTCGGGTTTCCAACGATATCACTAAAAGTAATCTTGAAATCACAAATCTTCACCAAACCTAAATTTGTAAAACTGTGCACTGATATCACTAAAAGTAATCTTGAAATCACAAATCTTCACCAAACCTAAATTTGTAAAACTGTGCATAACTAATATAACTAATCATAAAATCTTAAAAATTAGGCAGTCCTAGAATCCCGAAACTCTGGCGATCTGTAAATTGCAAAACTTTGGCAAACTCTGTAACATCCTCTGATAGCGGCTATATTGCAAAATCAAAAAATTTCGGCAATTCAAAATTGTAGAAAATCTGGCGATCCAAAAACTTAAAACAACTTGGACCGTAATTTCCAAAAATTCTGGCTATCATAATTTGTGATTTCTTAAATTTTCGAGAATTCTAGTTATTTTAAAATTGCGAAACTTGAGTTATTCTACGATCACAACGATTTTATAAACACAAACTCACGAAAATCGTCTTGTTTGGAAAAATTGCTTATGTTTTGTTAATATATTCTTTATAAATATGCTTAAGATAATATGCATTTGCTATAGCTTATTAAGTTAGTAGCACAGATTGTTCCGAAATTTCTTTATCCAATTTCGAACACTGGGTCAAACATGGAACCCAAAGAGAGCTCCTGAACATTAAATTTCATAAAATTTCTAGTTTTAACCTTCAGTAAAATTTTGCATTTGGTGAATAGTTACAACGATTTTATAAACACAAACTCACGAAAATCGTCTTGTTTGGAAAAATTGCTTATGTTTTTTTTAATATATTCTTTAGAAATATGCTCCAAGATAATATGCATTTGCTATAGCTTATTAAGTTAGTAGCACAGATTGTTCCGAAATTTCTTTATCCAATTTCGAACACTGGGTCAAACATGGAACCCAAAGAGAGCTCCTGAACATTAAATTTCATAAAATTTCTAGTTTTAACCTTCAGTAAAATTTTGCATTTGGTGAATAGTTACAACGATTTTATAAACACAAACTCACGAAAATCGTCTTGTTTGGAAAAATTGCTTATGTTTTTTTTAATATATTCTTTAGAAATATGCTCCAAGATAATATGCATTTGCTATAGCTTATTAAGTTAGTAGCACAGATTGTTCCGAAATTTCTTTATCCAATTTCGAACACTGGGTCAAACATGGAACCCAAAGAGAGCTCCTGAACATTAAATTTCATAAAATTTCTAGTTTTAACCTTCAGTAAAATTTTGCATTTGGTGAATAGTTACAACGATTTTATAAACACAAACTCACGAAAATCGTCTTGTTTGGAAAAATTGCTTATGTTTTTTTAATATATTCTTTAGAAATATGCTCCAAGATAATATGCATTTGCTATAGCTTATTAAGTTAGTAGCACAGATTGTTCCGAAATTTCTTTATCCAATTTCGAACACTGGGTCAAACATGGAACCCAAAGAGAGCTCCTGAACATTAAATTTCATAAAATTTCTAGTTTTAACCTTCAGTAAAATTTTGCATTTGGTGAATAGTTAATGTTTTTCCAAATATTATAAAATATATTATGACTATCACATCACGGTGAAAGCCATCATGAAAGACGAGGTTTCAACGTTATTTTTAAGTGAAATTGGCGGCAGTTGCATCTGACAATATTTTATATTTATATCGGTAAAAATTAGAGATCCATTCTAATGTGGTCGAAGCCCGTTTCAAAGCATAACATGTGGGTGCAAATTTTATTCCGAAAAAATATATCAATTAAATTATAATTTGCTTCTTAAACATAATACAAAGCAGCACTTGTTTTTGCAAATAGTGTTTTTTTCTTCACATTTTTTACGGCACAATAAAATGGTATCAATAATTGCAAGCAAAAATAAAAGATTTACCTCAAATCCTTCTTCTTTCCCAGATAAAATGGCTTCCTCAATGGTTTTCTGCTTTTCTTTCTGAAATTTAAAATAACAAATTATTGGCAACAAAATATTACACTAGTACGAGTCTAAGCTTCTTAATTATAAACGCAATGAACCTAAAGGAATTAATTTGACTTAAAAAGTAGTTTAACTTATATATCCATCATCCTACTATTATATCCAATAGGAAGGAGATCACAATTGAAGAGCTTAGTGGAAGAACATGCTAAGTGACAAAAAGGTGAAAACGAGATAATGAGCTTCAAAGTTTTTAGTTTGAAATTTTCTATACTTCACTAAATCGTAGTTTTTTCTTCATGATAATTTAGTTTGGTTCTTCAAAATGCTTGGTGGCTTTTGGCTTAGCCGTACTTTACGTAATAACACGTCATTTACAAAACGCGCTTGACGTCTCCTGCACTTGGCACGTTCTTCCTCCGAAGTGCTTCAGATTTTTTCAGTCGTTTAGTGGAAGAACGTGTTAAGTGACATTTTTTAGGTATTTTTGACCCATACGAGTTTACTAATTTCTGTACTAACATTCCAATTTTCAAAATTCTTTTTTGTTTGGAAGATAGGACTTCAGATTTTTTTATACTTTTTATTTGTTTGCCTGTACGTGCATCATTTTGTCTGTCCGTCCATATCCCTTTCAATTTCCGATCTAAACTGTCTGATTTTAAAAATTATTTTTTCGTTCGAAATTAAAAAATTAGAAGACTACAATGTATAGTGTTCGGCCACCTGCCTGTACGTCGGTTTTTCTGACCAACCGTCCGTCTACCCCCCCTCCCCCAACTTCCTTTCTACCCGTCCAATTTTTAAAGTTATTACTATCAATTATCTAATATGAAATATAAGGAAATGAAACTATTGCGATGGCGGTCAAAAATCTAAAATGAAGATTTTGTGCTCTCTACACGTTTTGGAGGGTGCTGATTACAAAAAACTGGGGTTTTTTTTATTGATTCGTCTGTTTGTCTGAAACTACTTTACAGTTCGAACTAAAAGAGTTACAGACTTCAAATTTAGTACACGGGTTCCTAGTACCTGTTGGAAGTCATAATAATATTCTCGAGAAAATTACGCATGCGCAATTAGCAGCTGCTATAAACTTTTCGGGTTTTAAAAGTAGTGCTGAAAAACGAAAATAGATACAGACTTAAAATTTGATATACTTGCTCCCAGTACTAGTCGGACGACAAAATAAAGATTTCAACAATATTGTGCATGTGCAAAGAGTAGCTGCCATAGAACTTTTTAGGTTTGAAAGTAATTGAAAATACTTTATAAGGTATATAATAACTTTTAAACGAACATATTGATATATTAATCGGTAATTGAAAGTCGTATAGTGTTACACAACCCTATTTTTTTTAATGTATGATATCAGACACCTATCTTATATACTTTTTGTTCGTTCGTCTGTCCCTACTATAAGGATTTCTTTGAGTATTTAAGTTAAAAGAAAGTAGGTTATATTAGTTATTTTAGAACTTCTTGCTTAATGTTAGATGAGTAAGTTTTTAATTGAAAATATTTTTAAAAAATACCATTATCACTGAAATTATAAACTAATTACTTTAAAGAATAATAAGACAAATCTCAACTTAGTAAAAAGTATACAAAAAGATAGTAAAAGAAAACACAAATGCTTGTGAATAAAATAAATATTAAATTTAAAAGACTTATAAAAAAAAAGATAATAATGCAAGATGTAAGTTTTCGCAAAATAAATTTTTAAATAGTTTTTAGATAAGAATAATCGAATTTAAAAACAAACTTTGATATTAAAAAAAAAGTAAAAATAAGTTGTATGGCAAGATATAGATCCTAAGGTTATTAACGTTTTTCTTTCTTCTTTTCACTTAAGGGTTTAATCAATTTTAAGAAACCTACTTTAATTTACAGCATTTCTACAACTGTAGAACATGATTGTTTAAACAATTTATTTTTACAATCGTGATGCATAGTACTTTTTTAAAGTCATCGATATTTTAATAAACATTAAGAACTTATAACGTTTTATACTTTGTTACTTTATTTTTACATCAATTATTATAAAAATATTTTAGTTTTACATAACAAAGCAATATCTTGATTAAATTTGTACTTACTGTATAAGCTGCCATTCACACTTTCGAGCGAAAATTCAGCTTTCCGCTTATTTTTTAATTCCATTTTAATAATTTTGGGAGTTTAGGACATTGCAAAAAATGCGATCGTCAGCTTTAGAGATCAAACGTAAAATTGCTTTAAAAGATTTTTGAACCCCTAATTCATTTTTTAAAACAAACCAGATATGTTCGGTGTAATGTTGTTTTAACGCGAACATGTGATCTCCAAAGGGCAGGTGCAACTTTCTTTTAATGATACCATCTGTTCACTGCTAAATAAACTATGTTTATTAGAATAAAAAACACAAGTTTTTAAAAGCAAACGATATTTTATAAAATGTTAAAACCTTTAGCTCCGATTGAATTCTAAAATAAAAGTGCATTTTCTCTTATTTTCCTAAATGCACTCAAAGCCCGGTTATACGCTATATGGGTCATTCCATGTCAAATCAACCAATTAAATAACAATTTTGGACCTTGACCTCTTGGATTTCAATAATTTTTGGTATATAGTTTGTACTAATGGAGTATATGAAAAATCCTAAATTTTACATTTTTTGTAGCCGTTTTTTTAAAACAGAATTTAGAAAATCGTAAAAACTGCAAAATTTGCCTTGACTGCCATGCACAAATTTGTTGATAATGGACAAACTAATCATGCTAGAAAGTTCTCATATGTGTCATTTTAAAGCTGTTGTTAAGGGCTTTAATATGATATGTAACATGAATATATATATAACATTGTTAAATTTTCACAAAACAATTTATTTTTTAAATTTTAAAATTTCAAAATCGGAATTTTTAATTTTTTTGAAAAAAAATATATGTTATTCCTACATAATTTGTTAACATGTGTACCAAATTTCAAGATGGTATTCCTATGGGATCATATTAAAATAAATTCCCTTGTTCGGTTAAGTACAACATTCATCACATAATCAATAAACATTAAACCTAGGTATTACAATGTGTAATGGAAACTTGGGGGAGGAAACTGTAAAACCAAGATGGTCTTACTCTCGGAAAAATGTATATTACTTTAATTTTACATTTCTGTTTTATAAAAAATGCTTTTCTATATTAACAATGTAAACATTGTTACGTATTTAAACCATATATAGCCTGAAAGAAAACTAAAGTAATGTACTTAATCTTACCTTCACATATTATAAATCCATTATTTTTCTTTTGAAAAGCATGGAATTGCCATTATCCAGTATAAAAAAGTTATTTAAGGAGGAAGTCCATTTAAAAACAAATAAAAAAATACTCTTATCTGCTTTTTTTCCTAAAATTTTTTTCACTATTGCCGCATGAAGCCATCATAATATGTGATTTTGCAGAAATTACTCTTTTGTAATTCAGGACGACGCTCAAGGATTTCATTGGAACAATTCCATGGCCACAGTACATCCCAGTGTTGTATATCACAAGAACAAAACTCAAAGTGATGGAAAGGAGTTTCTCGATTATAAAAGTTTTGTTTTTGTCTCCGACAGTTTAACCCATAATACAGTTCTAGTCCATGTGTTTCAAAAAACGCTGTTACAGTTTCTGAAACACAATTTAGTTCTTGATCTGAAAAAGATTTATTATTTCAGTGATGGCTCAGCAGGACAATACAAGAAACGAAAAAATTTATCAAACTTGTGCCATCATCTTGAGGATTTTGATGGAATCGAAGCCGAGTGGCATTTTTATGCTACCTCACATGGAAAAGGAGTGTGTGATTGTATTGGTGGCACAGTAAAAAGGCTGGAAGCCAAAGCTAATTTACAAAATCCTATCACCAATCAAATTCTAACTCCTTTTCAATTGTTTGAGTGGGGTAAAGAAAATATTGTATCCATTACTTTTTTTGTGTGACAGAACACATTGAAGACACATAAAAAGACGTATTGGAGAACATATTGAAGACACATTGTCACATAAAAAAAAGTAATTGATACAATATTTTCTTTACCACACTCAAACAATTGGAAAGGAGTTAGAATTTGATTGGTGATAGGATTTTGTAAACTAGCTATGGCTGCCAGCCTTTTTACTGTGCCACCAATACAATCACACACTCCTTTTCCATGTGAGGTAGCATAAAAATGCCACTCGGCTTCGATTCCATCAAAATCCTCAAGGTGATGGCACAAGTTTGAAAAATTCTTTCGGTTCTTGTATTGTGCTGCTGAGCCATCACTGAAATAATAAATCTTTTTCAGATCAAGAACTAAATTGTGTTTCAGAAACTGTAACAGCGTTTTTTGAAACACATGGACTAGAACTGTATTATGGGTTAAATTGTCGGAGACAAAAACAAAACTTTTATAATCGAATCGAGAAACTCCTTTCCATCACTTTGAGTTTTGTTCTTGTGATATACAACACTGGGATGTACTGTGGCCATGGAATTGTTCCAATGAAATCCTTGAGCCTCGTCCTGAATTACAAAAGAGTAATTTCTGCAAAATCACATATTATGATGGCTTCATTCGGCAATAGTGAAAAAAATTTTAGGAAAAAAAGCAGATAAGAGTATTTTTTTTTATTAGTTTTTAAATGGACTTCCTCCTTAAATAACTTTATTATACTGGATAATGGCAATTCCATGCTTTTCAAAAGAAAAATAATGGATTTATAATATGTGAAGGTAAGATTAAGTACATTACTTTAGTTTTCTTTCAGGCTATATATGGTTTAAATATGTAATAATATTTACATTGTTAATATAGAAAAGCAATTTTTTTAAACAGAAATGTAAAATTAAAGTAATATACATTTGTCCTAAAGTAAGACCATCTTGGTTTTACAGTTTTTCCCCCCAAGTTTCCACTACACATTGTAATACCTAGTTTTAATGTTTATTGATTATGTGATGAATGTTGTACTTAACAAAACAATGAAATTTATTTTAATATGATCCCATAGTAATACCATCTTGAAATTTGGTAAACATGTTAACAAATTATGTAGGAATAACATATATTTTTTTCAAAAAAATTAAAAATTCCGATTTTGAAATTTTAAAATTTAAAAAATAAATTGTTTTGTGGAAATTTAACAATGATATATATATATATATATATATATATATATATATATATATATATATATATATATATATATATATATATATATATATATATATATATAGTCATGTTACATATCATATTAAAGCCCTTAACAACAGCTTTAAAATGACACATATGAGAACTTTCTGGCATGATTAGTTTGTCCATTATCAACAAATTTGTGCATGGCAGTCAACGCAAATTTTGCAGTTTTTACGATTTTCTAAATTCTGTTTAAAAAAAAACGGCTGAGACATAAAATTTTGCATTTTTCATATACTCCATTAGTACAAACTATATACCAAAAATTATTGAAATCCAAGAGGTCAAGGTCCAGACCATTGGTTGATTTCACATGGAATGACCCACATGAATTATAATTCAGTGGTTATATTTAATAATTAAAGTTAATTTGGAAAAATTAATGACATTTTTTAATTCTTTTTGATTAAAACTACAAAAAAAAACAAGTGTTTTGCGATGAATGCGACATAAATAAAGCGAAAGTCTGACAATTTTCTTCAACTGTGTCACTTAGCACGTTCTTCCACTGAACGATCGTCCGAATCGGGACGATTTCAGAGGAAGAAAGTGTCAAGGATCCTTAGCACGTTCTTCCATTGAAAAAGTGACGAAAACGCATGCACCTACCAACTTCGTTCACGAAAAATCTACGAAATCGAATATTTTCTAAAAAATTGAAAGCTGTTATGTTTAAAGGAGGTAATAACAATCATTAACACAAAAATCTCAATTTTTTCAAAAATGTCACTTAGCACGTTCTTCCACTCAGCTCTTCAATTATATTTTTAATTAAGTCTTTGGTATTAATCATATTTAGTAGTTCTTCTGTTTTGAATTTTTCTAAGGAAATTCAGATTTTGTTTTGTAATAAACTCCACGCACAATGTTAAGTATCAAAATTCGACAGTAGAATGTGCTGTTTGGTGGTTGATGTACAAAGACTAGCCTTATATATGGCATATCATAAATCCCTCAAAAACTTATAATTTAACCTCAATTAAACTTCTGAATTTAAATGTCCTTTTTCACATATCTTTAATAATACGTATTAATATCTTTAACATCCCAGTGACGCCACTCAGTCGTTCCCATAGAAAATGTTTAGTCAGCAAATAAACTTCAAATGATCTTAGGACTTTTCCCATCATCGATTCTTGCACCTAATTGGCCAATCGAATGGAACAAGCAATACCAATCGTCATTGAATCACTTGCCCACTAACCCTCAAAGATAAAACACGCTCAAAAGCTCCAGTCCATGTGGAATAGGGATGCACCGAATACCAAATTTGGTCGAATACCGAATATTCGGCCAAAGTCTTAGCCGAATACCGAATATTCGGCCTACCTAAACCAATTTTTATTTTTTGTCAGAACTAAGTAAGTTGTATTTATTATTTTACAATTTCAATTCAACACAAACATATAAGTACACAATCACACAATAATTTTAATACAATATAGCTATTAAATGTTTAATTAAACCAACACACGATAAAGTGGTACTCGTTTGTTATTAAAGCAAGCCTTTTAGAAAGTGTAACTTGGAAAAATCACAACACGAAAACGAAAATAGAAGTATGAAAACATAAAAGTAGGTGGATCCGAAGTAGAACGAAAATTAGAAAAAAATAATAAAACCATGGCTTACAAATGCGATACATATCATATGGTAATTATTGTTTTTTAAAGCCCACTCACAGTAACTGTTCCCCTAAAGAGACATGTTTATTTAATACAACTTGAATAAAGCTTGATTTAACATTATAAATAACAAAAACTTAGGAATTTGAGTCTATCAAAAAAGAAAACAAGTCCTGTTTGGGAATTTTTTCAACGTTTTAGAAGATGAATTAACATGAAGTACTTTAAAAAAATTTAAATGTCACGATTCGGCCGAATAGTAAAGCTATTCGGCCTATATATATATACAAAAAACATTTTTTTGTTAAAAGTGTAAATGCTAGATAAAATTTATTACCATGATAAAGTTGTACAAAACTAGTGAAAACATTTTTGAATTTTTTTTAAGTTCTAAAATAAAATCTCGATAAGATAACAAATCCTACCTTGACAAAGGGTAATGGTTTTCTATTACTTCTTCGAACAGGGAAAAAGTCTGTTACTTGGCTATTTCTTTGTTGCTGCATTGGTTTTCTAAAAATTAACTTGATGTCAATAAAACAATATAAAATTAAATATTAATAAATACTATAATATTTAATTAACCTATAAAATATTACATTAATAATATTTAATTTAATGGCATAAAAATAAAACATGTATTTATAGTCTTTAATAAATAGGGTAAAAATTTAAAGCTAATGCTAAATCATGACCAACTTGTTAAATTCAAGTAAGATCAATACTTGGTTTATAATTATATAGTTTAATGCAAGCTGAGAATGTGGATTCTTATAAATTGAAATAAAACAGTTTCAAAAGTTAAATATATATACAATTTACAAAATTAATTAAATAATTTTAACCTGTGTGCAATTAAAAAGAATATTTCTGCAACTTATTAGTTGGCTGTAGATTACACTACTCAATTTTTCAAATTAATATTTTATTGCTTAATAATCATTCATAGTTTTAAAAAAAAACCTCATGCAATAGATTTATTTTTTATAAGACAAAACTATGTTCCTAACGGCATTGAGGGTTTATACAATAGGTAAGGCAAATGATTAATTCATAAAACGTATTTCCAGTACAATTACCAATCAGCTTTTATAGCACCTACAAACAAAAAGAAAAATTTCTAATTTTAAAATGAAGGCATAAATTAAATCTTCTACAAAAAAAAGTAAGCTTACTTATTTCTTCTTTTCTTAGAAACTTCTTTTAAAACTTTGTTGGTCATGTCCGAAATCTTTTGAGTTTTCTCTACAGGCACAATTGGTTCTTTGATATCTTCAGTTACTAAGCCTTTCACATCTATTCAAAGAATAACTAGATTTAAATTACCTGTATGTATTCATTCCTACATGGGGTTATATGATTGTTTAGTTCAGGGGTTCCCAACCGGTGGTACGTGTACCACTGGTGGTACCCGGGAAAATTTCAGGTGGTACGCGTGAGTGACGTGAGCAACATGATGCTACTATTTTGGATGTCATTTGTTACTAGTTACTTGTGTGAGAGTGGATTTTCTGAACTCTTGTACATAGAAGCAGAATAAGTGTTGAAGAAAACTTAAGAGTGAAGATAAGTTCCACTGCTCCTTATGTTGATATCTTAATCCCCAGGCAAGCAACAACAAGTTTTGAGTTAAAGACTACAAATGTATATATTTTATATGATGATTAATTTTTTTGCTGAGTTTGTACTAATTTTTTATTTGTATTTTTTTAGACCGATGGGTAATAAATAAAACTGAAAATTATTACTATTTTAATCTTTTTATTTCTCCTTTATTTTAAGCATGTTATAAATAAACAAATACCAACCATTAAATATGAAGTTTTCTCAGGAATTTAATTCAAAAAGCCTTTGAACACTATTAGAAGAGTAAAAAATTATACGCTTATTAAAGTATTTTGGTCTGGTAGTAAGCCAAAATCTCTCAAAAAATTCAAGTGGTACGCAGGTGCAAAAAGGTTGGGAACTCCTGGTTTAGTTAAATGTTTTATAAAATTATAGTTAGCCATATTTATAATAACACATACAACAATAGCAATAATTATTTATAAGTTTACAAAGCGTACTATATAATGTACAATATGCATGTATAAGCATGTTAATCTTTTTTTTTTAAATGGTTAATTATGATTCCCTGAATTTTAAATGCATTTTGTGAACATTCATAGATATTATTAAACAGTGTCAAAACTTGAGTAATTTTGAATAATGTCAATTATTTTATTATTGCAAAATCTATGTTTAAATTTGTCTTTACAAAACAGACAGTTTCGGAGCAATAAAATAACAATGAAAAATTTAGATTTTTTTCCCCCATTTTGTGGGTGCAAATCTTAAACTAATGGAATCTATGGGGACAAAACACAGTACACACAGTTAAATCACCACAGTATGACTAATGATATTTGTAGGGGGGACTCAGTAAGCCTAATGCACTGCGACCATAGGTCTATTGTACTGTCCCCTGGAAATAAGATTTTTTAGTTTGTTTGAATTATCGTCGCACTAGAGCTACATGAGGGCTATTGGCGACTGGCGTCATATTTTTAGAACCACAATGAAGTGACGAGCCAACACCTGAGTAGGCACCCAACGCAACCGTTAAGGTCGACATCGTACGCAGCATTAGGACTTTGAAAGGATATTTAAGGTGCACTCCCTCCACACAGGGTATTATTCGTCGGACATTTTTGGCTGCAAAAATGTCTTGCAGCCTGTTTTTGGCTGTTTAAATGTCAGCAGTTATTTTAGCGACGCCCGGACCCGAATGAAGCTCTGTTGCCTGAATGAAGCTCTGTTGCCTGTCTTTGATCAGTTGAGTTGAACCAATCGCTGTACTGTACGTCTCTGAAGATAGAACAGACCGTACCTCTTAAACTCTCACAGGAGATGCCCAGGGCTGGTTCTGGACCAGTAAAGAGGGCATTGGAACCCAATCTGGCCAGCTCATCAGCCATTTCATTGCCCTGTATCCCTGAATGTCCAGGGACCCATGATAAGGTAACGGAGTTCGAAGATGCAAGGCTACAGAGATTACTGTAGCATGCCCAAACTACAGTGAAGTGTAGTTGGTGAAGGGTTCATACTCTATCTATGATTGTGAAATTCAGGAGTTTTTCAGGAGTGCAGCAATGTAAATTCAGGAGGAAACGGGGAATAAAATTGATTATGTTTGTTTATTATCGTATCATTCTAGTGACTTCACTGCACTTCAAATGATGAAGCAGAAGAAGAAAAAAAATCTTCTAATGAGTTGTGCGGTGCATTATTGGACTTTAACTGGTATCACGATGTCCGAACTATTTTTCTACTGCGCTGCGGGAGAAAAAACGGCAGAGAAAGGAGAAAAACAATTTGTGTCCAATTTTTTTCAGGAGAGAGGAAAAAATATCAGGAGATGAGACAGAAATTTCAGGAGTTATAAGGACCCTTAGAAAAAAATATGAAATTGGGGAGTTTTTTAGGAAGGGTACGAACCCTGAGTTGGGATCACCACAGTATACACAGTTAACATTGTAAATATTCCATTTGGCGGCAATCAAAAATATTTGGCAACTTTATCATTGGCATTGGTGAAATAGAAAAGTACCAAAATTTAATATACCCTTTTGGTTTTTGATCAACTCCAATCCCAGAGTGGTGGAGCACGGCAGAGCTGCATCGTCAGGGGAAGGCAGAGATCCTTCCGGCAACCCTGCAGTTTCTGTTGGCGCATCTTCTTCCTGCTTGGCGAAGTATTCAGAAATGTCGGTCTGGTGGGCAGTTTTTGTGGATTTCTCGGGGATTTTGGACGGCTCGGTCACTTTTCTCAGGTTCTTTCTGCGAGTCACTTGAAATGAAAAAATATATTTTTTTAAATATTGAATAGAATAATAAAACGATTTGGAACAGATGTGATATAGGAGGCCGAATAGCTTAAGTGGTAGAGCTTAGCTTCACATAGTCATGACTCAGGTTTGGGGTTCGATTCCCATATAGGACAAGGTTCACTCAGCTTTTCACGCCTAAGTGGGTCGATAAAATGAAGACCAAGCATGCTGGAGAACTAAACACTGAATGGCTCTGCGTGAGGTTGACCTGTACATAGGGGACGTACATAAATTACATCATGCAAAGAGGGGGGAGGGAGGGGCATGCACCAATGTGATAGATCGTTACATGGAGGGGAGGAGGGGTAATCGCTTGCGTGACGTAAGGATTCGGAAAATTTCACTTTTGCAAAAAAAAATCTGTTTAACATAAAATGAAGTTTTAGAGGGGGAAAAGATCAACTATTTTATCATAAGAAACATTTTATTTCAGAAAGAGGATTATTATTGCATAACGTTGGCCTGGGGTCGGGATAGCCTGGTTGGTAAGGTCTTGGACAGGCTAAGGTTGCGAGTTCGAGCCCAGCTGCACTCCGAAGACCCCAGTGTACGCTAATGGTGACTGGTGCACGTTAAATCCGTCGTGGTCACAAAGTCCTCCAAGTTCCCATATCAAATCAATACCTCTGGGGGGTGACAAGTCAATACTGGGGTTCCTCTAGTTGGCCTCTGTCTCTAAAAATTAGATGGATCCACTTATGTGTGTGTGTCTGTCTTGATGAAGGTTTAGGTAAATTTTAATTTCACGGTGCTGCTTGGCGCAGTTCCAAAAACAACAACAACTTGGCGAAACTCGCGAGTTTCCCCATTGCCAGATTCCTTTCCGCCGATGCAGTAACCCTAGTTACTTTTGACAAAAAAAACAGACTCAGGGTTTTGGTTTGCTTTTGGCAACACAAAACAAACTTTACACTTCACAATGGGGTAGTAGTGGCAATCCAGTTTAGTTTCGTTTGAATTTTCGTCGCACTAGAGTTACACGAGTGTCAATCCAGTTTAGTTTAGTTTGAATTATCGTCCCACTAGAGCTACACGAGTGAGTGGCAATCCAGTGCGCACGCGTTTGGGGCTCCGGGCAATTTTGTTTTCTCTAAAAAACATCAGTATCCAACATTAGGCAGTATTGTAGGGCCCGTTGAAAGCCTAAATATTGGTTTGGGGCCCCAGGCAGTTTTGTTTTACAAAGCAAAACAAAAGAAAATTGTTTTGCAAAGCAAAACTAAAAAAAAAATTAGTTTTATTTGTGAACAAAACCAAAAAAAAAGTGTTTTGTTAGTCCTTCAAAACTGAATGACAGCTAGCTGTCCAGCCCTCGATAGAACAAAAAGTAATGCAATAGAATAAAAATAATTCTGTGCGCACATCATCCGCGCAACCTAAATTCCACGCAAGTATTACCAGCGCCTGCGATTGGACAAAAACTAACAAAACATCTAATTGGACAATTAGAACAAAATAAATCCCACGCGCATAACATCCACGCTAGTATAACCAGCGAAACCTAGCCACAACGCAATTCACCAGAAAATGCCGTATCACCAAAAAAAATTGTTTATCGCTCCCTACAAAAGCGCCAAATCCCTTGGCGACAGAAGCACCGTCAAATTAAAATTAACCAAGGTTTATAAGCGGGTCTCTGACAAAGCACACAAACCTGAATATATATGTCTACTAACCTTGAGGTTTTTCTCTGAAGTAGATAAATTTGTAAAAGTAATGGAAAGGAAATTGTCAAGATGCTTGTGGTCAGTACTTTTATCTAGCAATAATTGATATAAAAATACCTAAAAGACGAAACATGACAATAAAGCCTACTTTTAACTCAGTATAGTACCAACAAAACCGTTAATACCTAGCTTGTTGAATTAACAGCGTGGTATTATGACACGTTGAAAATAACAAAACAAAGCAAAATATTCATTAAAATATACATGAAACCTTCAATATTATAGAAAAATACTGCAAAGTTTTAAAAAGTAACATACAATACTTACTTCTAGACATTCCGGTAGAAAAGCCCTTTACGTACACGATTCAAATGAAAAAATAAACGACTTTTTTATGAAAATAAATAAGTTTGTTAATATTTGAAATTGAAAAATGCTATAACATAGTTATTTTTAAAATTAGATACGTTAAAATAACTCCAAATTAGGCAGTTATAAATAAAGGTACATTTCCGTTGGGATTCAATTTTTTACGCTAAAAAAAGAAAATAAATACAAAACTACAAACACAACAACGCGCTGAAATCAACGACCTATTAATTGAGATAGATCAGGTATCTTGCATCGAAAAAGAACGGACTGGATTTCAAAAGATCAAACATTGGATTTTTTAAGAAAGTTTTATGTTTTTTGGCAACTTATCACTGAATTTGGCGTAATTTTAACTTTAACGTGAAATTGAAAATTTTCTTTTATAAAAGTTCTATTAATTGCATACAAATAGAGATTTTTAATACAATTTCAGTGCGAAAAAAAGTCGATACAAATATAAATTACCAAAAATACAGTTATTTTGCATGTAGAGCTTGGTAAACCGCTAAATTGTTATACCAAAGTCACGTGGTTAAGGTAGTTATGCTTGCTCAATTTAGGGTTGCTTATACTCAGAGTTGAAAAAAACATGATGAAAAACTGTGTTGCCATTCCAGTTCATGACTAGACGGGCGTTATCAGATTATGCAAATGAGATCATCAATCAAAAAAACAAAAACGCATCGAATGAAATCAAAAATTTAATATTTAAATACAAAACTCATTTCAGAACTTGTCTAATCAATGGCACGTATTACAAAGCTGGAATTGAAGGAAATTCAGGATTGAAAGCTCGAAGCACCTGAAAACAGGACAATTATTTCTTACGATATTTTTTTACTACTTCAATCCCTAAACTGTATAATTAAGTGATAATTTAACTTAAAAAACTGAAATTTATAAAGAAAGAATCAGTATATATCATAGAATTGCCATAAAAATAAACGTCGAGCTGGAAGTAGCTTGCACAGCCAATCGCAAGTGAGAGAGAGAGTTATTGGAATGTTTAACTCCATGACTAGCTGTATTTTTCTATTGGTCAGATTAAAGGTTACACTTATTTGGCGAGGTATTATGGTAGCCAAAGAAGCCAAGATTATTGTTAAGTTCCGTTTTTAGGACTATCAGCTAAATTTTTCGTTGTGTATTTGATATATCAGTATAATATTATCACTTTTAAAGGGTTTTAAAGTTGCCCTGAAATGTTATCCGCATTTTTGAAAAGCCTATTGGGCACAGAATTTCTCATATTTGAACTAAACTTGCCAAATTAGTTATTTATAGCCAAGTCTGGTTGTAGCATTTAAGTTGGGCGGGAACTTGTCCATTCTCACCAATAGGAGAAATTTACTGGTTATGTCCTTAGATTCTCGCGAAATCTATTTGTTTCTTCAGCTGCTTCCATCTCAACTTAAAGCCGCATGTTTCGCTTTCTCTTCTGCAAACGTGCTCTCGTTTTATGTCAACACAAAATTCTGACCTGAATACATTTTGAAATATAATTTACGTGTACAAGTGTGATCATTTGCACTCTTGTTGTGTAAGTACTCCATTATCTATATCAGTAAAAACCTCGATTGCTTTTTACGGTGTAAGAATTAACAGTAATATTCTAATATTGCTTCTTAGTTGCATCATCTCTTGATTTGACAGCCGTTGGGTTGTCACAATTTAGTAATTTCTTTTCTAGTTTTGTTACTGTTTTATATTATTTCTTCTGGTACCAACGTAAAGATTGTTTTTCTGTACAAGGATCCCTCTTTTTATTCTTTTCTAGCTGAAAATGAATACCAATCTCACTTCGAAAGAAATCAGGCAGCAGTTTTTGGATTTTTTCATCCAGAAATACGAGCATAAGTATGTTCATTCCTCGCCCGTTATCCCCCACGATGACCCGACTCTCTTGTTTGCCAATGCTGGGATGAATCAGGTGAGAATTATATAAATGTCAAAAAAAAATTTAGAGTGTACAACTTATCTCAATACTTACAGTGGTAAGTGGATTGAGAAGCTGTTGTAAGAGTGTCGCTTGAGGTGTTTTTGAGAAATTGTACATTTAAAATGCCATTGAACACTTTATAGGATTTGAAAATGTAGCACAGTGATCACTTACACTAGGGATGCACTGAATAATACCAAATTTGGCCGCATAACGAATATTCAGCCAAAGTCTAAGCCGAATATTCGTCCGAATACCGAATATTTGGCCTACCTAAACCAATTTTTATTTGTCGGATCTAAGTAACTTGTATTTATTATTCATCAATTTAAATTAAACATATAAGTACACAATCGCACAATAATTTTAATACAATATAGCTATTAAATTTTTAATTGAAGCTACACAGAATAAAGTAGTACTCATTTGTCCTATTAAAATAAGCCTTTTAGAAAGTGTAAATTGGTAAAATCACAACACGAAAACGGAAGTATGAAAACAAAAACAGAAGTAGGTGGATCCGGTGTAGAATGAAAATCAGAAAAAAAATAATAAAACCATGGCTTACAATATTATACAATTAAAATTAGTTGTTTTTAAAGCCCACTCATTATAACTGTTAACTTAAAGAGACATGTTTATTTAATATAACTTGAGTAAAGCTTGATTTAACATTATAAATAAGTAAAACTTAATAATTTGAGTCTATTATAAAAGAAAACAAGTCCTGTTTGGGAATTTTTCGTGGTTTTTTTTTTTAAACGAATGTGTTTTTTGACGAAATTTCGACGTTTTATTTTTTATGTAAGGTGATAACTTGAAGAAATTTGAAATTTTTTAAATTTCACTATTGGGTCGAATAGTTAAGCTATTCGGCCAAAACGAATATTCGGCTAAAGTGGCCGAATACCGAATAGTAACCGAATATTCGGTGCATCCCTATTTTACACTCTCTCAGTGCTTGAGTACAGGTAATATCTCTCTCAGTAATAAGATGCAGTACAGATAATATCTTAGCAAAATTTAAATTGTGTGCTGCTATGACAGTCACTAAACCAAACTGATTATTTTTCCCAAGCTCGTATTATACTTATGCTTTTTTTTACGTAGTTGAATTTATTTTATTTTCAAAATGTGTGTCAAATAGGGTAACTTTGTCTCTGGAGGGTTATCATTATTATTAAATAAGGTATGGCCTTTTTCCACTATAAAAAAAATCAGTTGAAGTCAATATCTAACTTTGCTTAAAATACAATTGCATTAAATTGATATCAATATTTGTAAGTAATATACTGTGAATATGTTTAAATATTGTAAATTAAATATATTTACATAATTGTGAATAATGTTTTGTAAGTATGTATAAATATTGTAACTATGTTTAAATGGAAAAATAAAACTGCAGAATAATTTTGCGCCCCTAGGCCCGGGCCTATTGGTAAATCCAGCCCTGATTGTGGTTGTGTTTTGTTTTTTTGTAATTTGTGAATAATGTGCCCTGTCATGCAAATTGAATTGCTTTTTCTGTACAACAGCATTGATAAATAAAATTAATTACATCGGCAATAAAAAAAAGATCCTAACAACCACCTTCTTTTTCCAGTACAAACCTATCTTCCTCGGTACAGTCGACCCTAGCAGCGACCAGGCCAAGTACAAGAGAACAGTCAACACCCAAAAGTGCATCCGGGCTGGCGGCAAACATAATGATTTGGATGACGTTGGCAAAGATGTCTACCATCACACTTTCTTCGAGATGTTGGGGAACTGGTCTTTTGGAGACTTTTTTAAAGTAATTTTTATATTTTTATGTGTTTTTTTCATGCCAGGCAAGATGTTCACAAAGTTAATAAGATATATGAAGATCTTAGTGGAAGAACATGCTAAGAAACATTTTTGAAAAAAAATTCAGATTTTTGTGTCGATGAACATATTACTAACTTTAACCATAGGGGAAGTACATAAATTATGTCACGCACAGAGAGGGGAGAGATGGGTATGCTCTAACGTGACGGGCCGTGACATGGAGGGGGTAGGGGTAATCGCTTGTGTGACGTAACGATTCGGAAAATTTCACTTTTGCATTGAAAATCTGTTTTGCATAAAATGAAGTTTTTGACAAAAAATCTTAAATCTTTTTTTATCATAAGATCATCATAACAAACACTTCATTTCCGAAAGAGGATAGGGGGATTATTGTATATGCTACAACGTTGGCATTATTAGCCTCCTACATTTTACAGACCTTTTCCTAACGGTACTATGTAACACGCTATAAATTACACTATCTTGACCAATCAGAGGACTAGCAGCTACTTATTACAGAGGACTAGTAATACTGTTAGAACCTGGATGAATACCAAAAGACCTAAAAAATCTGAGAATACCCAGACCCCCTTTTTAAGATATTAGCTAATGGCTAGTTAGTCCTTGGACAACGGAAATGTAAACACAATGTTGGTCTATTCCTATGAATAAATTATTTAACCAAGATAAATGTAACTTTTTTTTTTTCGAAGTTAATTTTTAAAAATATGAATGTTTTTTTTTAAATTTCAGAATCAAAGGAAAATATTAATATTAATTTTTTCTTTGAAAATGGGGGGGAGTGCAACAACGTGACGTAATTTTAGGGGGAGGGGTTCGATCAAACGTGACGCGGCGTGACATAGGGTGAGGGAGGGGTAAAAAAAGTACACATTTTGTGTGATGTAATTTATGTACATCCCCATAACAAGTTACCACTTTTTCATAAGTTTAGTGCATTTTTTTACAGTTTGGAAGTACTGTTTTTAACACATCTGCAAGTGCAAACAAAAACTTTCAAGCTCATTTCCTCGTTTTCACCTTTTTGTCACTTATCGATCTTCCACTAAGCTCTTCATTTGTCAGAATGCTCCGTAGCCAAATTCTCTTCTAATGATCCATTCAATCTTGAGAAACCTTATTTCGTGATCGTGCTTTTATTTTATATCGGAAGTTGATTAAAAACCGGACTTTAACCTATAGATGGCATACTCTTTTGGCTAATTCATGCAGAATTACACTCTTTCCATAGTCCAAGTCGCTAGTGTTAAATATGACACTAACAACTTTTAGCATTAAGAGAGATTGTCAGTCCCATAGAGCTATAATGCATTAGTTTTTGAAATCACAACTTCCGCAGAAGTATTGCTTTGCCATGTTAGCCCTTTTTCCCCAGGTATGGGAATCCACATAACATCGAAATGAAACAAATTTGAAACAAAATTTAATCTAGTAAAAAAATTATATATTTTTGAAGTTTTAAAATGGCAAAAGTATACAGCAGATGGCGACACTATTTTAAAACTTTATCACTTAATAATTAAATAACCGGATGTTTTTACTTTTCAATTTTGTTTTAAATGGATGCTATGATGATTCCCATACCTGGTGAAAATGGGATAACATGGCAAAACAATTCTTTTGCGAAAGTTGTGATTTCAAAACTAATGCATTAGCTCTATGGGACTGACAGTCCCTCTTAAGTGAAAATAATTTAGTGGAATAGTTGATCTACACTTACTGCAACTAAAAAATGTATAATCTAATCATGTAATCCTGTTATATGATTTTTTTATTTTAATTTAATGAGCTTTTTTTTAACTTGTGATTTACAGTTCAATGGGAATTTGTATTAAATCCGTCCCTGATTGGTCGTCAACTCTAATATCGACCTTACTTCCATGTTCATGCTCAAAACCTCAAGGAATATATTGCCTGTGCTACTGTTATATTGTCACGTAAATCATTGTAGCAGTCAAAGCTTTTTTTTATCTTCCCAAGGAGGAAGGAGGGCCCAACTTGAGATAAGCAACTCGCTTATTTATTGTGTGGGGGATCATAGGAAATAAAGATATTTGCATATAAGTTAGATTAGATAAAATAATAATTAACACAATTCTAGAAAGTTATCAAATAATTCGTAACATATAATAAACAACTAATTAAAGGTATGGAAGAGCTGGGTTTTGAACTGGGGATAATTACATCAGTGGTTCCCAACCTTTTCTGGACCATCGCCCCCCTTTTAATTTTCATGTTATGTCTAATCAGAATTTGAGTTAAAGTGTAACTATAAAACAGTTTTATAACACTAACCGTTTATAAAAGCAACCAAAGAATCTTTATCCGGTCACTTTTAAATAAAATAGAAAAAACATAAAACATATATTTTTAACATATTTTTTAAGAAAAGTTAAATAATTAACCAAGATATTTTTAGTGGTTTCTAGAAAATTTAAGAGATTTGAATGTAAAAATTGGCTGGTTTGGTTATGGTTGGAGAATGGTTTTACTGTACAAAGGTACAACATTATTTTAATTTCCCCCCTTTGACTACTCATCGCCCCTCAAGTATTTTTTGCCCCCTTGATAACACAAATCGCCCACTTGGGGGCGATCGCCCCCAGGTTGGGAACCGCTGATTTACATAATTCCAGAAAGTTATCAAATGATAAATAACGTATAATGGATTAACAAACTAGAAGGAGTTGGGTTTTAAACCAGGGATATAGTACGTCTGAGAGGTCTGACGGAAGAGCTGGGCTGGGTTTCGTTCTGTGGGAAATCTGTCCACTCTCCGATGCTCTTTCCAGTGCACCATCGCACACTGTGTCAATTTTTAAAAAATACAAGTTAAATGCGCTGCTAAATGTGGCATTAAAAACAATGCATTTCAGAGGGAGATCTGTCAATGGTCCTGGGAGCTGCTGACCAAAGTCTTCAAGCTTCCGGAAGATCGCCTGTATGTCACTTACTTTGGGGGGAATGCAGAAGCTGGTCTGGAACCAGATGACGAATGCAAAGCAATCTGGAAAGAAGTTGGGTATGTTTCAGATTTAGCTAATATTTTGACTTTTCTGTAGATAGTAATTTATCTTCAATTTTATTTGAGTCAAGAGTTGTTTTGATGGCCCATTGATTTTTTTTTTACCTCAAGCCAGTTTTAAATTTTTGAAATAAGTTTTTGCTTTTTCATTTGTCGTTCTTGTTTATGGGCAATGCACATAAAGTTAATTGTTATAATAGTTAAAAGGAGTTTAAATTAGGAAGTACTGTTTCTGGACTAGTTTTTTAGAATCTAAGACAAGCACTTAAATTTTTTAAAAGACTAACTAATGCCCATTTTCTTTTGGTGCCTTTAGATAGAATTTTAAATACATTCCATCCAATAATAAAACAATCAGTTGCCCCTAGAATTAACTCCAACGCTGTCTTAACAACACACAAAATGATTCCTTATTTTTCGCATTCTCCTGCTGCATTGAATATTTTTACAAACAGTTTTTTATATGTACAATGTAGCTGACTTATATGGGGCTCTATAATCCCTCTCTTTGAAATTGGTTTGAATATAGTTTTAATTTCAATAAATAATTTGCAAACCAAATTTCGAAAAAAATTTAAACAGTGGATTAAAGCCTGTTGTCATCTAATTCACATATGGCGTCAGAGTGGGGTTTTCAAGAAAAATTCCAGGTTTTCATATAAAATCAATCTTTATTCCAGCAACCATAAATAAACTTAATATAAATATAAATTCCTAACCATTGTACAAACTTAACAAAGCATAAAACTCAAGTCGAAAACACGTGGCATGTCGACCAGGGGAAAGGTCGTGACAAGTGCCATAGAAAATTAAGAGAAAGAAGAGAGTGTTCCGGTCGGCGACGTAGCTTATATAGCCTGTGGCCGGAAGTGCAGCGCCACCTAATATAATTAGTTGAAGTTTGGTTAGCTGCTCTGGCAAAAGCTGCAGGTCTAGTTCATCACAAGGCACACCGCCACAATCATATAAAAATATTTAATACAGCTGGAGTAATATGGTTTAAAAAAATTATGTTTTTTCCCACTGGATTAACACAGAGGCACTTTGGTGTGGAGGCATGCTGTCATTCGGTCTTATTTTCCCCTCAAACTAACAAAATAATTCCTTATTTTTCCACAAATCTTTATCCTTTTACCCCGTATATACTCGTGTATAACCCGACCCCCCATTTTTAAACCAAATATCCTTCCAAAATCGGTAACCCGTGTATAAGTCGAGGTAGGAAATAAGGCCAGCCTTCTGAAGAAAATAAGAAGAAACCGGTTCATAACGGGATCGTAATTTTTATTTATTTTGCAAGCTAAATTTCAACCCCAATGAAAATAAAATGGGTTTCATCTCCGAGTGTTCTTGACATTGCCGACCCGGAATGGAGAATCTTAGTTGAAACTAAGTTCAGTGAAGCGTGAGGACTATGCTGCCAAGGTCACGGACCGATGTTGTTTTCTTTACACCTTAAAGACTGGTTGACTGAACTGCCCTGTGCCAGAGCTACACATACAAAATACGCATCGCGTCGAGAACTAACAATTGAACATCATTATGGTGGATACCGTGAATAGATACCAATCTTATTTCATCTTCCAAGATTTAACCGCTTTTGTGTCCTTATTTTTAATAGATAGTATCTAAACCTTAAGTTTGATTGAAATTTAGTTTTATTTTAAGGACATGGGATTTTTTTTTGGTGGAAATTTGATGTCTCGTGTATAAGTCGACCCCGATTTTTACGGCACTGAAATTGTCCAAAATTTCTCGGCTTATACACGAGTATATACGGTAACTATAATTTCAGGCTCTCAGATGAGAGGATCCTCCCTGGCAGCATGAAAGACAACTTTTGGGAGATGGGGGAAACTGGACCCTGTGGACCATGCTCTGAAATTCACTATGACCGAATCGGAGGGAGAGACGCCAGTTCTCTAGTAAATGCAGATGTTCCTGATGTTTTGGAGATATGGAATCTTGTGTTCATCCAGTTTAATAGGCAAGTTTTATAGTTAGTTTTATAGTTTGTTATTACTTTTCATTCGTAAATATGAAATTTTGTCGTAAAAAGTAATCTTAAAAGTAATTGTAATTTGTTACTTTTGGAAATTAGTAATTTTACAGGTAATTAGTTACTTTTTATGAATTGTAATTGTAACGAGTTACATTTAAACAAGTAACGGCCCAGCCCTGAGTACTTGCAAACTGTAAAAAAATGCACTGAACTTTAAGTTTATGAAAAAGTGGTAACTTGTTATTGTTAAAGTTAGTAATATGATCATTGATACAAAAATCTCAATTTTTTTCAAAAATGTCCTTTAGCATGTTCTTCCAGTAAGATCTTCATATAACCTATTAACTTTGTGAACATCTTACCTGGCGTGAAAATTTAAAATTACTTTAAAAAAAGTCTCCAAAAGACCAGTTCCCTAACATCTCGAAGAAAGTGTGATAGTAGACATCTTTGCCAACGTCATCCAAATCATTATGTTTGCCGCCAGCCCGGATGCACTTTTGGGTGTTGACTGTTCTCTTGTACTTGGCCTGGTCGCTGCTAGGGTCGACTGTACCAAGGAAGATAGGTTTGTACTGGGAAAAAGAAGGTATAGCCTGGGTGCCTGAAAATAGCTCTTAGCTCTCTGGTAATTTGGTATACCTTTAAAAAGGGGTCCGAATCCCGGATTGGGCGAGGTTGACCCATCCTTTCATCCCTTGAGTGGGTCGATAAAATGGGTACCAAGTTTACTTGGGAACTAAACACTGGGGGGTTCCGCGTGAGGCTGACTGCCTCAGAGCACTAGGTCATGAAAGCCGAAATGGGCACGGCAGGCCTTGGCCCACTAATGGGCTGTTGCGCCGAGGAGTTTAGTTTAAAAAGGAACCTTTCTTAATATCACCTTGGGCATTTAAACTGCTGTATAGTATGCACCCTCTTAACCATATTCTGTTTAATCTAGATCTACTTTAACATGACGAATCATTAAAAAAAATTATCATAAAAATGTAAAACTAAGCTAGAAATGACTTTTTTCATTATCGATCCCCCATTAATATGAAACTATAAAATATGCCGAAACTGTGGCAAATTTCCGGTTTTCAATGCTTTAACAAAAAAATATTAATGGATTTTTTAATAGTATGTAACTTGTAATGCTTGAATACATTAATTAAAATTTTGCATTACTTTAATTGTGTATTTATTTATAAGCAGGGTTCGTACGCCTCCTGAAAAACTCCTGAATTTTAATTTTTTCTCCTAAGGGCCCTTATAACTCCTGAAATTTGTGTCTCATCTCCTGATATTTTCCCCCCTCTCCTGAAAAAATTGACGAGGCTAATCGAATCGTTTTTCTACTTTCTCTGCCGTTTGTCTCCCTTACTTTATTCGGAATAAGTCTACAGAACATATACGGTATAAAAATAGAGTTCAAAAATCGTGATACTAGTTAATGTTCCATAACGCACCACACAACTCTTTAAGCGAAGAAATTTTTTCTTCTGTTTCAAAATTTGAAGTGCAGTGAAGTCACTAGACTAATACGATAATAAACTAACATATTCAATTTTATTCCGCGTTACCTCCTGAATTTACATTGCTGTACTCCTGAAAAACTCCTTAGAAACTCCTGAATTTCACTGTCCTAGATTTAGTATGAACCCTGTATAAGGTCAGTATAATCATTGTATAACTGTGCAATGAAATCTACATCCAAACTTTAATTATTTCTCTTCTCTGGTTTAACCAGATTTTGCTATACTTTCTTGCCGATCATAACTTTATTACAACACCTTAGACTGCAGTATAAATGCAGCTATTCAAAAGATTGTAATAGATTCTACCAAATTGATATTAAGTTTATATTTCGGGACAATTTGTTCATTAATTATTGAGATTGTGGAACATGAAGGAATTCCACTGTGATGTTCAAAATGGGGTAAATAAGAGAAAAGCCAGGACCATAAATTATATCATCGATTTGAAGTACTTTTAAATAATTCTAAATCATGAAGAGTCGTCTTTTTAAACTACCCATCAACTTTTATCCTGTGTCTTTTGCAGAGAAAGCGATAGCAGTCTTAAACTACTTCCCAAGCAGCACGTCGATACTGGGATGGGCTTGGAGCGACTCGTTTCAGTGATCCAGGATAAGCCGTCCAATTACAACACTGATCTCTTTATGCCCATTTTCGAAGCCATTCAAAGTGTGAGTAGACCTGATTAAAAGTGAAAGGGAAAAAAAATCCAATCTTCAAATCCAAGTGTCTCTGTGTTATTCCAATGGGAAAATATTTTCTAAGCCGAATTATTTTGGCTGTTTTTTTATAAGATAAATGAAGAGCTGATTTCCAAAAGGCGTTAAGTCAATTTTTTGAATTTTTCAGAAATCGCGATTTTGTTGTAGAAGATTTATTATTGATTTTAAGGAAAAGATAATTTTTCACAGTAATCTATGGATGATAGTAACACTAAATTATATGGTTAATAAAATCCTGACAATATAGTTATTTAGAAATAAGAAAATAAAAAAATGACTTAATCTTGGAAACAAAACTCATGACTTGTGCCCTTTTGAAACGAAGTCAGTTGATCTGATTGAAGAAGATCTCCAAATCAAAGTGTCTCTGTGGCTTAAACCAATGGAAAAAATATTTTACAAGTCAAATTACTTAGGCCGTTTTTATATGAGAAATGTAGCTGGCTTACAGGGCTCTAAAATCCCACTTTTTGATATGGGTTCAAATATTTTTTTAAGTTTTCAATAAATAATTTAAGAACAGAATAATCAAACCAATTTCAAAACTTGCGATTATATTGTCCTGTAAGCCAGCTGCATTTATCATATAACAAAAGACAGTGTGTAAAAATATTTAATACAGAGTAATTTGGCTAAGAAATTTTTTTCCCATTGGATAAACACAGACATTTTAGTTTGGCGACCCACCCACCCTTAGTTGACTGATTTGGGACGATTCTACTTTAATTTTTAAGTTCCGGATTCACAAATTATGTTAAAAAAATTAATTTTATTTTTTGCCTTTTACAGTAAGTATGATCCTTTTATAAGTGTACAACAACATTCAGGGCTCGATCAAGACTTTTGTGCAAGGGAAGCCTGCCTTTGATTTGGAAGCCTGCCTTTGATAGGGAAGCCTGCCTTTGATAGGGAAGCAATAAATAGGGAATTCTTTTTGTTGCCCAGATATCCCATATCCCAAACTCGTAAGTTGGAGGGGCCCCAAAAGTGGCTTAAAACTTTAAAAAGGAAACCATAAAAGTTTATGCAATGGGGAACTTTGTTTTGTTGCGCAGACTTCCTCAAAAAGTGGCTTAACTTAAGCTTTAGTGATGAATACGATTAAAAAGTATATACAATTGTAAATTTTTTTACTTCCAGTATCCCGTATCATAAACTTGTAAGTTGAAAGGGCCCCTAAAAGTGGCTTAAAGTTTTACAAAGAATACTATAAAAAGTTTACAAGATGGAGAATTTTATTTTGTTGCCCGCAGACATCCCATATCCCAAACTTAAAATAAAAAAATGTTGTTAAAATAAAACAACATGTTAAAATAAAACAACATTGTAGGCTGATTTCGTTCTCAAGTCACACAAAAACAATTTAGAACTTTATAACAGGTTCATTTTATTCATAACGCTGAGAGCCGTCATTATAGATGCAAGTTGCCTCATTTGCAATTTACAAGTGACTTAATTCTCTATAGAACAAATCTGAATCTTAACTGGAGAAAAGAAAGTACCAGGTTCGGGTCCAGCCATTGCCAAACTAACTGCCGACCTATGAGCAGTCTGTGCATCCCAAAAAATCCGATGAACATACTCTGTGTAGTGTTAGTGCACTTTAAATAGGTTCCATAGTTCACCCTTAAAAGTTGTGTTGGGTGCCTTCTCAGGTAATGGTTGTCACTTGGATCTAAAATGGGACACCCGTCGCCAATAGCTCTAGTTTGACTATAATTCTACTTTTTTTAATCAAATAAATTTGTTTCAATATTCAAAACTTTAAATTACCTTTTCCTATTCAAGCTCTGTTAAAATATCCGTATATGCAAAATTACCTTATGAATTCTATTCTACATTATACTTTTTTTTAATATACATTATGTCTATTAACATCAATGAACTTTCCAGTCTACTGGTGCCCCTGCCTACACTGGTAAAGTGGGTGCTGATGATGTCACAGGCATGGACATGGCTTATCGCGTGCTAGGTGATCATGCCCGCACGCTAACTGTAGCCTTAGCTGATGGAGGAAGACCTGATAATACTGGAAGAGGGTCAGTGAATTTTTTTGTAGTGTTAAAAGTTTCCGATGAAAAAAATACTAAATTTTTAATTTCAAATACCTAATCTATAATAATAAAAGAAAGAGTGTCTGTGTGTCTGTTTGTCTTCGGATCGTAAAAGACCTACTTATACTGCTCTCAGAAATTCGAAATTTTTAAGATAGATTCCCTTTAATAGTTTAATACAATTACTTACCTGAGGCTTAGTTTTTTCATATTTGTTCCATTTTTAGAGAAAATTCTAATTTTCTTTTTTAAAAAAAATACACCACTTTCGCTCAAATCCGATCATTTTTTCCCTTTCATGTTGCCATTCGACAGAAGAAATTAAAATGAACATGAAACTAAATTAATAAATTTGAAAAAAATTGAACATGCCAATGAGCTAAATGTTTAAAAAAAAAACAGAATGGAGGTTTTGACTTGAAATAACATTATTATACAATTATGGTTAATTTTGAATTAATCAGAAAAATTGCAATGACAGTAAGTTCATATTGAGGAAAATTTTGTAATATGAGGATGTGCATTTTATAGTGATGTATTTTTATTTTGGAATTTTAAAGCAATATAAGTAACAGGATTTTATTCTTTATAATGAACGGGAACAAAGGCAAAGCTTATTATCCTATAGCAAATTAAATGACACATATACTTGGATCGATTTGATATTCTTTTAGTCCGTACGAAGACTGGGTATTTATTTGCTAGTATGAAATATAAGATAGTATTCTGATGAGGTCGGAAATCCAAAATGGAGATTTTTTTTGTTTGTCTTCTCTAGACGTTTTGGTGGTTTCCGAAAAAGTGGTTTTTTAACATTGGCATGTCTATTCTACAACCTGAACTAAAGAGCTATGGATTTCGGTACACAAATTCTTAGTGGTACCTGTCAAACGCAATAAGGTTTTGAGAATATCGTGCATGTGCAAATAGTAGCTGACCCTAGAACTTTTTAGGTTTTAAATTTACTTATAGGATATAAGATGCCTTCAAATGTATTGATTGGAGTGGTAATTGAATGTTGTGTGTAATTGAAAGTCTTGTAGAGTTACACACCCCTATTTTTTTATTGTTTTAAGGGTCTCTAATAAAATAATTTATCATTTTTTTACCATAGAAAAATGACCTAATTTCTTCTTTGGCTTTTATTATTTAATTTTTGTTTTGATTAGTCCAATGATTTTTTATAACTTTTAATGGTTAAGAACGTAAAATATATGCAGTTACTAATGTAAAGCATAGCTCAAAATGTACCTGCCAATACAGACCCAATTAATATTTAAAATGGCATTATAATACCCCTAAACACACTCTGAAATCTGTCTCAAAGTTCTATTAGGTACCAAATTCTGCACATAATTTCTTCTGTCAAAAGTTCTTATACAAGTATTCTATTGATCCAGTCTTAATCTGAATTCAAATAAAATATATGTTATAACTTATAAATAAGTTTAATTTGTTTCTTAGTAAAATATAGAGTTTTGATAGTTTTTGTTTATTTAACTGTTTTTCCCATCTTTTTAGGTATGTGTTAAGACGAATTCTAAGACGAGCAGTACGGTATGCCTCGGAAAAGTTAGGTGCCAAGCCTGGTGTATTTGCAAACTTAGTGCCTGTTGTAATCAATATTCTGGTAAAAATATTATTTTTATCATCTAACTTTCGATTTGTCATTATCATCTGCTGTTTAACCAATAGCTTAATATTTTTGTGATAATATTAAAATATGTAATTAAATTATTAACTCAATCGTACCAAAAATGCCTAAGAAGTGTTGCTTTTATTAAAAACTATTATTTTTTTAATATCTAAGTAGAAAATGTTTTTAAAAGGTTTAAAAGTATCTTGTGAAGTATAGACAATTATTTTAAACTTCCATTTAATAAAACTCTTAAATTTGACTAATAATATTATGTCTTAAAAGTGAATGTACCTTTGTCTACCTGACTTAAAATTCATATTTGCATTTTAATGAAATAATGTTGAAATTTCATCTTTAGGGAGACATTTTCCCCGAGCTTAAGAAAGACCCACAAACAGTAAGTCCTTATGTATTTGTTGTGTATTATATTTTTTTTTACCATGAGCTTTTTGTTCTGTGTATAGGTTTGTTAAACAAAAAAAAAATTAATTACACTGCTCAAAACAATTAGGGGAACGCATGGTTGAAACACTTTCACCCCCAATGATTCCATTTGGTATCATCAGCTTCTGATTTTTAGCCTACTTTTCTTTTTTTAATTCGAAAGAATTAAAAAAAGGAAAAAGTAGGTATTGACATGCGGTCGATGTCCGTCTGTCTGTCCGTCCGTACCCCCCTTCCAAAATCGGTTCTATCCATCGGATCTTAAAAATTCTTTTTTTGTTAGAAAGCTATGACCTCAGATACCCAACTTTCATACTTTTTGTCCGTCCGTCTGTCTGTACGCCCGGACGGACATAAATCTACTATCTGTCGGCGAATTTCCCATTGAATTAGCATTGAAATTCAATTTTGAGTCATTTAAATCACTGTAGGTATTGAAATGCGGTTGATGTCCATCTGTCTGTTCGTATGTCTGTCTGTCTTTCCGTCTGTCCGTATCCCTCTTCCAAAATCGGTTCTATCCCTCGGATCTTAAAAATTCTTTTTTTGTTAGAAAGCTATGACCTCAGATACCCAACTTTCATACTTTTTTCCGTCCGTCTGTACGTCCGGACGGACATAAATCTACTATCTTTCGGCGAATTTCCCATTGAATTAGCATTGAAATTCAATTTTGAGTCATTTAAATCACTGTTGCCAAATCAACAATGGCATGAGAAACTTTATTTATTTAAACATATTTGAAGCAAAATAATATTTTCATGAATCAGTTTGGAATGTCGTCATAAAATGTAGCACAATTTGATTCTTTGATTATTCATTAATTATCTACCAAGTTAGCGGCAAGGCATACTTTTGCATGCAATTATGCTTAGTTTTAATTTACATTTCTTATTCTTTGATGTAGTTCGGAGTAGTTTGATTACTTTTGTTATTAATAAATATTTAATTATTCTTCGAACTACAAATAAATCGAGCAGACGATAAATAATAACTTAATTTGCGAAAGAATATTAAGGAAAATAGTTGATTTTGGCTTTTAGAAGTTTAAATTATAGCTGGATGCTGTGTTTCGATTTTTTTTTCCTAATGTGTATAAATCTAGTGTAGAAACGGTTGTTGATGATATTTACTGGAAGGAACCTAGTTTTTTCCCGATTAGAACTTCAGTAAGTATTTAAGTAACAGGAAAGTAGGCTATTTTAGTTCTTTATGAACTTCTTGTTTTTTCTCACTAAGTTGAACTCGCATTTATTTATCGTTAGATGGAAGAATCATGTCTTGTGCAGAATTAAATAATATTTGTTTTAATTAAATGAAAATATGAAAAACATGGTAAAATAAAATTCACCCCCAAAAGTATTTATGAAATAAATTGACCCTAAATTCTTCACGCTTGCATTCTTAGATGTTTAAAAATGGATTATATATTTTTTTTACAAATAAAGTTTTGAAAAAATTATTGTTATAATTAATTCAAAAGTTATAATTTCAATATTTCCCCTCTTAAATTTTAGTTAAAATATTAAGATTTTTCCCCTGTTTTTTACCATTTCATTCTGGATGCCTACGGAAGATATTTCACAAATTTTAGATTTTTATAGTAAAAAAACAAAAAGAGTTGGAACTGAAAATCTAAACAAAAGTACACAAAGTGCTCCCCTAATTGTTTTGAGCAGTGTAGTTGGAATATCCATTTTATAAACTCTTCAACAGTAGCAAAATATACACACAATTAAATATCACTAGTTTTTTAATAATTAGGTTGTATGACTATAATGAAAACATTTAAATTTAATAATTTATTAACAAATAGTATCCATGTATTTCGATTGTAGATAAATTCGTAACAAAGTTCTTTCTAATCATATTTGTCTAGCCACAATCCATTTTCTTGGGTAAATATAAAATACTTTTTTAAAATATCGCTTCCAAATAGATTTAAAAATAATATTTAACTCGCTTCTAAATCTATCCAACAGAGCATGAAATGTTATTTACTGCTTAAGAGGGACTATCAGTCCCATAGAGCTAATGCAATAGTTTTCAAATCACAACTTTGCAAAAGAATTGCTTTGTCATGTAATCCCATTTTAACCAGGTTATGGGAATCATCATAACATCCATTTAAAACAAAATTGAAAAGAAAATAACCTCCGGTTATTTGAATATTAAATGATAAAGTTTTAAAATAGTGTCGCCATCTGCTGTATATTTTTGGCATTTTATAACTTCAAAAATATATAATTTTATTACTAGATTAAATTTTTGTTTCAAATTTGTTTCATTTCGACGTTATGTTGATTCCCATACCTGGGGGAAAAGGGCAAACATGGCAAAGCAATACTTTTGCTGAAGTTGTGATTTCAAAACTAATGCATTAGCTCTATGGGACTGATAGTCCCTCTTAAACTTTCATATTTTATTTATGTTACTCACTTTGGAATGATCCTAATAATTTCAGATCATGGACATAATCAATGACGAAGAGACACAGTTCCTCAAAACTTTGAATCGAGGACGACTACTTTTAGAAAGAGCCATAAAGAAATTGGACTCTAAGATTTTACCTGGTAAAGTTCAAAATTATTTTCTTTGTATTCTCTTTTTTTTTCTCTTTCTATCAAACTATGTCTCTGTTCCTTGATTTCAAAAACCCTAATTATAAATAGCAATGTTACTATATTTTATGTTCCTTTTAATTTTATTAAAAATTCTTTTGTTTAACCCTTTCAGTCCCAATGACAATTTGGCATTATCATTTTAGAATTATTTTTTTTTCTGATCGTCTATAGACATTTATGATATCAAAAAGCACATCAATTCGATTCTTCGAACATTTTTCAATTAGAAAATATTTTTTATTAATCCCAATAGATGTCAGCCCTATTATTTTTTTTTAATTATGATCAGAAAATGATGATGCCAAATGGCATCACTGGGACTGAAAGGGTTAATAAATATTTATTAATAAACATATTTTAAAACACATAACATTAAGGTATAAAAATTTCTTAAAGTACAGCTAACTTTTAAACTGAACAATTATGTATGTTTTATAAAACAAAAAATATATTCACACACATATCTTAAAAAAATCCACTTATCTAGAAAATATATACTTCATATTTTAATTTAAAAGATCTTTATATTTACTTTATTGGTTTAAATAAACTTATATAAACTTTATTTTAAAAAAAATAAGTGATATTGATTGATAATATTAATTTAAAAAAACAATAGAAAATGTAAAGTATGCAAAGTAACGTAGTTAAGTCTTAAAGTACATGATTAACTTAATATTAACAAGTTACACTATTTATCAAAATAATAATTATTATACTTTTAAAGTCAATAAATATTAAAAATCTGTTTTTGTGTACTATATTTGGAGTTAACAACTTATGTTATTTAATTCTTGCTTCCATTTTTTAGGTGATGTTGCATGGAGATTGTACGATACCTATGGCTTTCCAGTTGATCTGACGCAACTAATGGTTGAAGAAAAAGGCCTGGAGATTGATATGGCAAGGTATGAAGAAGCTAAGAAAGAAGCTCAAGTAAGATATTTTGATCACTTGTTTATTATAGTTTAATTATGTTCAATATTTATTGTTTAAGTTTTCTAGTTTAGTTATGTAGTGATATGATAGCTCCACGGGCGCCAGATTTAGTGATATGATAGTTCATGATAATTAATAGCTGCTAGAGTTTGCGGAATATTCATAAAATGTCCAGCATGGTTTTATTCATACGAGCACAAGACGAATACTAAGAAAACAGAACAGTATTACATAGAGAAGAAAAATGTGTTCATTGAAAATAATAAAACTTGGGAAATTTTGTTGTAAAAATTCATACGTTTTTTCCTTTATTTTCCAATTATATTTTTAGCCTCTACTAAAAACTTTTTTACACATGCAAAAAAATTAGTTACGATTTGATAACCCCTTCTCTTTTTATATTTCTTTTTTTAGCAGATCGAACTCTGAAACTAAAGACAGTACAAATTACAGTTTTTAATATTTTTTATAAATAAACAGTTCGTAAAATAATGTAATACTTTTATGAGTTACTCTTATCTTTCTTTAAGTTAGAACAAAATAGTAAATCATCAAAAATAACTATTTACTTAGTTTAAATTTCAGCTTATTGGAAGTTAGCTGGAGGGTGGTTTCTGTAAATATTTGTTCATATTCAAAATGCATAATCTTTTTTTTGTTATTGTACAAAATTCAATTATTTGTTGCATTTTAGCTCATGTCCCAAGCCAAAGGCGACGGTTCTGCAGATGAGATTAAACTTGATGTCCATGCAATCTCGGAACTACAAGGAAAGAACGTTCCAGCTACCGACGACTTGGCTAAATACGCCTATCGAAGTGTCAGCAATGAACCAGATGCCAAATATGGTAATTTGTTGTTTGTTTTATCAATGTTTGAGTGCCTCGCTTGTTAATGTGTTGACTGAGGTTGAAAAGGCTTTATGTTTGAAAATTTAACATCTTATTTCTTAACTTTAATTATTGACCCTATGAACAATTCTATTTAGATTATAAGTATTGCTAATGAACATTTTGTAATTTTTTTTATTATTGGTGTAGATTTTTATTTTTTCCCAAAAATATTTGTCCAAACTATCTTCTCACAGAATTTAGTCAGTTTTTACATGTCTATCAAATATAGTTATTTTTCATAATGCCCAAAGTGTGTATTATTTTTATAAACCACTTCTAATTGGCAATTCAAAATGTACAAATTTCCTTGTTTGTATACATCAATTTTTGCACAAAACTGTTAGAACTTAACCTAACTTTTAACCCTATGAGGGATAAGCGAATTGGCTGAAGTTTTCAGTACATGAAGTTTTATATTAAAATTTTTAGCTTAAGATTTAATTTCTCAACATTTTAAAATTAAATATATTAATTTTTTTAAATATATATATTTATTAGGTGTAGTAGATGGTTATAAATAGCTCTTCCATGCTTTAAATAAAAAAATTTATACAATTATTAAATCTATAATTGTTTAAAAATTATGTGTTGCCAGAAAACCTAACACGGTGATGGTATCTTCTTTTTGGTACTGGCACAGAGGGATTGAAGGAAACGAAACGCTGATATTTTGCAAAAGCGGATCTAAGACCGCTTTCATAGGGCCTGAGCCGTGCTAAGTTTTCCACATAATTCTGTTAGAAAGACATAACGGCTGTTCCCGGCCTATAATTAACAATTGGCAAATGCAGCCGATCAAAGGCAGGCTAGGAGCTAATCAAGTGCTCATGGCGGTGACCAGGAGTTACTTAGCCTTAGCAGCTTAGCCGTGCAGCTATTGGTTTACTAACAGGTCACTGTGCTCTCAATAGACATCTGAGTATAATGGGTGTGAAGAGACCCTCTCTGTCGGGCTTGTCAACAGTAGGAAATTCGTTTCACGCTCTCTGCGATGTGACAACTACTCGCACAAGATTGAGTATCTTGGGTACCTTGTATCGATGCCTGGGAGGTTGATAATTACCAATCAGGGATATTCTGAAGTTCATTTCAGCAAACCGCCTGCTTCAAGGGTAAACGATGGGTTAGTACAATAGACAGTGCTCGCGGTGCATGCCTGACGGCCGCCCACTCAAGTCATAAGATGGTATCTCTCGAGGCCCTTGTATCTCTCAAAGGGTTAATAATGCTAAATATGTTCTATTCATTATTCAAAATGCTCAAATTATATTAACTTTTTTTGATGTTTCAGAATTTGAACCCTGCTCTGGCACAATCCTTGCCCTACGCGTCCACAAATCCTTTGCGGACCAAGTAGAAAACGGTCAAGAATGTGGCGTCATTCTTGACCGAACATCCTTTTACGCCGAGTCTGGTGGTCAAATTTATGACCAAGGATTCATGGTGAAAGAAGATGACGAAGTAAGAAACTTTTTTCATTTCTTAACAGATAAACAAACATCGCAGTAAACGTAACAACATAATTTTTTTTTTAAAGCATTACAGTTTTCCCTTTTCACTGGGCTCTGTTTAACAGGATCTCCGCTTTAACTGGATGAATTTGTTTACCCATAAAATGTAAAAATTTGCTAAAAAATTACTTGTTTCCCCTTTTACAGTTACAAATTACAGTTACAATTAAAAATTACAGTTTTCCCTTTTCACTGGGCTCTGTTTAACAGGATCTCTGCTTTAACTGGATGTATTTTTTTACCCATAAAATGTAAAAATTTGCTAAAAAAGACTTTTTTCGTTATCAATTCCCCATTAATGTGATGCTGATACAAAGAGGAATTGGTGAAACTATGTGGCAAACTATTGTCTACTATTGAAACTATGTGTCTACTCTACTATGTGTCTCTGGCAAACTGTTGTCTACTATTGAAACTATGTGTCTACTCTACTATGTGTCTCTGGCAAACTATTGTCTACTATTGAAACTATGTGTCTACTCTACTATGTGTCTCTGGCAAACTATTGTCTACTATTGAAACTATGTGTCTACTCTACTATGTGTCTCTGGCAAACTATTGTCTACTATTGAAACTATGTGTCTACTCTACTATGTGTCTCTGGCAAACTATTGTCTACTATTGAAACTATGTGTCTACTCTACTATGTGTCTCTGGCAAACTATTGTCTACTATTGAAACTATGTGTCTACTCTACTATGTGTCTCTGGCAAACTATTGTCTACTATTGAAACTATGTGTCTACTCTACTATGTGTCTCTGGCAAACTATTGTCTACTATTGAAACTATGTGTCTACTCTACTATGTGTCTCTGGCAAACTATTGTCTACTATTGAAACTATGTGTCGACTCTACTATGTGTCTCTGGCAAACTATTGTCTACTATTGAAACTATGTGTCTACTCTACTATGTGTCTCTGGCAAACTATTGTCTACTATTGAAACTATGTGTCTACTCTACTATGTGTCTCTGGCAAACTATTGTCTACTATTGAAACTATGTGTCTACTCTACTATGTGTCTCTGGCAAACTATTGTCTACTATTGAAACTATGTGTCTACTCTACTATGTGTCTCTGGCAAACTATTGTCTACTATTGAAACTATGTGTCTACTCTACTATGTGTCTCTGGCAAACTATTGTCTACTATTGAAACTATGTGTCTACTCTACTATGTGTCTCTGGCAAACTATTGTCTACTATTGAAACTATGTGTCTACTCTACTATGTGTCTCTGGCAAACTATTGTCTACTATTGAAACTATGTGTCGACTCTACTATGTGTCTCTGGCAAACTATTGTCTACTATTGAAACTATGTGTCGACTCTACTATGTGTCTCTGGCAAACTATTGTCTACTATTGAAACTATGTGTCTACTCTACTATGTGTCTCTGGCAAACTATTGTCTACTATTGAAACTATGTGTCTACTCTACTATGTGTCTCTGGCAAACTATTGTCTACTATTGAAACTATGTGTCGACTCTACTATGTGTCTCTGGCAAACTATTGTCTACTATTGAAACTATGTGTCTACTCTACTATGTGTCTCTGGCAAACTATTGTCTACTATTGAAACTATGTGTCGACTCTACTATGTGTCTCTGGCAAACTATTGTCTACTATTGAAACTATGTGTCTACTCTACTATGTGTCTCTGGCAAACTATTGTCTACTATTGAAACTATGTGTCGACTCTACTATGTGTCTCTGGCAAACTATTGTCTACTATTGAAACTATGTGTCTACTCTACTATGTGTCTCTGGCAAACTATTGTCTACTATTGAAACTATGTGTCTACTCTACTATGTGTCTCTGGCAAACTATTGTCTACTATTGAAACCATGTGTCTACTATTTAAACAACGTTTTAATATCCTTTTCAATGTTCCAATTATTTTTAGGAGACCGAGTTTTCTGTGAAAGAAGTTCAACTTCAAGGAGGATACGCAGTGCACATTGGGACACTTGTCGGTACCCTCAAAGTGGGGGACAAAATGAAGCTTCTTATTGATGAGGTACTTAATGAAACATTTGTAGTTGTGAATTGATAATACCCTATCTCATGGTTGTTATGTTTAAAACAATTGTTTTAAACATGTTTAAAACAATTTTTTTAAAAAAAAAACGATTTATGCTAATTATCAATGTGGTATATAATTTTAGTTTATTAAAATAATACCAAACGTAAACTATTACATTATTAGTTTATAAATTCTTCTATTAGCTCATCTGATTTAATCAAAGGAAGACACCGAATCGCCAGATAATAGAAGGATTTCTTGTATTCTATTATTCTTCGGCAAAGAAAGATGCAAGGCATATGCCTGAAATTATTGGGGGATGGAAGTAAATATAGAAGACCAAAACGCAAAAAGAATTGTGTTTTTTTTTAACTCATACAACTTGTTCAATAACCAAAATTTAATTGTTTTAAAAAAACATGTTTAAAACAAAAAAAAATGTTTAAAACAAAAAAAACAAGTTTATAGCACAAAAAACATGTTTAAAACAAAAAAAAAATCGTTTTTGTGTTTTTTTTTTAAACATGTTTTTTTCGAGCCCTGCCCTATCTTGATAACCGTACAACATCTTCAAAAACTTTTTACAACCGTAAAAATATCTTTTAACCAATTTCATACTATCTGTATTTTCAGAAAAATATATTTCACTTTCAAATTTTATGGACTGGATCACCAACTTTTATTTTATATCGAAAATTCACTTAGTTTCAAAAGTTCTCTTTAGAATGCACAAAGAAATTTGTGGAGAACTTCCCCACACAAAAACCACTCGTTAGAGTTTCTTTAATTCTCTAAAAAATGCGAACAACCCAACCTAAAAGGGGACATGGTGCAACACCGAATGCTGGTGACAAAGCGCAACTTTGGGGCTTTCAGAATTAATTTTACTCAACACTCTAACAATATCAGACTAATTTCTTTCAGGGACTGGCCATTTTAATATGATTCATCTTACTCTTTCAAAAACTTTAAACTTCAACCTATTTAAAATCATTTATTCCTCTAACTTTTAATGTTTAACTAAATATTTAAGGAATGTTAGAAAACTTTTCAAACTCATATTTTTTAAAGTTATTATTTCAAAATATCTGTTATACTCTACACTATTTGAAAATCATAAGGAAAAGTTTATTTGAATTAGTGAATTCATTTATTGTATTTGGTAAATTGTTGTGAATATTGGTCAACTAACTATATCGGGGGCTCCCAACCGGTGGTACGCGGGAATATTAAGGTGGTAAATGCGGGAGTGATGCAAGCAGCTAATGCTATCAATAACTTCTGTACGTATGAGCAGTGAGCAAACATATTACTCATTACTTTAAACATTAACATTATTTTAAAGAGAAATCTTTAATTAACTTCAGGATCGGATGTAAAACCTAGAACCCTTTGATCTTCCGGCAAGCTCTGCTATTTTTGATGCCATTTGTTACGAGTTACTTGTGTGAGAGTTGATTTTCTGAACTCTTGTACATAAAAAATAAACAGAAGAAGAATAACGAGGACTTAAGAGTGAAGATAAGTTACATTACTCCTATTGTTGATATTTTAATCTTAGGAAAACAACAACAAATTTCACACTAAAGACTAATAAAATATAGTTTGGATGATGATAAATTTTTTGCTGAGTTTGTACTATTTTTTATTTGTATGTTTTTAGGCCTATGCGTAATAAACAAACCTGTAAATTAATACTGTTTTAATCTTTTTAATTCTCCTTTATTATAAGCATGCTATAAATAAACAAATATTTAACCATTAAATGTGAAGTTTTCTCAGGAACTCAATTCTTATTACTTAGCCTTTGAACACTTAGAAGATTGAATATTAGACGTTTATTAATATATTTTGGTCTGGTGGCACGCCAAAATTTATCAAAAAGTCAAGTGGTACGCAGGTGCAAAAAGGTTGGGAACCCCTGCCCTATATAGTTAAGAACTATTAAGTACAATATTTTGGTATCATTTTAAATGATTTGTTATTCTTGTATTTTTAGGAAAGACGAAAGCTGATAATGAATAACCACACTGGAACCCATATCTTGAATTATGCCCTCAGGCAAGCCTTGGCAGCAGAGTGTGACCAAAAAGGATCCATGGTTGCCCCTGATCGATTGAGGTTTGACTTCACAAATAAGGTGAGAAGAAATGCAAATGTAAATTGGTAGATACAAATTAAATGCATAAAAATATATTATTTTTCAAATTTACATTAAATGTAGCTACAAGAGGGATTATCAGTCCCATAGAGCTAATGTTTTAGTTTTGTAATCACAACTTCAGCAGAAGTATTGCTTTGCTATGTTAGCCCTTTATCCCCAGGTATAGGAATCAACACAACATTAAAATGAAACAAGTTTGAAACTAAAATATTATCTAGTTATTTAATTGTATATTTTTGAAGTTTTAAAATACCAAAAATATACAGCAGATGGCGACACTATTTTAAAACCTTATCGATTCATAATTAAATAGCCGAATGTTATTTTCTTTTCAATTTTGTTTTAATTTGATGTTACGATGATTCCCATACCTAGTGAAAATGGGATAACATAGTAAAGCAATACTTCTGCGGAAATTGTGATTTAAAAACTAATGCATTAGCTCTATGGGACTGACAATCCCTCTTAAATAAGTAACATTTCTAGTACAGAAGAGTGCCACAAGTCCATTTAAGCTAAATTAATCTGTATTTGCATTTGTAATCAATAGATTTTAATGTTAAGCTATCTCTAAAATTGAATCTTCTTACAAATAGAATAATTTTTTTTATATTCTTATTTTTTAAAATATCCAAGTGCAGTTTAGGGGAATGTGTGGTTGTTTGTTTTATTGTTGATGTCACTTGGATTCTCAAAATTTTAGAAAATCCCCAAAGTTCCTGAAAATTTGGGATCCCCAGAAGTGTCCTTTTGATTTTTGGAATTGCCGAAGTTTTGCTACCTTTTAAATCAACAAAATTTCCTGATTTCAGAAACACCGAAAATGACAATTTAGAAAAAAAATTTGACTCGCAGATAGTCGTTTAACAGAGTTCTGGATAAAAGACAAAATTATAATCGAGATTCAACTGTAGTATAGTTATTTAAACTTTTTTCCTTCATAGCCTAATATCTGCAAAGTTTTGAATTTAGTGCTATGTTTCTTCATAAGTAGATTTTTCACTCTCTCCGCTTATTTGTTTCAACTAACTTCCGTCTTTATTTTTTAAAGGGAGCCATGACCGTTGCCCAAGTAAAGCAAGCCGAGCAAGAGGCCAACAAAGTGATCTCCAAAAACGAAGAAGTGTATGCTAAAGATGCCCCTCTACCGAACGCCAAAGCCGTCCAGGGGTTAAGAGCTGTCTTTGGGGAGGTTAGTAAAGGATAATTGCTTTTAGTTCTATGTGCTTCAATATTCAATTTGTTAAGTAATAGTTGCTCAAAAAGTCAGAAATGTCCGTTGTGCAGGGTTGTTAAAAACCTGGGTTTTTTTCATGAAAAACCCAACCCACTTGGGTTTTAGGGTTTTTTTTCAGGGGTTTTTCAGTATTTTGGATGTTTTTCAGGATTTTGTTATTTATTTAGGGAAGTTTTAATTATTTATCTATACATTGCAATTTTTAAAACTAACATAACATCTTGAGAGATAATCAGGAATGATGTAATTTAAATTAGAACAATTAAAAAGTAATTACATATGGTTGTTAGATAAATGTATATTTAAATTTATAAATGTATTGTCTAGAACCAAGTATTGTTTATTTGTGTGTGTAAAATTATATAAATTCGGAATATTTTAACGATAGAAATTTAAATTAGAATTTTAGAAAATGTATTAGTTATATTTAATTGTTAAATAATTAAGTACAAATTTATATTTGTAAATGCATTTTAAATATTGAAGGTACAAAAATGTATATTTTTACTTTTTTTAATTTTCAGTGAAGGCAATTTTAAGTTCAATTGCCCACTTGGTTATTTTGATGGGTTTCTCAAGTGGTGGTTTTTTTTTTAAACACATCCGGTTTTTTTGGGTCGGTAAAATCATAACAACCCTGCCATTGTGTATTGTTTGTGTTGTCAAATTTGTTAATTGCAATTACCCATATTTGGGCAAACTAGGAAAATCATGTTAAAAATGTAGGGAAATTATAATTTATAACTCGTATAACCAAGCATCCTAAACACTATTTGGTTGAATTAATGTAAGCAACTTTATCTTATAATAATTATTTATATGTGTGTTTGTTTGGTTTCATGTTTTGATAAAAATAAGAAATGAACCCAAACAACAGTGAATGAATGTATTTAAAACTTGTAGTTATACATTAATTTACTTTTACACTACTTTAAATAGTAGCATCTACTTGTTATTGACATATTAATTTTATGTTACAATATACAAACACTATTTTATGTTACAATATCCAAACACTATTTTATGTTACAATATCCAAACACTATTTTATGTTACAATATCCAAACACTATTTTATGTTACAATATCCAAACACTATTTTATGTTACAATATCCAAACACTATTTTATGTTACAATATCCAAACACTATTTTATTTTACAATATCCAAACACTATTTTATGTTGCAATATCCAAACACTATTTTATGTTACAATATCCAAACACTATTTTATGTTACAATATCCAAACACTATTTTATGTTACAATATACAAACACTATTTTATGTTACAATATCCAAACACTATTTTATGTTACAATATCCAAACACTATTTTATGTTACAATATCCAAACACTATTTTATGTTACAATATCCAAACACTATTTTATGTTACAATATCCAAACACTATTTTATGTTACAATATCCAAACACTATTTTATTTTACAATATTTTTTTAACTATCTACATAAGTAATCTATATTTTGCAGTTCTAATCTGAAAGTAAGCATAAACCCAATTTATTCTGAAAGTTCTTTTCCTACAACTATATTTTGGTCGCAGTGATGTTTCTGTTCAGGATGCGAATGCAGTGGCCAGATATAAGCTTAGAGAAAAATCCATTCAGACCAAACATCTTCTCTCTGAAATAACTGCGAACAGATCTACTCTTAAAACCATAACTAGGCTGAGAACCGGACACCACAGGGGTGTGAAGATAGATGGCAAGAAGATCTATAGAAGCTGTGAACATTGTCCTGATACACAGCTTACGCCTACTCACATCTATGATTGTCCGGCTATGAGCGCCAGCCTGAGAAAGATTGGAGTACTGCCGACTATGCTAGATCCGTATGGAGACAACATCAAGCAAGTCAAATTATCAAAATTCACGGACACATATAGAGTTCGACTCTCATGGACACGACAAAAAATATATATATATTTTGGTCAACTTTAATTTATAAATTTCTCTACAGGTCTATCCTGATCCTGTCCGAGTGGTTTCTATTGGCATTCCTGTGGAAAACCTTCTGTCAGACCCTTCGGGTCCCGGGGGAACTGTCACTTCTGTCGAATTTTGCGGCGGAACGTTAGTTTATGTTTTAATTTTTTTAGTTAAATCAAAGTTAAATTAATTCAGTTAAATTAATTTTCATTTAGATTAATAATTAATAGTTAATTTTATTAAATCCACATTGATTTGTATGTTCACTCGTGTTGAGATGCGTTACGTATATATATACCTTCCCCCTTGTTAAAATCATTTTTATAGAAAGAGGCTGTAACGCGTTTGCTCCAGAGGTACACATACATGGACCTTTGTAGAATTCATTCACAACTTCATTTTACCATTTACTTCCACACTATGTTTATAACGTAAAAAGTGGACGGTATTATAATCGTTCAGTCCGTCTGTCCGTCACCCACTTTCATAGCCCAAACTGCAAATGCTACGGACAAGTGTGATACGTAAAAAAGTCAGCGCATCCAAATTAGAATACATTAAAAATTTCAGAAAAGAATTCGAATTCGCAGTACTTCAATTATGTAAAAAACTACAAAATTGAATGCTCATTTAAGAAGTATAGGAAGCCATTTTTATTAGAATTGAATCACCATTGCCATTCGCAACAATCGCTCGAAACTTCAATTCTTTTAGACAATAAATGAAAATAAATTTATGTTTGCGACATCGATCCGTTTGAAATGACGTCAAATATATTTCACTACGAGATTCTTCGTATGTTGATATGAAATATTTTCATTCTATTTAAAAGCGAAGAATGTTACATATTTATTCTTTATAATATAGATTAATTTTTGCAAACGATAAGTCATAATTATTGAATTTTTGAAATAAATTTTAAATGAAACTAGCCAAATTTAGCATAAAAATGTTTATATAGAATTAATGCTGTGTTTGGCACCTTTTTACCTGTTAAACACAAGCGTTGTGTGGAAGCGGGTTAAGTGACAGATTCTGTTAACAACCTACTTTTTCTTAATATTAACTTTTCTATTATAAACTAGAATGTTCAGCTTACCAAAAATATGGATAGTGAAGCAGCTGATTTATTAATTGTATTAAAAAAGTATGTACCAAAAGGGTCAAGTATATTTATATATCTTGCAAAAAGTGTTTTCAGAGGTTAATATGCGAAACATTTGGATTAAAACAAAAGTTAGAATTAACTATTAATCGTAAAAAAAATGACAGCTTGTAGTTGATTAGCTCATAATTTTTTTCTCTCAAATGACACAGCCCTCAGCAAATGTTAAATTCTAATTTTTCTAAATTAATTTCAAAATATACTTTTAACTTTTAAATATATACTTGTTTGCATAGTATGTTTATATAAGGAATATATTCATTTTTTGGGGGGGAGGAGGTGCTTATGAGACAACCTTGTCGTTTGGCTTTAGGTTATTTTAAGTAGTTCTATATTTTAGCTACTTTTTGGGTCACGGTTGCAGTAGCAACTTTTTGTTGAGTTTATCAATAGTGATGAGAGAGAAGTATCGCCTTGTGCTTGTGCGCTGAAAATTTTAGGACTCTCTAGTACAGTGGTTCCCAAGCTTTTTCTGGACCATCGCCTCGTATTTAAGGTTGATCAACATCCATCGCCCCCTTTAAATTTTCATGTTATGTCTAATCATAATTTGAGTTAAAGTGTAACTATAAAACAGTTTTATATCGCTTACTAACCGTTTATAAAAGCAACCAAAGAAGCTTTATCCGGTCACTTTTAAATGAAATAGAAAAAACATAAAACACATATTTTTAAAGAACAAAAGTGATAATAATTAAGTAAGATATTTTTACTGGTTTCTAGAAAATTTAAGAGAGTTGGATGTAAAAATTGGATGGTTTGGTTATGGTTGGAGAATGGTTTTACTGTATAAAGGTACAGCATTATTTTAATTTTCCCCCTTTGAATACTCATCGCTCCTCGAGTATTTTTTGCCCCCTTGATAACACAAATTTCCCACTTGGGGGCGATCGCCCCCAGGTTGGGAACCGCTGCTCTAGTAGTTTGAAAGTTTGGATTTCATATGTTCTACTGTACTGTATTCTACAGGTGGCTTACATTTTTTTTTATATAATTTTAAATTATAACCTGGAATGGTTTTCTTATATGTTCATGATATTTGTGCATTTTTATTTTTTAAAATTATTCCTAAAATTATCCTTTCTACATTGTAATTTTTTCACTTTAACAAAACAGTGAATTTTTAAATATTACAGTCACTTGAGAAGATCTGGCCACATTGGTGATTTTGTGATTGCCTCAGAAGATGCAATCGCAAAAGGAATCCGTCGTATTGTTGCTTTAACTGGGCCAGAGGCTACTAAGGTACGTTTCATTAAAAAAATTTATAAGTAATAAAATAAATTTGTGAAGTTTTTTTATATGATGTGTAAGATTTTTAATATGAATCAACCAGATCGCTAAACTATTTGTAAAAATTTGATATAGTCAAGGAAAACTTGATTCAGTTTGAGAATCAAAATGTCAGGATTTGCAGTAAGTTTTGTAGATTTTGTTCATGAAAAGAAATTAAGTCTTTTTCTTTCAAGTAGACTGTTATTTTAAAATCAAAATTAATAACTGAATAGTATATTTTTAAAATTACTTTTTATATTCATTACTTTAAAAAAAAAAAAATTATTACTATAGAACTAATAAACTATATTTTTCACTATTTTTGCATTGCAAAAAACCTGGACGATGGCATTCCATTTAAATAAGTTGTTTTATTTTTCTTACAGGCAATTAAACGGTCTGAATTGTTCCACAACGAAGTGGAAAATCTAAAAAATATCGTGGACAATAAAAATAGAAGCATCACTGAAAAAGAAATTGTGAAAAAGATTGTAGAACTAACAGAAGTATGTTTTTATTTCTTTCACTATTTTCCCCCAAAAAAATTATTCAGACAAATCTTGAATGGAGTTGTTTCACGGAGGATCTGACAATAGCTCCGCTGTCTTGTTTTTCTGTCTCTCGAATTACTTTTGTTTTGGTTGGTTGGTAGAGATAATCAGGTTTGTGTGCTGACCAAGCACACTAACCTGAATATAGGTCTACCAACCAACCAACTTAACCAAAACAAAAGTATTCGAGAGACAGGAAAACAAGACCGCAGAGCTATTGCCAGATCCTCCGTGAAACAACCCCAATAACATTGTATTGTTGCAGTACTTTTTATAGCTACTTAAAATTCAATTTATCAAGTTAGGATTATTCAAATTTGTAAAAACTTGTTCTCATAAAACCACTTTACATGTAACTAGAATTATAAGAACTTAAACATGTTCTATTTTTGTTATGTTTTAGTGAAATAAAATTTTTGGCATTGGATTGCAATAGATTTAAATGCTTTGTGTTTAATAATTTAAAAACAAGTTATTTTGGGGATTTTTTTAATTGCTACTGTGCTGAATAATAGAAAAAAAATTATATTTTAGGAAATTTCTCAATCAAATATAATATATTTTAAGAAATTTCTCAACAAATATAATATATTTTAAGAAATTTCTCAACAAATATAATATATTTTAAGAAATTTCTCAATCAAATATAATATATTTTAAGAAATTTCTCAACAAATATAATATATTTTAAGAAATTTCTCAATCAAATATAATATATTTTAAGAAATTTCTCAATCAAATATAATATATTTTATGAAATTTCTCAATCAAATATAATATATTTTAAGAAATTTCTCAATCAAATAGAATATATTTTAAGAAATTTCTCAATCAAATATAATATATTTTAAAAAATTTCTCATCAATAAATTAATCAAATTATATTTTAGAAATTCTCATCAAATAATATATTTAAGAAATTTCTCAATCAAATATAATATATTTTAAGAAATTTCTCAATAAATATAATATATTTTATGAAATTTCTCAATCAAATATAATATATTTTAAGAAATTTCTCAAATTATATTTTAGGAAATTTCTCAATCAAATATATCCTACTGGAAGAAGGATGAAATGAGAAACAATTTGAAAAACCTCAAGAAAAAGTTAGACGATCTGGATCGTGCCAACAAGGCAGCTATAGTCCAAACAGTAAGTTGTATTTTAATTTCTAAATAAAAAAAAAAATTTGAAGACCCTTTTCTCATACCATCAACCTGAACCCAAGAAATATAAGATGTAGTCCAGTGATCTTTTTGCCTTTGCTTTTATAATTTGTACATAAATATATTGTTTTTATTATGAAATTGAACTGTATAAATTCTTGTAATTTAGTGTTAAATAAGCGCTTTTAATTTTAGACAATAACCAAAATTAAATAGGAAATTTTAAACATTTATTTCTTTAGTAATTAAATAACTATTTATTATTATTTTTCTCTTTTTGAAGTTAATGCTATTTTTTTTTTCACAGAGATTTAACCAGTATTTGTGTACTTTTGTAAGGTTTTTGTAGAAAAATTGCCAAATTCTATGAATTTATCTTAAAACTCGTACAATGTTTTACTGCCAATTATGTGCATCATACTTTGCTGATACTAACGATAATGTGAATAGTTGAACATTAAAAAAGTATTTGTTAACGATTTTTTTTTTTTCAGATCACTGAAGAAGCAAAGAAATTGTTCCAAACACATTCCGAGAGTAACAACTCTGAGTTCATTGTTCATGAATTTGAAGCTGGCTTCAATGCAAAGGTAAATGCTTTTTTTTAATTAACTGAATTTAATTCATACTTATTTTGTATTTCTAAAGTATAATCTGATATATAATGCAATGCCTTGATTACAGTGCAAGGACAGTGTTTTTAAAGTACTTGCCTGCAGTTTCTTAAAATTCTGCTTATCGCATGGATGTTCTTAAAAGTTAAAAATTTACTTATTCAATAAGTCCAGGTGTAATTACTATAAGCCAGGGGTTCCCAACCGGTGGTACGCTGGAAAATTTCAGGTGGTACGCGTGAATAATGGGAGCAACATAATGCTTTAATAGCTTCTGTACGCATGAGCAGTGAGCACGCATACATTACTCATTATTTTAAACATTAACATTATTTTAAAGAGAAATTTTTTAATTTACTTCTGGATGGATGTAAAACCAAGTACCCTTTGTAGAAATTTTTGATATTTTAATCACAGGCAAACCACAACAACTTTCGCACTAAAGACCATAAAAGTATATTTTGTATGCAGATTAAATTTCTGCTGAGTTTGTACTGTATTTTTATTTGTATGTTTTTAGACCTATGGGTAATAAATAAAACTGTAAATTAATACTTTTTTAATCTTTTTATTTCTCCTTTATTATAAGCAAGTTATAAAGAAACAAATATCTAACCTTTAAATGTGAAGTTTTCTCAGGAATTTAATTCAAAAATCCTTTAGAATGCTTTTAGAAGAGTAAATACTATGCGTTTTTAAAAATATTTAGGTTAGGTGGTACATACATCAAAATTTCTCAAAAAGTCAAGTGGTACGCAGGTGCAAAAAGGTTGGGAAGCCCTGCTATAAGCGAACAGCAATTATTCCTAAGAAAATGGATTGGCAAAAAGTAAAAAACAGATTGACAAAAAAAAGGTGTTGCACTGCTGCCTGGAACAAATCCAATAACAAATTTAGAGCTATCAGATTTATTAACAATTTTTTTTTTAAAAAATCATGTTTGCTTATGAGGCATTTAACATTATAACTACAAAGTTTGCTTGAGTACCTTTATTTTTTTTTAAGAAGACACATTAAATTCCTTCCAATTTCAAATTCCTGCTCCTAAAAAAGCTTTTGTGTATTATTTTTGGTGTATGTTACAGCTGAAGATTTAAGGCAGGTCAGTACCATGCCATGCAATTTTCAAAAAATACGTTTTAAAAGCTTTCCAGCGATGCCCTTTGTATGTCATTCAGACAACTTTAACCTAGTTAAATTTTAATTTGTATATGGATCAGCAGTATTTTCATAATGTAAGTTTTCAACTTTAAATTCATTTTTCTCAGAATGATGTTTTTTCAGGTATAGACCTAAAACTTATACAGGATAACTGTTTCAGGTTGGTATAGACCTAAAACTTATACAGGATAACTGTTTCAGGTTGTTTTGCTTACTGGACTGAGCATTTCTCAAAATTTGAAGGAAAAAAAATATGGGTAATTTTTGTGATGTAAAAATGCTTTTTCTTTAAACATTTCCTTAAATAATATTTCCAAAAAAAACCTACTTTATCTATTGATAAAATCTCATTTCAGTAAGCAAAACAACCTGAAACAGTTATCCTGTAAAAATTTTAGGTCAATACATGAAATAGTTTTTAAGAAAAAGGTACATAAACCTGAAAAAACACCATTCCGAGAAAAATGAATTTAAAGTTGAAAACTTACATTATGAAAATACTGCTGATCCATATCCAAATTAAAATTTAACTAGGTTAAAGTTGTCTGAATGACATACAACAGGGCATCGTTGGAAAGCTCTTGAAACATATCTTACACAAATACTAAAATCAAAAAATCGATTTTTTGAAAATTGCATGGTACTGACCTGCCTTAAAATTAGTGAGTCCATTACGCAGCTAATAGGCAAATTAACAGATTTGCACAGAAAAATTCAATGTTTTAACATTTTTGAAGGTACAAATCAACTCTTTTAAATAAAAAAAAAATCAAACTACAATTGCCATCAAATTTATAAAATTTGTAATGAAAGAAATTAAAATAATATTTATCTAACTTTCAGGCTTTAGATGCAGCCTTAAAGCAAGCGAAACTGCTGACGCCTGACACTGCTGTCATGCTTTTCACTAAGGACATTGAAAACCAAAAGATTCTGTGTATGAGCTCCGTACCTCAGGTAAGTTCCAATTTGCTTTCTCGTCATTTTCAGTAATATTTTATTAAGTTTTTTTTTAAAAATTCTAGTTGTCAAGTCAATCAAAATTAAGTTTCTAAAAATATTGATGTTAGTCAAGTTAACTTAAGATGTATTAATAAGTTACTTATCAATACTATAGCCATAATATGCTATTCATAAATATAAAATGTTGAAAATAAATTAAAATCAGGTAGCCTAAAAATTCTCAGTTATACTATGATTTTCAAAATGTAAAAAATATGGTAAATTTTATAAAAATGTCAGACTAATATTATTTTTAGTTAGTATGTATTTACTTATTTCTCCTACAAGTTCATTACTACAAGTTAAAAATGCTTTTCATAAATTATTTTTTGAAAATAATTTCACAATATTTCACGCATAGAAGCAACTTGTGGCTATGATTTTTTTTTTAGCAATCGGAGGATAAAAAAACGTTTTACTTAATTACAGAAGACCAAAATCAGGGTTTGAATAATTGTTTAAAAAATTTTTGTTATTACACATTTTCTTACAAATAAAAATTTACTCTAGCAGTATTTCCTAAATCATCCGATGCTTAAATTTTTGGGAACAGCTATGATATAATGGCCAGTATCGATTTGTCGATTTCTGTTGCGTTGCCAAGCAACAAAAAAATGTCCAAATGTGGTAAACATTCCACTTCATACTTGGTACAACTCAATAGGTATAGCAACTCAAGCTTTTCGATTATGCAAATTCTTCAGCAATTTCAAGCTCGCCAAATCTAGACCAGCAATTATATCATAGCTGTATTAATTTTCTTACAAATAAAAAATACAGTCCCTGGACACTTTATTAGATGCACTGTATTTTTTTTAGTAATTTTATGTTTCTTAAGATTTTTTATGCAATAATGGTGTATTTAAACTACAATATTATTGATTTTTATTTAAAAGAATTATTGTAGACTACATATTTGTATTTATTTTAAGATATTTATGATTAATTATGATTAAGATTAATTTATATTAATTATTTATTATAAGATTATTTATGTGTGTAATCATCATCCTCAAATGCAGGAGACAGTACAGTCTTGCATTGATAGCATGCTGTGCAGAATTAAAGCTTTGATAGCGTCTAAAGGTGGCTCAACTAAATATTGACTTTTACTAACCTTAATTTCACTTTTCTTTAAAACTTAATAAACTTATGCTTTTCTAAATGAATGCTGTTTTATTTATGTCAAATAAATCAGTAATTGATTGGATAATATAAAAATAAAAAACAAATCAATTTAAAATTATAAAACGGTACAATATCACTCTGTAATTAATATTTTACATGAAAACTTGCAGTGCGTCTAATAATTTGTCCATGGACTGTATATGCTAGCTTCTTAAACCATCAGAGGGTTACATTTTGTTTTAACATTATTTTAGAAAGCAACTTCCAAGGGACTCAAGGCGAACGAATGGGTACAACAAGTGAGCCAACTCATTGGCGGCAAAGGCGGCGGAAAAGCAGAATCGGCCCAAGCCACCGGATCCAATGCCAACTCTGTCAACGAAGCGATAGAATTAGCTAAACAATTTGCTCAAGTGAAGCTGAGTTAGCACATGCAATCTTATTATTAAGAAACAAATTATGGACCAATAAAGAGCTAAAAACGCAATAATATGTAATTGGAAAGTTAATAATGTAATCAAAGTTGCTCTTGCTTAAAAGTTTCGTCAAGTTAAAAGTATTTATTAAATCTGCTCTAAAGAGTTAAACTACACAACACTGTTTTTTTTAATATGAATTATAAATTAAAAGTTAACAATGCAATTAAAATTGCTCTTACTTAAAAGCTCAGTTGTGTTAAAAAATATTTATTGAATCTGCTGTAAAATTGCTTTTGCCGAAGTAAATTATTCGATTGGAATTTTTATTATTGTAAAGCCTCAAGTCAATCAATAAACTCTGCTATCTTTGGTGTAATTTTGTTTTTAAATATTCTATTAAAATAATGTTAAAAAATCATGATCAATTTTTAGCTATTAAACACATGGTACTGTTTTTTCCCCACTCTCCTTGGTTCTATGAAAATAATTTATTTAGAAATCTTTTTTCCCCAGAAAGAAATTTATTCAAACCTTACTATGTAACTTAATTTTTTTTTATTGGCATATCATTATCATTAGAGAACCCTATAAATTTTTAAACTCAATTCATTTATACATTTGCTATTATTATGGACCAATAAAAGAAGGAATTAGAATTTATTTTGAAGGTAGTTTTAATATTCAAAGCTTAAATATTCAAGAGTGCACTTATGTGCAACTAACTTTAGTTTTTATGAGTAAAAACTTTAGATTTTCTGGGGAAAAAGATCAATTTCAAAATTTTATAAATGAATTTTTATTGATCAACTTTTTTCATTTGGAAAGGATTTTGGAATCATCTTTTTAAAAATAAGCCCAAATCCGATATTCTTAATACAGGATTTAAAAAATAATTTAAAAATTTATACGGGAAACACACACACATTACATAAGTTCTTGCCATTTAAGGTGTTGAAAACATTTTCCAAATAACAGACGCAGTACGGATAATTTAACATTTTTGTCGTATAAATCAGTTTGGCATGACGCCTAATGGTACAGGGAAATGTGATTCTTTAATTGTTCCTTATTTTTTTGTTTACTAACAAAGTGGCTAGGCATTCCATTTTTAGCCTACTTTCCTTTTTTTTTATTCGAAAGAAATTTTCTTTTCGTTAGAAGCAGAACCAGTGAGGTGATAAAGGGCTTTAGCCCACCTCCCATAGTGAAATTACCTTGCACTAAATAAATAACATTTCAACGATTACATGTATAATAAATGGATTTAAATGCATTAAAATGGCTAATTAGATTATTTTAAATACACCCCCACCCACCACAACCAAAAACCAATTTATGGATCTGCAACTGATCAGAAACTAAACCTTTAGATTTTTTTTTTTTGTCCATCTTACCATACGCTTTTCTGTCCATCTGTACTTTTTAAAACCGTTTAATTTAAGTTATATTCGTCCAATTTTATTTATTAGAAAGGTATGACATCAAGGACATAACATTTGTATTTGGATCACTTTTTAACTTTGTTCTAAGACATTCCCATTTTAAAATTATTTTTTTATTATTTGGAAGCTGAAAATGTTTTGTGTAACAAAGTCATTTAAACGTTAAACATGACTATAATTTCCTTTTCTTGCATAACTTGTACGTACGTCAAAGAAAGACGACATGACGTAAAGAAACAAGACTGAATCGGTGACATGCTAAACCGTTTAAAAAAGTGTCTCTGCAGTAAAGTAAGGAAACCACTGTTTTCATTAATTCGTGCGGGACCGATTTCGAGCTAGAGCTACGAATTAATTAACAAAGAAAAAGTTCTAAAAACTAAAAAGGTCAACGTCCAATTTTAACCCTCAAACGCAAAACGTGAGGCTTTCTCCTCTAGTCTTGACCTTCAAATCAACATCGTTAGTGTCATTACAACTATACACGGAAATGATTATTAATATTTTAAGGATGTCTACGATGATTCATGACGCAACAAGCTACGTCATTATTATAGTGGGAAGTATAAGAATAACGTGAGGTGAAGAACGTTTATGTAGAATTAATTTTTATATTTAGAAAATAAGAAGTGAAGAACTAATGAATTTATTTATTTAGAAATATAAGGTGAAAAAACAAAAAATAATTTTAGAATTTCATTTATATTAGGGAAACGAGTTCCTACTAAAAAAAATTAGAAAATAGTTTAAAAAGAAACACGATAAAAAGCAACTCAAAATATGTTTTAATTTATTGTGGAGTAGAAATTGAACGTTGAGAAATGTAAAATTTTGCTGTTTTAAAACTTGTAAAGGGGAATCGCTCTTTTTTTTTTTTAATGTTTTTTGAGACATCATCCAATTTTATTTTATTTAAAACACTTAAATTTTTTTTCAGGAAACTAACTGAAGAAAAATTATAATAATAAGTAAAATAATTAAATTATTAAAGTTGTACATTGTTACAAGGTAGAAAAATTTAAGTTCCTAAAAAATTCATAAAACAACAAATTATATTCTACTCCAAAAGCTTATTCGACCATTTCCAATTCCTGTTGTTAATTCGTTGCTTTGTCATAATCCCGGCGAACCATTCTTCTAGTTTACTCAATTGATGTGATTTTTATTCGCTCTAGAAAATAATTCAATAAAAACCGTGGTCTCGCCATGTCAGCAAAAGTTTTATTCCATTTTCTAGTAAAAAAGATCCGTTTCAAAAACGCAGTTGTGATAACAATGACACTGTCAACGCAAATTATAATTTTACGATGGTTCGTGGCAGTGAAAAGGAAACTTGAAAAAGAAAAGAAACACATGACAGCAGAAACTGCTTTCGAAATCAGTAAAGCAAAAAGGTATTCGGCAAATCACGCTATGACAGCTTAACTCGACTTTAATAGTGAGGTTGCTAGATTGGTAACGGATTCGCCTGTTGGGGTGTATTATGAACAAAAATTTTGGATTTTTATTTTGTTCATATTTTAGTATTTAGGCAATGGATATGCTACATGTCGTGAGTGGCAAACGAAATGAGGAATGAAAATAATTTTTTTTCTCGAGTTTTGATTTGGGTCAATGTCAAGTGAGAACAGATCACCGATTAAAGGAAATGCAGTAGGAATGAAAGCTGGAAAGAACGTCATCTGAATCAAGTCAATAGATCTCATAAAATATAAATAAGTTATCGCTAAATGTGTTATTCCACATTTGAATTATCAATCATTGTATTATTCACACTTGAAATCAGGATTTTTGTTTCAATTTTAATGCGTCTACCTAACACTAAAAATATAGGGCATGCGTTACCGACAACATTGCATGCCTTTATAAGTGTACCGATGCATGGCGCACACTATTCTAGCCCAATAACGCATGCAACAGTAGTCAGAACCCAAGTGTGGACATGGGAATGCAATTGGCGACAATATTAGCATTGTTGAAGAGAGCTTGGCGAGTTCCAAAAGACAGACTTGGCAACTTTCACGTGACGTCGTCCCGGGATCAGCCGGCCAATGAAAATTTGCCAAATAAAATAAGTCGAAAAAGAAACAACGAGAAAAAAATATTGCATCAACCAAAATATATTTCTGTTTACATTTGGGAATCGAGACTGAAATTTTACAGTAAGAACCTAGAGTTTGCTGATGAAATAAATTGTGTTCTGTTTTGAATTGATTCGTCAAAATAAAATTTAAAAATAGAGATTGCTTGAGGTAAGTTTTCACTTTCATTTTACACACCTACTTTTTTCTCTCATTAATCAGCGGTCAGGGTCAAATGATTGTAACTACTGGTACTTTCTAATCGGTGTTTTTTTTTTTAGTGTTTCGTTTCTAATTAATACTATTTCTTTTTATTTACCCTGAAAATACTTATATTCATGTAGTGTTAAATTGCCCCATGCAGTTATTAAAGTCAGTTTGCCGAACGAGAAAAATAGTTATGACTTTCTAACTATAACTAGCTACTAAACTAATAAGTGATGTATGCACTAATCATATAATAAGTTGCACTTTTTTAATCGGATAGTTTTAAAATTTTAGTTGAAAATTCTAATGCTGATCTGTTAATGGTACTGTATTTGTGGATTTTCAATCATTAAACAGTTGACAGACTTGCAATAGGTATGACAAGAAAGTGTTTAATAATTTGTATTTAACACTAAAAAAAATAAATGAAATATATAGTTAATGCTATAGTCCTATAAAGGTATTCAAAAATTGCATTACTTAATTGTTTTTTGGTAAAAATTTAGAACCACTTCTTAGTAGAAACAGGGATTCTGTTACAATTTAACAGAATGTTTTTTTTTAATTAACAAAATAATGATCTTGCATAAAAATATCAATTGAACAAAAAATGCATGTATTAGTTTTTAGAGTAAATAAATGTATTGATAAGTGGTACCTAGTTTAAAACCCATTTTTAAATCTAACTATATAAAGATGTTTCATGCAAAATCTACACAAAAAGCATGATAAAATAGGATTATAATTATTATTACTATAGATGACTTAACAAAAATTTTAAAGGTTAAAATCACAATGTCTGTGTTGAGTTTCAGTTTAGCACTTTAAAAAACTTGAGTAGGTATTATAGTGAAATTGTTCTTTTAATTTTTAATGCTTTATTTTTAACAATAAAATAATGTATCTGTTTTAGTTTCACATTTCACAAAATCCAGTAGTAAGAATAAATTGCTGCTCCTAAGATTTACGAGCAAATGCCTAATAGAAATCAGATCAATGCCTTATACTCCACAAACGTAGACATTTCGAACATTTATGAAGCTAATAAATCTCTTTGGCTTATTAATTTTTATATATAATAATATACAGTTGCCTGTTAAATAATTTACAGTCTTATAATATTTGTTTCTTTAAATAAAATTTAAACTGCTTATTGTAACAATATAAATAAACTTTATCTGCGGTTTTAGTTTCACACCTTATCAGCAAAAATGCCAGCACAAGCTTAATAATAAAATTGCATTGGTCAGACGGTTGGCAAGTATTTTACTAACCTGACGTGCGAATGTCCTGACGGTTATACATCATAGTTCAGAATAGTAACGATAAATGTATTTAATTGCATACTGCAGTCAACGAAATCTGAAAATATATAAACCCACAAAAAATCCGGATGAACTTCATTAGTCATGAAATCATGTCATTTTTTTCACAATAATATTTATTTCTGATTAATGCAAAAATAAAATAACTTTTGATTTTAAATGTTTTCTTAAAATTTTATTTAATTTTTTCATATAGAAGTAAAATGATGATTTGAGCAAATGTAGTTTTTTCAAAAAAGTTGAATGATATATAGATGGTCTATTGATAATTTATATTATGTAGATAATGATTTAAATTTAATTTAGTATGTCTTATAAAAAAAATCTTATTATATAGTATACAGCCAAACCTTGTTTACACAAATTCAAAGTAAGCATAAAAACATTTTGTGAACACCTAATAGTTATTTAAGCAACTAGTGCCGAAAATAATACTTTATTAAGCGAGTGGCCTTTATTTCACGAGACCGTAGGTCAAGAGAAAAAATGACAAGAGCTTAATAAAGTATTATTTGGCACGTGCTTGCTTACAATATTTTTTATAATAACGTGCAAAAAGTATTTCTACCAATGAGTGATTTTCATGACATCATTTAGTTTCCATGGAGATATTTTGAATCAAAATAGTATTTAATAATTTTTGTAGTACTTGTAGTTTCCATGGAGATATTAGAAAATGCAAAAGTAATGAACCAATAGAAATAAGTGAGTTTCATGACATCATTTAGTTTCCATGGAGATATTCATGACATCATCTTGTTTTTCGACCAATCAGATACTCTTATTTACTTTACCGCACTAGTGCCGAAAGTACTACTTTCGGCACTGTCTGTGACGTAAGCACGTAAAGTGTCATTTTCGCAACGATTTATGAATGAATATGATATTAAAAAAGTGAACTTTTTTGCACGTTGTTATAAAAATATTATTATAATGTAATACATGTATACAATTGAAGAGCTTAGTGGAAGAACATGCTATGTGACATTTTTGAAAAAATTGAGATTTTTATATCTATGAACACATTATTCCTTCCTTTAAAGATAACAAGTTTCTTTTTGTTCCTAAACTTAAAATTTAGTATTTTTTTTACGGTTTGCAAGTACCGTTTTCAATAGATCTGAGTGCAAACTAAAAACTTTAAAGCTAATTTCTCGTTTTCACCTTTTTGTCACTTAGCACGTTCTTCCACTAAGCTCTTCAATTAGTAATTCAATTAATAAAGTTCATTTGGAGTAGCACATACTATAGAAAAATTATGAAAAATGTTTAGGGAACAGCAATCGGATTAGAACTAAGTATTAAAAAAATTATATGTATTTGTAAATGGTAAATGTCTTAGTAAATAGTTTACTTTAAATTAAAGTTATATTTATATCAAATAATTTTATTTAAATGTTTTTAACAAGTATTTAAAAAAAAAAAAAAAAAACTGTGTATACAATAAAATTTATATTCAAAACTGGATATACTACAGTAATGACCTTTAACATTTGTGCTATGGGACAAGCATCACCTTTTCACGTACAGTGCAATCTAGGTAATCAAATTAGATGTCAGCTTTTTCATATGGACGCTTTGTTTTACTTATCAAAAGCTCAACTAATATGCTTTATCTTGTTTTTCCAAAGCCTCTGTTAATCTATAGGTTTTTATCTTTCTATCCTATCTACTTACTAAGTTGCACTTGCACTACTTACCTATTTATCATGACAGGTGTCTCGCAAAATTTTCAACTTTTTTTGTAAATATTATCATTTTTTAACATCAAATAATATGTTCCGTATCATTCATCTATTACGACCAATTTTGAGTGATATTTTTTTTAAAAATTACCCTAGTGGTTATTAATAACACCTAATTACCCCAGATCACTATGTTTGTACTTACACCACTGGGATGGAGGGGGGGGGGGTAAAGTCTGGGGGAGGGGGAGATGAGTACAATGAAAACAAATTACAATGTAGGGTAGGTAAACAAAAAAAGTAACAAAAAATAGTATACCCCATACCATAATTTACTTGAACATACACACAATATTGATCTGTTGCTATTCTCTTTCTTGTTAGATCCTACTTACTTTAAAGACCATTCTAAATTATTGAAAATGAATGTACAATAACATAAAGTTTCTATTATGTGTTAACAGTTGCATTTTATCATTATTTAGAAAAGGGAACACCAAAAACTGATATATGGCGGAAAGCTACTGCCCGATCATCTTACACTACAAGCTGTTTTGAACAAGGTTAGTTATCAATGAACCCATTATATATTTTCTGCCTGTTTTAGATATTTTTAATAGGGCAACGAGTATAATTTATACAAAACATTTTTACTGTTTTTAGAGAATCTAGATAGACTCTTTTAACTTGTTTTGTTTTTGATTTACTTACCTAATAGATAAATACGTTTTATATAAGATCATAAGGGTTCTCTTTTGTTTTATTTGCCTTTTATTTAAACTGACTAAATTTTGTAAATATACCTGTTTATAAGCCTAAAACAAATTGAAACTTATTTAAATTGTTTCCTGTTAAGTGATCAATCACTGAAGCAGTGTTTAGTTTCTACATAAATGTTATGCATAAATAGCTTAAATCAAGCATTATTAACTAGTTTCTAGTAGTAATAACCAAGTGTTTAATTTCAGATGCAAGATGTCCACATATTACATATTGTTTGTCCGTTCACTTATGTGCCAAAACCTCAAAGATCTGCTGCGAACCCTAAGGTAAACTTATGCATAGATTTAAAATACTGCTTTGTGAAATTGAGTTATTATTAATTATGGAATTTTAATACTTAGTAAAGTAGACTTGTTTTGTACAAGGGTGTAATTCGAACAAAATCATATTCTATGCCAATTTGGTTTTAATGCTTAGATAGATTTTAGGCTGTGTCCTGACTACGACATCAAATGCAACAAAACTTGGCGACTTGGCAGAGTCAGCCACATGCTATTGCATCGCTAGGCGCCCTTGGCGGTTGCCAAGTTTTGTTGCATTTGTGGCATTTGATGTTGTAGTCAGGACACAGCCTTAGGACAAGAATAGCTTGTATTTTGTGTTCTTGTTTTGTCACTTTACTTCTTATCTAAACATGACAATATTTTCAAAAGTTAAATTTATCAAAATTTTAAAAATAACCTATATACTTTTACTAACATATTTCGTTTTTAAACTTACACAGTAATTCAGTTTATTAAGTCTGAGCATTAGACATTCCAAAAATGTTATGTCATCATTTCATCGTGTGAATCGTAATCTATTTAACCATCTGATTTTTACAGACTTAAATATCCGCTCTAGTTAGATACTCATTTTTTCATCATCTCACATTTTTATAATTTTATAGAAACTTTGGAACAGTTCTAGTACACTTGTTTGTTATGTTGTATTTATTCTGGATGTTTCATTAACAACTTATATTTATAGCATCTAATAGAAATGAGCGCAGGTGGTAAAAGAAAATTTGCTATTAATAAAGTTTATGCTTTTTGTCGACCTAAACTAAATGCCTCCTGTGCCCAAACAGTGTGTTGTAGATCCTGTACCAAAACTTCGAGAGGGCTGGGGAGCCCAGTTGGTTAGGCATTCGCCTAGCATGCGGAAGGTCCCAGGTTCGGGTCCGGGCATCGCCAAAATAACTGCCGACCTATAAACGGCCCCATGCAGCCAAAAATGTCCGACGAATAATACCCCGTGTGGCGGGAGTGCACGTTACATATCCTTCAAAGTCCTAACGCTGCGTACGTTGTCGCCCTTAACGGTTGCGTTGGGTGCCTACTCAGGTATCGGCTCGTCACTTGACTGTGGTTCTAAAATACGACGCCCGTCGCCAATAGCCCTCGTGTAGCTCTAGTGCGACGATAATTCAAACTACCCTACCCAAAACTTTGAGATTAAAGTATTTTGGAGCCTTTTAAACCAACGATAACAAATATTTTTTTTTAATGTATGTTTTTAAATTAACATATTTTAAATTGTAAGTCATTTTTGTATTTAAGTTTTTTGTGCTTTTTTTGTCATTTTGTAACTCCTTAAGTAATTTTACGTGTGTTTTCTAGGTACCTGCCCCTCCCATGTGTGCTGCCTCCCCTCCTCCGAACCCAACTGGGATTTACCCTCAAACGAATACACAGATTCTAACACCTGGCTTAGCAAGGTACTATACTTCTCTTTGAAATGTCATTTATAAATATTATATAGGGACAACTGGATCTTCTGTTTTGTGGCAATGTTGCAAAAAAAACATAAATTTTGAGGGGGAAATTTCTTTGGCTTCTGTTATTATACAACATCCAGAATTTGATAAGGGTAGCAACCTTCATTGCTTTTAGCTTCCAAACTACGTTTATAACGTAAAAAGTGGAAGTTTTTATAATCGTTCAGTCCGTCTGTCACCCACTTTCACAGAAAGAACCACAAGTCCCACAGACAAGTGGGATATGTCATTTTGAAGCAAAAAATCAGATTAGGCTACATTCCAAATTTCAGTAAAAAAATTTAATTAGAAGTTTATTTAAAATTTAAATAACTAAAAATTTAATCTACATTGAAATAACATGCAAATTCCATTTTTATTCAATATTTTCACTGTTGCCATTTCGTTAAGTGTACGAGAAACTTTATTTGAAAAAATAAATAAAAATATTTATTTATGTGATATATTTCAGTTTGGATTGTTGTAATATCACAATAGAGTTCTTTTGATGGTTCATTATATATGTATGAAGAAAGATGCATAGAAAATTCTAACTTGGCATAAAAATGTGCAGGAATGTGCGAGGAATATTACATATTTATTCTTTGAAATATAAATTAAGTTTTGCAAACGATAAGTAATAATTATTGAATTTTCGAAATAAAATAAATGAAACTAGCCAAATTTGGCGTGTAAATGTTTAATATAGAATTAATGTTGTGTTTGGTGCGTTTATTCCTGTTAAACACAAATGTGTGGAAGCGGGTTAAGTGACAGATTCTGTTACAAACCTACTTGTTTTTTAAATTATTGTTCAGGTGAAATGGACCAATGTTGAAGATTGGTTCTATATTGTATCTGCTATGTGAGGTTTTATATTTTTTATTGCATTTCTGAAAAAATTAAAAACATAAGGAGCCTTTGAAAATATTTGAGGTTTATATTACCCCCTTTAAACGTCTTTAATTTTATCCATGTTTCTAAAAGCCCGAATTGTTTTCTCATAAAGCTCTAAAAGGTATTTGAATAACTTCATTCAAGGTTGGTTTCAATTTTTTTTTAAATTAACTCAGTTAAAATAAATATGTCAGATCCAAATTAATATTAAAGTATAATTAAAAATTCTAAAATTTGTTTTGTTCTATCAAAACATGTAGGGAATTTCAATTATAATCATATTTTAAATATCTTATTGAGTGATCATTAAAAATTTTTTAGGTAAAATGCTTAGCTAAACATATACTTTTTGTATATGAAATTTTTTAAAAATTAATGTGCTTAAGGGGGAATGAGCGCGCTGGACCGCGGGTCTCCAAACTCAAATGCCTTAGTGTTAATCCAATGGGGAAAAAAACTATTTTCTCTGCCACATTTCTCCGGGTGTATTGAATATTTTTACAAACATTTTTTTAAATAATAAATGTAGATAACTTACAGGTCTCTATCTTCCCACCTTTGGAAATTGCTTCGAATATTTTGTGTAAAATTATTTATTGAAAATTAAAAAATATTCAAACCCATTTCAAAAAGTGGGAAGATAGAGGCCTGTAAGTCAGCTACATTTATCTCATAAAAAAAATCTGTTTGTAAAAATATTCAATACAGCCGGAGAAATGTAGGAGAGAAAATATTTTTTCTCCATTGGATTAACACTGAGGCAGTTTGCTTTGGAGACCTGCGGTCCAGCGCGTCCATTCCCCCTTAAGTTAATGCATTTTATTATTAATGTTTGAAAAATATTTTTATTTGAAAAAAAACAGTGGAATTCCTGGAGTGGTGAACGCCATGCCCTATGCAACCCCAGATGTTGCACAGCAGTACATGGCAATGCAACAGATGTATACACAACTGATGACACAGTACTTTGCACAGTAAGTGAAGTTGTACAAAGTATTGTAGTTTTAATGTCATCTATTTATTAAAACTCTTATAATTTCCTGGTCAGAAAGTTTTTACAGTCATGGCGAAAAAAGTTATTTCATATATTTGAAAATCTCTGCAGACTTCCAGACTTTGACAATTTAAGGTTGGGAATTTCTGGTTCTCCTATGCATATGAACAGAATATTGTACTTGGATGAAATGGAGAAGCTCTGGAATTCTAAAAAGCTCATATAAATCCGGAAAATTTCAGGAATGGTTTGGAATTTCAGGAAAGTGGTAATCAATTTGCATTTACCATTATGAAAGCATGTACCATTTCTGGATGATTTTCCCTTTGGTTTCTGTAACAGAGAAATAAATATTCCCACACAAATCATTGTTGCAATGTTTTCTGAAGAGCATCTCTTGTTAGAACCATACTTTTCCTTATGCACCAGTTTTTGTAGCAATAAACCTGAATTTCATATATTTATAAATAATGAATTTTTGTTTATTTTAACATTTTACATTTGAAAATGATTTTGAGAGAGAAAGAGAGATTATATATTCAAAGATAAATCTAATTCTGGATTTCCAAATGAATATGGGATTTTCAAAAAAATAATTAAAAAAATTTATTCGAGAGAAGAGAGAGAGAGATGCAAAGAAAACCACCATACATTTTTGCAGATGGATGTTTGGAAGGTTAAAGTGTGAATTTATATGATGTTTTAATCTGCAAAAGTCTAATTGTGATAGCTATATCCCTGTCACAATTTGTAAATATGCAATCTGATCCATAATCAATATTAATTTGCATTTTTCCCAAACAGGTACAACGGCGCCATCCCCTACGCCCCACAAACCAACCCGGTCCAGCAACCCGAACAAGCGGCGCCACCTCGGCAAAACCCAGCCCCTGTCCAGCGCCAGGCTGAACAAGAGGGGGAAGCCCATGACTACATTGACTACCTCTACATGTTCAGTCGAGCTGCCCTGTTCCTCGCCATGCTGCTGTTCTACTCGTCGCTCAGCAGAGTGATGGCCGTCTGCGCCATGGTCTTTCTTCTTAGTCTGTAAGTAATTTGTACCCCATAAAAATAAGAGTATTTTGTTAGTTGGAGTTGTAAGGAAAAGGTAGAAAGTAGTCGGAAAGTGAAATATCCATTTATTAGTTTGATGGAGAAAGATTGGAAAATTATAGATTTAATTGGAAAAGGGGGGAGAAGCCTTCGCCTGCATAGATTACCTTTACATGTTCAATCGCGATGCCCTGTCCTCGCTGCTGTTCTACTCGCCCCTCATCAGAGTGATGGCAGTCTGTGCCATGGTCTTTCTTCTTAGTCTGTAAGTCGTAATATATTTGTAAAAAATAATGAAGTATTTTGTTAGGTAAAGTTGCTAGGATAAGGTAGAAAGAAGTGGGAAAGTGAAATTTGTGTTTATCCATTTGATGGAGAAAGATTGGAAAATCCTAGCATTAAGTGGGAAAAGTTGCGCTGTCCTGTAATATGTGCCCCATAAGAAATAATAGGGTATTTTGTAAGTTAAGGTTGTTAGGATGAGGTAGAAAATAGTCGGAAAGTTAAATTTTCGTTTATCCATTGGATGGAGAATGATTGGAAAATTGTAGCTTTAAGTGGAAAAAATGGGAGAAGCCCACGACTACCTCTACATGGTCGGTTGTGCTGCCCTTAACAAAAAATCTTTTTTTCCCTGAACACTGTAAAATAGTCAGAAAGTGAAATATTTGGTTATTCCTTTTTTGAAGAAGTCATAGGTATTTAGATGGAAAAGTGAGAAATCCATGATTTGTGCATTTGTAGTTGTATATTCATGGTCTGTCCTGTTTTAATCGCAATTTAACAGATTGATAATTTTTATTATCCTTCTGGAACCAGCAAACCACTCTACTTTACTATCCTAACATCTTTTTTGCGAAGAATCTGGCTGCCCTTTAATTTTTCTTATCAGAAATGACTATAATAATAATTCACTTGTTTTTATATTGCAGATTTGCCCGAATCAATCGACACAACCAGCAACAACAATTGCAAGCAAGGGAAAGGCGAAATGCTGCTGCAGCTGAAAGACCTTCTGAAGATGCACCTGCGGCTGAAAATAGCCAAGTAAGTTTACTTGTTATTACCTAATAACCGTTACAAGGTTATCACCTAAATCATAAAAAGCATATCTTTTGAATATATATATGTATGGATGGATCTGTAATAAAAAATTTAATTCTGAAAGAGACCCAAGTTTTGCTCATAAATCTCTAGAAAGACAATTTTATTTCTTTATTTTTTCCAGGCATTTAATAAATCAGTCAGAAGATCTGATTTAATAAATCATCAGAAAGGTTCTAAATCATAATAAATCAGTCATAAGTTTATTTCTAATTAATTAAAGTATAAAACTATTCTAATTTTTATACATTTTATACAACAGCTACAATTTTTGAAAATGATATTTGAGGATGTTACACTATTCTAAATTAGTTTAGTTAAATTTAAAGTTAAGAGTAATAGCCCAGTAACTTTGTACATTACAGTATGCGTCAAATCCGGTATTTCTGATTTTTTGCAGACTTGTTTATGATGTTGGCCTAATGAATAATCCAAGTTTGTGACCTCGAGCGCCGAACGCAACTTTGTCAACAAAACAATTTTTCACAAAACAATGAATACAACAATAGTTAAAAAGTTCATTTGTTAGGAAATTGAGTAAAATTCTAATATTCACACAAACTCAAAAATTTTAATTAATTTAACGCAACTTTGTCAACAAAACAATTTTTCACAAAACAATGAGTACAACAATAGTTAAAAAGTTCATTTGTTAGGAAATTGAGTAATATTCTAATATTCACACAAACTCGAAAATTTAAATTAATTTAGCCCTCTCACCACCCCCTGATGGGTGTGCTATCCTAAACGTCGATCCAGATATGGATGAACCTCAACCGGGTCCTTCCAAGAGGGCTAAATTAATTTAATTTTTTAGTTTGAATATTACTCAATTTCCTAACAAATAAACTTAGTAGCTATTGTTGTACTCATTGTTGTGTGTCTCATTTCTTTTTTAACCATCCCAGCATAAAAGTTCAGAGCTTCGATAGCATAACCCCAATCAAAATTCATTAGTTTGAATAAGCAAAGTTTGAAAAAAATAACAAACTTTGAAAGGATTAATCTCGGAAACTACCGGGTCTACAGAGACAGTTCTGGTATCATATTGTAGCAAATTTAGTGTACTTTAAAAAAAGTTCTTTAAAAGATTTTTCAAAAACTAGTCCTATAGGGTTATAATCTCCAAAAATTAAAAAAAACACGATTTTTTCAAGGTTTATTCGACTTTTGACAAAGTTGCATTCGGCGCTCGAGGTCACAAACTTGGATTATTCATTAGTTGGAGGGGCCCCAAAAGTGGCTTAAAACTTTAAAAAAGAAACCATAAAAAGTTTATGCAATGGGGAACTTTGTTTTGTTGCGCAGACTTCCTCAAAAAGTGGCTTAACTTAAGCTTTAGTGATGAATACGATTAAAAAGTATATACAATTGTAAATTTTTTTACTTCCAGTATCCCGTATCATAAACTTGTAAGTTGAAAGGGCCCCTAAAAGTGGCTTAAAGTTTTACAAAGAATACTATAAAAAGTTTACAAGATGGAGAATTTTATTTGTTGCCCGCAGACATCCCATATCCCAAACTTAAAATAAAAAAATGTTTTTGGAACATAAGTTTTTAAAATGTGGGGATATTTGTAACAGAATGAGTATTAAAAAAAAAAAGTGATTTGGGGGCCCCTTCAAATTTTGAGAAGGAAGCCCAGGCTTCCCCGGCCTATTCGGTGATCGGGCCCTGATTAGGCCAACATAATAAACAAGTCTGCAATCTATAAGAACTACCGGATTTGACGCGTACTAACTACCCCATACTCTCAGATGACAAAGTTACTGGACTATAAAGTAAGGCCTTAAAATTCGTTAATAATCACTTATATCAAACTCCTATTGTTGAACGAGTAAAATGCCCACATTTTATATTTATACTAGCAAATAAATACCCGTTCTTCGCACGGACTTAAAGAATATCAAATCGATCCAAGTATATGTGTCATTTGATTTGTTATTGGATAATAAACTTTGCCTTTGTTTCCGTTCATTATAAAGAATAAAATCCCGTTACTTATATTGCTTTAAAATTCCAAAATAAAAATACATCACTATAAAACGCACATCCTCAGATCACAAATATCTTCCTGAATATGAACTTACCGTCATCGCGATTTTCCTGATAAATTCCAAATTAACCATAATTGTATAACAATGTTATTTCACGACAAAACCTCCATTCTAGTTTTTTTTTTTATAAATTAGCTCATTGGCACGTTCAATTATTTTTCAAATCATTCATTTAGTTTTGAAAAAACAAAGCCTCAGGTGCACACGTTGGTATTAAAGGGAATCTATCTTAAAAATTTCGAATTTCAGAGGGCGTATAAGTAGGTCTTTTACGATCCACAGACACACAGACAGACCCTTTCTTTTATTATTATTATAGATAGTTAATAAGCTTAAAACTGTAAATAGAAATTCAGTTAGGTTCATACTTAAATGATGTAAAATCGCTTTCAGGCCACAGAAAACACAGAGACAACCCCCGATTCTCCCGAAAACTCCACTCCACCAGCCGAACCTGCTACTTCGGTGCCTGCAACGATCTTCACCCTGATCACAGCTTTCTTCTCTTCACTAATACCCACAGACCCCTTACCACCAGTTCATGTGAACTAGCACTACTAACGAACTAACCGTTAAACTGTACATAAATCTTATTTTTTTTCCCCGGACTAGACTGCAAATGAAATGGTCTTGGACAGAGATATCTTTGATTTCAGCCTTGAGTGATTATTGTATACATGTTCCGGCTATTTGATTAAATTTATTATAATATCCTCTATAAGCTGGTCTTAGTGCTAAAATGTTTAATTTGAATAGTATTAAAAGCAAATAAAATTGTTTTACAAACTGTTATGTCCTCAGATCTTGTACCTAGACCATGGTTTGTAAGCTTCATATTTTAAACTTTTTTTGGACTTTGCAATGATAACGTTCAATACAGGTATTCTTTAATCACAAGAAATAGGCTGGAAATTTAAATATGTTTAAATCCTTGTTTTACATTAACAAAATTTGGGTAATGCATCATAGGATGTCTGTAACAATAGTTATATCCCTGTCGTGGAAAGGAGTTAGTTTTAATAAAATAATAAAAATTTATTTTTGTTACTGCAGTTGGTTTATACTTTCGGGTTCAGGTAACCCTTTGTTTTATTATACTTAATTTTGTCGACGCTCCATTTATATAAGTAATATTTCATAAATTTTGTTATTTTTGCTTAAACTTTATTTTGAAAATTACTAAATTTGTTGTTTTTAATAGATATTATATTCATTTATAATTTTGTTTTACTTTAATATTGTTTATGCTGGTTTAAATGAGCACTATTCTCTCAATTCTTTGCTTCTGTTTAAATGTGTCTTTTTATGATTATTATGTATTCAAACATTTTTGTTATTTTTCAAGTAAAAATTGGCTTTAAACTCTATTTGTGCTTGTTTAAAATGTTTACAAATCACTATTATTATAATTCATTAACAAATTCATTTAATCTAAATATTATTCTTTCAATTAGCCTATTTTCCTTACTTTGATCAATATTGAAAAAACTTTTAAAAACCAAGCCAGGATGTTTTAAAAATCATAAAATACTTTAACATGTAAAACGTTACACTGTTAGCACTAGAACCACTGTTTTTCATATAAATAAAATATATAGGAAGGACAAAAAGTCCTTTGAACAATACAAATCAACAGAACTTAGGACAAACAAAAGTGCCTTTTTCACTATATCCTTTAGTGCTTATCATTGTAATTATTGGTTTGTTAATTAATAAATTAATTAATGAACCAATATTTATTAATCAATTATTATGTCAATTAATTATTGTTAATATAATGTCATCCAAACCAAATAAAAAAAATATTTGCTGCATCATTTTTACCGAATAATCTAAAATCAATCTTGTACAAGTACTAGCAGTATTAAGAATTTTTAATTATCTTTGTCCTCCCTTTGCAAAAATAGTATTTGGTTGGTTTTAAATTATTTTTTGATATACAAGTAGTTATAATAATGAGCATGTGAGAAATTCTAGAGGTCACTTTATCCTTCTCAAATGTTAAACTAACAAAATTATTGAATTTGGTCGAGATTCAATAATTTTTTGGTTTTTACTATATATTTATGTATATTTTTATTTCATACGTAGTTATTCTTCACATATTTCATGAATAATGTTATTATATTTTTCTAGTCTTTCTGTCTAGCTTTTGAGGTGAATATTGAGTCGTACAAAGATTTGTAAAAACTAAATCTTTTATTTTCGTTTTTCGATATCTTTTAGCATTTTATATCTGAGATTATCCCTTTTAAATGCCCATTTATTTCAATTGATGGATCCATAGTAACTGGGAGGTGTAAAAATAGTCTAAAAACAACTGTCTTAATACAGTCGAGTTCCATTTAATAATTTCCTTTTTTGTCCCAAGATATGGAGATTTTTTTTAAATTATGGAAAACACAAAATTTCCAAAAGAAGGGAGAGACCTTAGGCAATTTTGTCCCCCTTTGTATGGGTATTTTTGACTTAAACATTAGTATTTCTAACTATTCACAAAATACACATATTAACTAAAAATGATCATAGGCATCACTGAATTTTAACTTAATAGTAAAAAAAATCCAACTGAAAATAGTTGAGCCGAATATGAGAAATGGGACAATTTTGACTCATATTTTTTGACAAACTTTATTATTAATAACTACTCATAAAATGCACATATTCACAAAAATGATCATTGACAAGACTGACTTAACTTAAAATTTAAAATATATATCTTTAGAAAGAGCCAAATTTACCCTTAGGCTCAAAGTTTCCATAAACCTCAATACCTTATATAATTTTATTTGGGCGAGTCAAAACCATTATGCTTTGAATATATGTATTAAACCTAGTGTCGAAATTTCAGGTTTTGGACCAAATTTTTTTTTTAAATATCAGTGAGTAGGCCAATTAACCTCCCTTCTGGATCCCTAGCATAGAATATTTATGTATAGACCTTGGAAATATTTATTTTAGAGTGGCTTGAATGCAAAGCTTTAACACGACTTGTTTTTGAATGTATCTAATGCGAAGACTGTTGCTGTTTGCTTTTGTTGTGTAAATAAAATTGTTTTTAATCAAAAATTAGAGTGATAATTTATTGCTGAACGAGCTTACACATATGTGACTATCGGGGCCTGTTCCAGGAAATCTTAGACTAAGGGCACAACCTATTTTTTTCCTTTACGGAAAATTTTGTGTAAGATTTCTAGTAATGATGATGCTATATGACCTATGTATCAAATTTTTGCTACGATTTTATAGGCTTCCTTATAAACATCGATCAAAACAATCAATTCACGTTAGGTCAATTTCTTAGTCAAAATTGAGCAAGGAACAAAGTGGAGTATCAGGATTTTTTTAAAGTTTGCTGATATTTTGGGGATTTACAGCATTTGGCATAATAGAAACTGAAATTTAGGGGCCCCCTAAAATTTGGGGGCCTTATGGAAGAAAAGGTCCTGGTGACTATAACAAAAATCTTATAATACTGTTGTACAGCCTCAGAATTAAATCTATATATAATTCAGAAACTGAAAATTACGAACTAGGATGAATTAAGGGCAAAAGAAAGGAATGGAAACTTGTTTTTCTGCAGCGGTTGGTGCAATTTTGTTAAAATATTTTTTTTACAGTTTTAATATTTTTATAGAAAAAAAATTTGTGGAACAGAATGGACTACTGTAACTTCCACGATTATGATGACGTCACAGCCACATCAAAGATATATTTATTTACCAAATACCTTACTTCTATAAATGATCTTAATCTAAATACCTTGCCTATCGTAGAATATTCAGACTTGAAGTGATATTCTGTCGATGTCCTTATATCAATTGTGTTTGAATATTGATTTAAAATAGGATCAAGTAGACAATGCCTGAGCAAATACACCCGTCACTATTATTTTTAGTGTCTAAAGCAGGTCTAGAAATACTGTTTTATGAATTTGGCAACACTATAATATTTATTTACAAATATTTAAACACCATATTACAAGCATATGCCACCGTCGCGCCGTTAGACTAGCCTTGAGCCTCTGGATCGGGTTCGAACGGTAAGGCGATTTTGTTTTGCGATATATGCGAGTAGTTCGTTAATTGGTCCGAACTCCTCAATTCCCATCAACATACTGGGTGACAGCATTGGGTCTTAGTGGCCTCTGTCTCTAAATAGTGATCCCTTAGTGTGTGTTGTCTGTGGTGTCTAATTGACGAGTTATACGCTTTGAAAGCACACAACGAATTATATGTCACCAACACAGTATTTCTGTCTAATGTTTGTATGTGTGTCCGCCTTCTCGACGTATTATAAGGGGTCTTGGACAGCACACAAGCGAAATAGTTACAACACAACACCATGTAACAAGCATATCTTTTCGAATGTCTTCGGTGAGTACAAACGTAATCCCCGGTACAAACCTATTTTTAACACTTTCTGTTTATCTTCGGTATGTATAAGTTCTCATTTTAAAAATTTAAACGATAGTTTTAGTCCGTACGATTGTAAACGCAAGCTTGGCTTCCCCACCACTTCGTGTGGTTTTCCCATAGAGCTAGGAAGGAGAATAGAGAGGTTCTTGTATATGCGCAGTAGCGCACAAATGAAGCAGGCTAGAGCGGGCATCTGGATACCTGCGCAGTATGTAAGCGCAGTAGCTCGAAAAACCTGACAGCCTGCTTCAAAATCTCTCAATTGGGGCCTCTACAGAGCGGTGCATCTTGGGATACCTCGGTGACAGAATGTTATGCGCAGTAGCTCGAAAAACCTGACAGCCCTGCTTCAATTTCTCTCAACTGGTGGATCTCCTCCTTCCTACCTCTATGGGTTTTCCAAGAAACGACCTGAGCGTCGTGTTCTAAACCTACCTTGCCTGAGGCTCTGCTGTGAGGTGAATCGCCACTTCTCTCCAAACCTTTCTTGGCTTGCATTCTAATTGTAAGGACTATTAATCTGTACCAAGCAACAAAAAAAAACATCTCTTGCTAGATGCTACTATGCAATCTATTATCAAAAGAAAATCACACAAATCCATTAAAAATACTTTTATAAACATTCAAATGCTATAATCCGTGATCCATTGCGCATCGTGTTACAGTCAATTTTGAGTCCAAAACAATTTTCTCCAAGAGAAGGCGTTACCTCACTACCATAAGAACCGCCCTCTGCCTTGGCCGAAAGGGTAGGCGTGGTTAAAGGAGGGAAAGGCGGGGTTGTAGGCGGAATTGAAATCAAAGCTGTCCAATGAAGAGCAGGCAAAGCCTCTTGTAGGCGGGTCATAGCGATCATAGATGATTGACGGTTCTTCTAAGCTCCTCCTCCTTATTTGAGTGGGCCGGCCTAAGTGCCGGGGCGGAAGTGTTTGGTTTCGAATCAGTTCCATTTCCAGACGAGATTTAGCTGAAAACAGAGAAAGGTGATGATAAAGTTTTTTTTTTAACAAACATATGCTCTTCAAGGTCGAAATTTCTCCTTGATCGTCTGTGTCAATGGACGATTCGAACAAGGCGGAGCGAAAGTTTGTTTGTGGGAAAATAGACAATGCTTGACGTAACAGTGTCTGCACTGTAGGCGTGACTGTTACAGTTTGCAAGAACTAGCTGCCGAGTGATTTGTTTAACCGGGTTTACGACAACGGTTTACCTAACGGTGACGTAGCTGAGGCGTAGAAGTTCCAATCGTCCATTGAGATTGTACTTTTAATGTACAGGAATTGTTTGGGGAGTTTTTTTCCTAAAATATATGGGTTTATATCTCTAGGCTAGATTCGGAAATGTAGGGGAAAAATCATTGTAATTACAAAATTTAGTAATATATCTAATTTTAAGACAAGTTAGGAGAGAAATGATCGCTATGACCTGACTACAATAGGTTTTGCATGCTCTTCATTGACTGATTTTCCCCCAAAGTTTAAAGAAGAAAATCTATTTGATAAGTTTTTTCATCAACGTAGAGAATAATCCAAATGGATAAAGAATTTTTTAGGGAAAAAAAAATCTAAAAAGGTATTTTGCAGAGATTGTTAGGTAAATATAATTAAAAAAAGAAACTATAATCTCTCTAAATATGGTATCCCATTAACCAATTATTAACCAATCAAAACCTTAATTTCATTCCTGTGGCACTTCTGCCAATCAAGGCCGTGAAACATGCCCATAGAATAACATTAAATAACTGAAATTCATTCGTCACCTTTTCTGACGGTGACGTCCTTCCCTTTGATAACATGCGCCGACTGCAGCACCGCCTTGTCGACCGGATCGTAGTCGTCGAACTCGACGAATCCGAACCCCCGGCTCGCGCTCGTGTTCCTGTCGACCATGACGTCAACTCGACGGACGTTCCCAAACGTCGAGAAGTACTCGTGCAGCTCGTGTTCCCGGATGTCCTGGGTGAGACCCCCGACGAACGCTTTCGTGACGGTGAGAATGCCGTCGAAGGCCTGGAAGAGTTCTCGGGGGACGGCTCGTTTGGTCGTCACCTGTTTTGGATTGAAAGATAAATGAAGAATACAGGAGAAAAACCCCTTCATCGACAGGGAATCTGTGCGTATTGAGGTCTGCTTGGCGAGTAGTGGTGATCGGAAACCGGTTTCCCTCTTGGTTCTTCTTCCGCGGTTCAAGCGTCAGACTAGAGTCAGGCTTGAATCTCGATCATAGAGATAGTAAACCTGTGCGACGCGTGATAAAAACCAAGATAAAACATTCACACCAGTTTTGGCGATGACTCGCTATCGTCGCCAAGCAGACATGGTGCAGACAGATTCCTTTGCAAAGAATGGGTTCTTCCCCTGTACTCTTCAAATGAGAGCCAAAAGTCACTAGCTATTGCGTTTACTATAGAGTCGTGATAACAACCTTGAGGGGGAATAAGACTGAACAACCGCGGGTCACCAAACCAAAGTGCCCCCGTGTTGTCGGGACTTTAGTCCAAGTCGATATTGAGTGACCCTAGTCATATCAGACTACTCCATTGACGTCACTGAGGGGAGGAAAAGCATAAGCCTGGATCAAAAAACTAGTGTTACTTTTCCATTCGTGGGCGCAAATTTCGCCAAACGAAATATTTGGCGACAAACGGATTTTTTGGCGACTAAACACAGTATACACATTTTAAGGACCACACTATACACAGTTAAATGTTACCATTGGAAATATTCCTCTTATCGGGGGTCGTATATTTTTGGCAATTTTTTTTTATTGCGCCCGCGAAATGGAAAAGTATACCGAACGAGTTCATCAATTGTGATTACATCGAACTCAGTTTCATCAAGGCCTCGTCACTTAATCGCGGTTCGAAATAAGGAGGTCCATTATCAATAGCCTCAGTGTAGAGAATCGCTGCGACCTAATATATAATCAAAAACGAAAAAAAACGAAGGAAAAGAAGTACATTTAGACTCGCTCAACAGTTGCGAGAAGTTGGACCCTGTAGAAGTTGTTTTGCTACTCTAGCACATTTATTGCAGAGAAACGAAGTTGCAGGGGAAAAGGATGTTTTTTTTTATTTTATGTCCCAGAATCCGCATATGTAAAACAGTTATTGAGCTCCTTCTTCTTCTTCTTATTTTTTTTATAAGCTTAAGAATTCAAACAATGAGTCGCACTTTAGACTGCTATTTAAAAGATGAATACGTAAGAAAACATTATTTTTACAATCTAGTTGTCAATGAGTGGAATGCTTTACCAGATTATGTTGTGCATTCGAAGAGAGTAGAAGATTTTAAGAAGAAACTTGACGGTCATTGGAAACTGGTAATGTATTAGATTTATTTTGGACTAACCTTGCTGGGCCTATGGCCTGTTGTTGGTCGACAATTTTTGTATTTGTATATTTGTATTTGAATAGCTTATTTTTAAAAGGATAAGTTAACAGGGATACGTTAATAAAAATACCCCCTTATTTATTGGATTATGATTAAGATAATTAAAATTGTGTCAAATTTAGGAATTTGTAATGGACAAAAAGAGATTGAAGGGTAGGATTAAGACCACACGAAGAATTAAAATAAGCTCTAGAACGACGATAATAAAAAAAAAGTAATAATGGTAATAAAACTTATTTCTGGTTAAAAATATATATATCGGTGTTGATTTAGTACATAATAATTGTTTAAGCACAGTTAGCAGAAACTTTAAAGGTTAAAAATATAGAACAAATTTAAGTGTCTCTAAATAGCACACGCAAATCAAAATTTTGTGGTTTTTTTTAACTGCAAAGCGATTAAAATATAGAAAAGAACGGCAACCTAACACTTGCGTTAAAAATTTTAAAAGAAAAGTTTCAATTTTTTTTTAGTTTTCCACTTCGCAGCGCGAACGATAAAATAAAAAAATTCACAGTCGCCAAACGGAATATTTCTAATAGTAATCCTTAACTGTGGTCCTTTAACTGATTTTAAAGTGTTTTATCGCCAAAAAATCTGTTTTCCGCCAAAGATTCTATTTGGCGAGATTTGCGCCCAGCGGTGGAATAGAGAATACAAAACATTTATATAAACAAACACCTAGCAGGCATTCTGGCGCACTAAAGGTTGTCAGATATTTCCAATTTTTCAAAATAACTTGAATTTTTGCGTCTTTTAACCAAGAAAAAACAATAAAAACAGACCTCGCATCCCTGCACGCAATGAGGCCTTTCTTCTGCACCGCCTCGATGGAGGCTTGGTCTTTGAAGGTCACAAATGATATGTTTAAAATGACAAGTTATTGCCAGGGATACGTTACAAAAATACCCAGTACAGCTATGATATAATGTTTATTTGGCAATTTTGAAAATGTAATGTGTTAGGGTTGCTACACCTATCAAATTGCATGAAATATAAAGTAGAATGATTTTAACCCAATTGGGGGTTTCCGTTTCTACGCAAATCACCAAATCGAGACAGGCCATTATATCATAGATGTTCCAAAGACAGCAGAAATACTCTTTATATTAGATTACGATTAGAAAAACAATTAAAATTTTATCATGCAAAATCTAGGACTTAGCAATGGACGCAAAGAGAGATTGAAGGGATTCAGACCTCGCCAAATATCAAAATGAGAACGCTCTAGTACGAAACAAGTAGGTTTGTTACAGAATCTGTCACTTAAACCGCTTCCGCACACAACAATTGTGCTCAGCAGGAAACGAACTATTTTTACACCTCAGAAAGAAATTCGCCAAACAGGGCTTTTAGCTAGTTTAACTCACATTTTTAAACGCCAAATTTAACGATTTTCATTAATCTTTTTTCTCAGATTTAACAATTAGTCTTTATCGTTTGTTAAATTTGTTTGAATTTCGAAGAATAATGATGTAATTTTTTTAATAAATATCTTTGAGTCTCCACAATTTCCCATTTAAATTAACTTTCTTCCGAAAATTCAGTTATTATTTATCCTTTGTCAAATAAATTTACAGCTCGAAAAATAAATAATTAGTAAAATGATACTGTATAAAAAATTGGCTGGTTTCATTTATTTTATTTAGAAAATTCAATAATTATTACTTATCGTTTGCAAAAATTAATTTATATTTCAAAGAATATATATGTAATATTCTCTCGCTTTTAAATAGAATTAAAACATTTCATATCAACATACTAAGAATCTCGTATTGAAATAGATTTGACGTCATTTCAAACTTATCAATGTCGCAAAAATAAATTTATTTTAATTTATTGTCTAAAAGAATTAAAGTTTCTCAAGCGATTGTTGCGATGGCAATGTTGATTTATTCTAATAAAAATGGCTTCCTATGCTTTTTAAATAAGCATTAAATTTTGCAGTTTTTTTAAATAATTTAAGTACTTCGAATTCGAATTCTTTTCTGAAATTTTCAATGTATTCTAATTTCGATGCGCTGAATTTTTTGACGTATCACACTTGTCCGTAGCATTTGTAGTTTTGGCTATGAAAGTGGATGACGGACAGACAGACAAACAGACGGACTGACCGATTATAATACCTTCCACTTTTTACGTTATAAACGTAGTGTGGAAGCTAACAACTGACGTTTACAATAGCTGTATCCAAACCCAGTCACTTTGCAAGAGAATGCCATCGTATTCTTGCGCCAAGATTGCCAGAAATTTCCAATTTTGTTAAATGACGTTAATTTTTGCGTCCTAACTTAGGAAAAAAAACAACGATAACTGACCTCGCATCCCTGCACGCAATGAGGTCTCTTCTTCTGCGCCGCCTCGACAGAAGCCTGGTCCTTGAAGGTCACGAATCCGAACCCCCTGGACCTGCCGGTCTCGCGGTTACGGTGGATGGTGCAGCTGGTGAGAGGGCCGAACTGCGAGAAGTACGCCTCTAAGTCTTGTTCGGAGAGGCACTGGTCGATGCCGCCGACGAACAGCTTGCGGAACTTGAGCTAGATATATTGAGAAAACAAGTAGGTTTGTAACAGAATCTGTCGCTTAACCCGCTTCCACACAACAGCTGTGTTTAACAGGTAAAAAGGCGACAAACACAGCATTAATTCTATATTAAACCTTTACATGCGAAATTTGGCTAGTTTCATTTATTTTATTTCGAAAATTCAATAATTATTACTTATCGTTTGTAAAAATTAATTTATATTTCAAAGAATAAATATGTAATATTCCTCGCTTATGAAAATATTTCATATCAACATACAAAGAATCTCGTAGTGAAACATATTTGACGTCATTTCAAACGGATCGATGTCGCAAAAATAAATTTATTTTAATTTATTGTCTAAAAGAATTAAAGTTTCTCGAGCGATTGTTGCTAATGGCAATGGTGATTTAATTCTAATAAAAATGGCTTCTTATGCTTTTAAATGAGCATTAAATTTTGCAGTTTTTTTTAAATAATTGAAGTAATTCGAATTCTTTTCTGAAATTTTCAATGTATTCTAATTTCGATGCGCTGAATTTTTCGTATCGCACTTGTTCGTAGCATTTGTACTTTGGGCTATGAAAGTGGGTGACAGACAGACATACTGAACGATTATAATACCTTCCACTTTTTACGTTATAAACGTAGTGCGGAAGCTAAAAGGGCTGATGTGTAAGGAAACGGAGGGACATTTAATCGCTACGAAAACTATGGATGTGTATCACAACACGACTTTCCATTAACGCTCAATAATTCAATGGACATATTTAACGGTAATTATATACCCTAAGGTAATTTCAATATCTTTAAAACTAAAAGAATTTATGGCAGCTACCCTTTGCACATGCGCAATTTTCTCCAAAACCTTATTATGACGTCCGACGTTAAGGCGCGTTCACATGTGCTGGGAAATTGGCGGCATTTAGCCGGCTATCTCGTGAAACCTTATAACCCCGTTCACATGTATAAGCCGGCATTCCGGAAATGACGTACTGGGTACGTCACATTTTGTTTGCTTTTTTTGATTTGATGCTCGAGCTTCGAGATCTTGTCCTTGTGTTCTTTTTAACGTTTCTTTGTTAGCGATGTCGTCGCAAGAATTACTAAAAACAATTCTTTTGTTAAAAATTCGCGGACAGACATCTATCGATTTTATTGATGATGAAGAAAGTAGGAGGTTGTTGCGAATACAAAACTGGATTCATTTGATTTCCAAAGTAATAAACTCCACTTTACAATTGGCCTTCCCAGAAAGATCTTATGGTCATACGAAGCTAATAAAAACGCCTTCAGCATGGGTCCACTAGCTCGCCATTTTTGCTTTTGTTGCGAGTGATCACCAAAGCCGAAATGCATCATGGGGGGGGGGGGGGGTAATGAAATCGTTACTACCCAGGCAGTGGTACATTTTCGCAACCGCAATTTTCCCTACAGAGGGATTTTCTTTCCCGACAGTCGGCGTTTGCCCTGCATGAGAACGGGCCCTAAATAGAAACTCGTATACCGAATTTTAAGTCCGTAGCTCTTTTAGTTAGACTTAGAGCCGATGAGAGCCTGACAGAAGAACCAATGTTTCAAAACCATCTGTTCGGTATCAACACCCTCCAATACGTGTAGAAAACACAAAATCTTCCTTTAGGATTTTCGACCCTATCGCGCAACACTTTCATTATATTTTGTATTCGGTAATTGAAAGTAAAAATCGCGTCAAGAATTCAAATCCCGGACCTTTCGCTTATTGTAACAAGAAAGCATCAATTTTAAAGAATGAAAACTTTGCGGAAAATTGCATTGTACATAATTTTTAGTTGCACATAGTTATTTTTAATAAAAACAGCTAACTGGAAATAAGGTCAAATTTTTTACTCATCTTTGCATTTGGAACAAACACTATCGTAACTTCTTGACACGATATGTTGCCAATTTTATCAAAAACGTGCAGATTTAGGTTAACCTAAAGAATCGTGGCCGGGTTTGGCGACTTTTCAAAAATGTCGCCAAGTCGAAATAACAAACCCCGGCACTTGCCGAGATGGTTGTCATCTCGAAATGACCAAAAATACTACCTAATTTCAAAATGGTCGACTTAAAACAACGGAAAAATTCATTACATTGCAGATCAGATTTATAAAAAAAAAGTAAAACGTTAAAAAGCCGAAGAATTGATTTAAAAAAAGTAAGTTAAAAAGTATAATTATTTAAAATCATTAAGCGTATCTTACGGCATGTATGAATGCTTGACAACATACCATAAATAACCGAATCTTGGCCGGGCCTTTGCATATTAGTTGTTCCAAAAGCATTTTTTTAAAATTGATATGCTGCATGTGTATCATTAAAGAAAAAGTGGTTCATAGATTAATAGCTGAATTCCAAAAAAAACCCCTGTTATTTTTGGTGGCTTATCCAAATGGCTACAACGGTCAAGTGTAATGACTAGTCTGTAGCCCTAATGCAAAGATATTTCAACCAAACTAAATGAACGAACTCAAAACATCAAAGTTCAATCTAATTTGATTTTTTTTAAAAATGCGGCTAAAAGTCTTCAATAAACAACCCTATATCACAATTGTTCTATAAATTTTAACTTATTTCTCTTATTTTTCTACTGTTTTATATACAGTATACAATTCAATAATATGTTTAGTACACAGTCATTTGTATGGCAGTAATATGTTCAGACTACGGTTAAATTCAGTATCGTAGAATTATTGAGTTTAAGGAATGTTATTCGTCGACATTTTGAAATAGACGAATATTATGAATTGCTCGAATTTATCGAAACACACATATTTTTTCCTGCAATTATTAATTTAAATGTATAGATATTTTAAAATTTTGCGTTAATTGATATTTCAATACGTATGCACAATTTATTTCTATTTAAAGGATACCAATAAACTTTCTTACTTCGATCATCGTAAGTTTGTAGAAAATCGGGCACTATTGAACTTTCTGTTACGATGTTTCTTCAGCGTTTTTCTCTTAGTAAAATGCAATTTTTCGGGGGACTTATTTTATTTTGATATAATCATAGAGAAAACACTGCCGTATTAAAATTTTAAATGCTTTGTATATTATAAAATAGCTTCCAGTTAAACTTTTTTTGAAATTGGAATTAGAAATTGTTTTGTGTGTTTCTAAATGCGAAATAAAATGTAACGGATCGAATCATGGGACAAAATTAATTCACGCGAGATCACGTTCAAATACGTTTTTTTATACTTCAAATTTTTGTAATATTAAAATATTAATTTTTTATTTTTAAAAAATGGGGTTGTTTCATGTCTTGAATGGCAACAGCTCCCGCGATCTTGTTTTCATTTTTTTTTGTCTGGAATCCCTTTTGTTTTGGTATTCGAAAATTAGTTTTCTAAAAATATTTCACTTATTAAATTTTTAAAATAACTTCTTTCTGTGCTTTTGGTTTTTTCAAATCATTTGTTAAAGAAAGCTTGCATAGAAAAAAATTTCTTTTTATCTAAGATGGTCATTTTGAGAGTGAAACAACCAATGCAATCGCAGAATGTGGAAAAATGAAAACATGAGCATTATTTTATCATCTGAAACATTCCCGTAACGTCTATATAGAGTATTAAACATTAAAAAAAATGTCTTGTGCTACAAGAAATATATTTTATTACCTTTGTACAATTAGGTTTCTTTTAATTAAAATGAATACGCGGTATTGGTTATATTAAATTCAGATCTTGAGTGGCAACAGAAATACTGAATGAAAATAATTGTTTCTCGTTGCACAATTTTTGAATCAATGTCAAATGGGAACAAACACTAATCGGAGCACTGATTGAAGAGAGGCAGAAATGAAAGCTGAAAAAAATTGCGTCCTCTGAAAAGTTCACGCAGGTTTTTCAAGAATTTGACCGGTTTTCCCAGTCTAGAGAAATATTCGTTATTCTATATCATGCAGTTGCTTTTCAGGTACATTTCTAAAATGACTGTAATTTTTTATAGTTTGTAGCAGCCTCAGTAACCCACAGTCTACCAATTTAATCCTCGAGGTGGAGATGAGTTACCTCGGCTTATATACTACTATTAACGTTGTAATCTGGAATAGTGGTAGGAACGTGGCTGTAAATCAGCGCCACCTAGTTGTTGATGGCATATTGAGGTTGCGTGTGTGGTGAACTGCCACAAGTTTAATTTAAAATTTCAATTTTATTTTATTTTTAAATATAGCGACAGAAAATTCAACCGATTAGCCTAAGATTTAAAAAAACTTTCTCGACTACTTCTGCAAAAAAATGCCAGTTGATAAACTTTAAATTAAAGGCAAAACGTTCTATCGATGAATTGTCCCATAGACTTAATATGGGAAGGCAGAGAAGGATATCAAATATTATTGAATCCCCCTTAAATTGTTTACTCTGTATTCAAACAATGTTAGCAGTGAAACGGGTTTTACAGAACAGGTTCGCTGTTGGCAAATTTCAAAAATCCACAAATAAGATATGAAAAACAGAATAGGATGAATTCTGTGTTTCTTATACAGAAAACTATTGAATTTATATTTTTCTATTATTCGGTTAAGTTATTCCGCTACTTTAAAAGTGTCTGCGTTTTTTGTTCGAAGGTTAGGTTTTTGTCATTCATAGACTTAACACACAACCGTTTTGAACTTTCTGGTCTTGCGAAATAATAAATGAAAATGAAGTATAAATATTTGATTTTAATTGGCAAGATTGTAAACTGAATATTTGTTTAGTGTTTTAATATATTTATTTCAATTTTATCATATTTACTCAACTCGATTTAATTTTGTTAGGATGTTTATAAATGGAAATAAATGCAGTCGCACATCCGAATTTTAAATATATATACAACTAGCTTTATAAACCCGGCGTTGCACGGGTGTACCCTTACCCTTACTAACGGTGATTTTTTTATGTAAACTTTCATTTTATACCAATTGGTTCCCTCTCCACTGGTCAGCACTCCATCAGTGTATTATAAATTCCTCCCATTCTAATATCAGCATTAATTTTTAAAAGAAGTCCGATTGTATCAAATTGCGTGTTTCATAAATATAAAGAACATACGCTATATGTAGAGAGAATCGACATTTCTTAGAAGTATTCATTAGATATAGAATAGTTATTGTATTGCCTTTACTGTCATGAGACATTGTAAAAATATCTTCATTTCTTACCATTAGTAAACATCTATTAATTCAAACAGATTAACAAAAAAATCAAAAGATTTAAATTCAATAAATAAAACAATAATATTCAAATAACAATCCTACAAATTAAACTCACGTGCTCTTACGTGCTTATACTTAATTTTCGTTCACGCTGAACGCGATGAAATTTATTTTAAATTGAAATAAAAAGCATAAATTCTAATCTTACAATGCCATTCCTATGGAGAAATCGGCTCCCGTTTTGCACTCCTACACCCGTTTGAGTTCGAATTTCGAAAAATCGCTTCTTAAATGACGCCTACGATATAAAAAGAATATTTTCCTAAAAGTTGGTAGCTATACCTCCAGTAGTTTGGGCTGGGCGTTGATACGTCAGTCAGTGAGTCAGGACTTTGCCTTTTATATATATACTAGGGGGCACCCCTCGCTATCGCTCGCCAACCCCCGGGAACTGCAGAAGCAGTTCCCTTTGGATTGCTTCGCGATCCAGGCTCGCTTCGCTCGCTCACCGTTCATTGAAATATTTTAGTCTAGCCTTAAGGGGTTAACCTTAAGGAACATGTCCGGCAATTTTTTCGCCAAATTCGTATTACGGCAGCCATTGGCTACAAAAATCGCCAAAGATTGTATTTTAAGCGAATAACTATCAAATAGTTCAGTTTTTTTTTCTATGTATCTTGTTTGCATTAGAGAATTTATTTTGCTACTTTGTTTATAAGTTGATCCTTTCCATTTCTTTCATCGTTAAAAATTCTTAAATCGTATTAATATATTTAAAATATTATTAATAATTAATTATTAAAATAACTCATTTCTTAATTTATTTTTTGTGCACATTGTTTTTGAACTTGCAGCAAACTGTTGAGTTCTGATTTTCTTATTTTAAAATATCGCTACGATCTACGATCGCAAATGCCACGATAATTTTTAATAAGGAAATCTTTCATGTTCTCTCAGCAGACATTTTCAGTTTTGAGCAGCATTTTAAATAATTATTTGTTGTCATTTCACAGACTTGGCAAACGCACGTTTTGTTGTCATTTTGACTAGGCGACATTTTTCGACTGGCGCCAAATCCGGAAATGGTCTTTTAGGTTAACCGCCTTTAGGTATCCTTTTAAAATAAAATAATTACAAATTAATGCTTATAAATTAATGGTTATTATTGAGAAAATATTTCGCTGCTTGACTAAGATCCATTTGTAAATAAATTGGAAACCGTGGTAGCCGTCAACGCTTAGAAACTATATTTAAAACCAATTTGAATTTGTCCTATTTTATTAACAATTGTGTTAGGTAGTTCAGTCAATTGAAATTATAATTTAAATTTTCAAACATTAAACGTCCCTAATATTGTGCATATTTTAAATTAAACTTACTGATTCTACCCTAAAGTTTTTTTTAAACTATTAACGAATCTTATATAAATATAACGCTTAAAGTAAATCAAAATCAACTTATCTTTATCGATTGTGTCGCCATTGCAGAGTTAGAAATATAAGGAAATTTAAGAGCCGTATAAGAGAATTATATATAGAGATGTTTTTCTGCCGTATCGAACTATGTTTTGTGCATAATATTTATAGTTATTTTTCCCTTTTTCAAGCCATTCCTGAAGAAACACTTTTTTGTTGTTTTCAGTCGGCCATTTTGAAATTAGTAGTATTTTTGTTCATTTCGATTGTTGCCATTCCAGAGATAGAAATATAAGGAAAATTGGGCGTCGTATAAGAGTATTATATATATAGATATGCTGACTTCAACAACAAATAGTAACTGCACAAGTTTCTTGATAGGTGTTTTAATAAAAAGCCAATTTTACAAATGTTCAAGTTCTGATAGGTTATTTAATTACGATCCTATTTTCACTTGGTGCTAGTTATTTTCGTCAGAAATTATTTCCCCTTTGGTTCCATAACATAAGGTAATTAAGTTTATTCTTAGTCAGGGCATTGAGAAAGGAAGACTACAGGAACTTTTAGCAGCATATGAAACTTTTATTACAACATTAAAACACATTTCTAAAAGCAATCTGAAACTGCGAAATTGTTTAAATTTTATTTTGGCATGTTCATATCGGCTGATATTGAGTTTAGAATGGGGTTTGGCTTTGTGAATCGATAACGTGAACTACCAAAACTCAGCGAACTATGAAGTCACTTCTCAGCAGTCGGTTGCGACTTGCGTTGGGTGCCTACTCAGGTGTCGGCTCGTCACTTGACTGTGGTTCTAAATTACGACACCCGTCCCCAATAGCCCTCGTGCGACGAAAATTCAAACTAAAACTTCTCAGCTGTTAAAATAGCAATGTAAGACTAGATAAGGCATAGGTTTCAGTTTAAATAATTTTAATTTGTGTTGAATGTAGTCGCAATTCGATTCTTTATAATAAAAGAAGTTAGCCTCTCGAATCCCTGAACTAAAAATAGAAGTTACTCTCTTGTTTGTTTATTTATGTTACTTTCTGGTTTGGAATTTTATCAAAAATTATCTATTTAATAATTTAAATTTGTGCTTCTATAATTTTTGAAACATATAACACCATATAAATAATAATCAAATATTTTAAAATAATATAGAGCAATATATTACGATAATTCTAATATTATAAACAAATCTTTTACGCTATAATCCAGCCACAAACATTTACCCTGCGTTCGAAATCACTCATACAACTCAACTCATGTTGTGACTTTTGTCCATGTCCTTGCAGACAAAATCGTAAACACCAACTTCTGACTATTTTACACTTCTTCTTTAAATTTCAGACGACCAAAAACACCATGTCCTTCAAAGCCTTCATCCAGAAGACCATCGCCACAAAGGGAGTCAAGCACTGGTTCTTCAAGCGGATGGGCTACAACAAGTACGGCCTCTACTACAACGATATTTTCGATGAGCGGATGCCGGAGATCCAAGAGGCCGTAAGACGTCTCCCCCGAGAAATCAACGACGCCCGTATTTACAGAATACTCCGGGCTCAACAGCTAACCCTCACCCACACCATCCTTCCACCTGAGCAGTGGACCAAGTTCGAGGACGACCTAAACAACCGATACCTGGAGCCGTACATCGAGGAAGTCAACAAAGAAAACAAGGAGAAGAAGCAGTGGGCCAAGACCCACTGAGGACGTTACAGCTGTTTATTTTGAAGTGTAGTATGATATATTGGAACGTAAAAGTGTTTAAATAAATTAGATTGAATGTAATTGGCGTCTTTTTCATTAAGTAGCTTTTGGTTGTTGTTACTGAACCTTCATGACCTAGCAACAGCTAGATCTGGTCCATGTATTCTAGCAAAGTCAATAACAAGAAGTGGAGATGGTTTAAGATCTTCTAAACCTAGTTTAGTTTGAATTATCGTCGCATTAGAGCTACACAAGGGCTATTGGCGACAGGCGTCGTATTTTAGAACTACAGTCAAGTGACGAGCCGACACCTGAGTAGGCACCCAACGCAACCGTTAAAGGCGATATCGTACGCAGCGTTGGGACTTTGGAGGATATTTAACGTGCACTCCCTCTACACTGGGTATTATTCGTCGGACATTTTTAACTGCACGGGCCGTTTATAGGTCGGCAGTTATTTTGACGATGCCCGGACCCGAACCTGGGACCTTTCGCATGCTAGGCGAATGCCTAACCGACCTTCTAAACCTAGACTCAGACAGTCTAGGATATGCTGCGGAGAGCCTGGCATTAGATTACACTTGTTGCAGGTAGAAAAGCTTTTGGGTTCTAATGCTGCTTGCTGTGGCTCTTCGTGATGTTTATATAGCGGTTGATCTCTAGTTTATTGTCGCTTTTCCTTGAAACATCGAAGATTTGGCTATATTCCCTTAAAGGTTGCCGTAATTTGAGAAATAAACGATCGCCGATAAAGCTAACTGTTACGAGTTGAACTAGCAAGTTAAGTTTCTGTCAAATTTGTCAGATAGTACTACCATTCTAAGAGAATTGTGTAAAAAAGATGTTCGCAAATAACGCAAATTTTTTAAATAAAAATGTGGGTAAATATTCCGGTTCAACTATAATACTACTTGATAGGTATGGTAACTCCTTGTTGATTATTCACTATCACCAATAAACAGACAAAACCTTGTATTGCAGCTGTGCCAAATAAGTCTACCAACCAGGTTCTTAGCCTTTATGAGTGATCTGGCATTTCTGTTGCTATGAATCCGGGTACAGAAGTAGGTTGTTGTCTAAAGTTTAGGTATTCTAGAGTAGCGGTCGCTATATTGACAGTCATACGTCACTGAAGCATTATCCAATCCACATGAACATACATAGCGATTTGTTTCAAAGCAGTATGTTGATCGTGATGGACGGTTCGATTACAATTCTTAAGGAACCCCAGACTTAAGTAGCCTTCATGTAGAAAAAAGAGAAAACAATCTGTAGTTTTCTGGAGCAAACCTTTAAGGATGAGAAACAATTTTTCTTATTAATTTATTTAAACTAATTTTTGGAGCTCATTGTTTTAGTCTTTTTAACAAATGTGGTGTAAGGTACGTGGTAACAAACGTGTTGTAGGGGGGTAATTAAAAATGCCACAGAGGATACCTCACATGGTTCTGTTCTTATCTTAGGTATCCTATTATAAATCATGTTAGACGGAAAAAAATCCTGCAAATAAATAATGCTGTACATACGGGAGGATTAGTGCACATTCGATCTGCAATGGTTCAAAGTCATGATGTCATGTACAATACATATAGCAACTTTAAGGTTGCGTTGGGTGCCAACTCAGGTATCTTCTTCGTCACTTGAGAACTGTTCAAAACTTATGTTATCAGTACCCACTAGCCCTAATGTTGCTTTAGTATGACTTTAATTCTGCACACACAAAAATTAATGAATCTGTTAATGTAACGTGTTTAAAGTTAATTTTTTTTATTTATTTTAGTTTTTAACTTAATGTATACTGTTGTTAAATTTTTAAATATCTTTCAGAAAATCTCATTTTGTGCATTAGCACAGAGTTGTATCTGGAACCTAGACACATTTAATGTATCATTGGGGGATGACCATTAATAGATTAGATTAATAGATGCATTTGAATTTTTTAAACCTTTAATAAATCTTCTAAAACAAGCCGTACCAGATTTATTTCAGTGATTGACATTTTAACTGTTGAAATAATCATTACATTTTCATAAATCATATTTTATTTAGTTTTTTTTATGAAAAACTTTAGAAAAATAAAACAGACTATTTGCATTATTTCTATAGTTAGATAGTTGAGTAATAGATTATACTGTACAGCGAAATGGCAGTATGTCTGATCACCTTATCTAAAATTATTCCATTCTACTATAATTTTTTTTTACAATTCTATTTTAAAGTCAATTTTCAACAAAAATAGTACAACAGACATCTGTCAGGTACGTATTATGATCCAAGTTGAAAGAAGGAAAAGTTGAAGGAAGAGGATGTGAAACACTCCCCTAGCCCTCATGTAACTCTAATGAAATGATAATTCTACTTAGCCCAACCAAAAATCAAGTGAGATGTTAAATGGACGAGTGGAACGGTTACGCCTACAATGACGTCCCAGTACGTCAAACATTGTCTTAAACCCAACAAATCAACCACCCGTTAACTAATTCGTTTAAACTAGATTAACCACCCTAAAGTGACTTCACAGGTGCGTCAACCCTTGTTTACTAAATACTAATCCACAAACAATCCCCGCTCCGCCCATAATTTAAAGTGTCCATTGAACCTGATTGAACCCAATAAAATGAATTGCAAATCAAACTTCCTGTTTTTTTAATGCAGTTCGATGTTGCATATTAACTGTGACCGGTACTTTTCTAGAATTAAAGTTAACTGTAACCTAAAACTTCTAAAGTTCTAAATGTAAACAGATATTTTTACCAACTAACAAGTGCGAATTTGTTAACTCTTTACGACACTAACTAATACCAATTTAGAGGATGTCTTTCGAATAAATAGTGTTCAATTAACGTATAAATAATTGCAGATGTAGTAATTCTCTTTTTCTGCTAATCGACGTCAAGAACTGCCTCAGAATTGACGAGGAAAAAACACTTCCGGCAACCGAGATGGGGAATCCTGTGTAAAATTTTAATTACTTTTTGTTTTTCAACGAAATATCGTTAATTGTTATGGAATTTCATAAAATTTGTGGAAAATTTGATGTAGTGGGGAGTAATCTTGTGTTAAATTTGGGTTTTGGGATAGTTTTGAGATGTTTTCGAAGTTGAAAGACAATGATGAGTTAAAATTAGTTTACAATTTGCAAGGCACAAAATACTTGTCATTTTTTATAAAAGTAGTCTTAGTTTCTCTAAATTGTTAAATAATCAGACAGTAAAATATTTGTCTGCAAAACTGGCGCCGAAATACTAAGAAAAAGCATAAATCGTTTTCTTTACTAGATTTTTTTTTTTGCTTTGATGACTTGTTTTGCATTACTTCTTTGAATACTGATGATATTCTCAGTAAAACACATTCATCTCAAAATTAAAACAATTAATACAAGTTTTTCTCCAAAAATTGTCATTAGTTTATAACTATTTTAGCTGCATTTAATGTATTGTATTCTGAAAAGTTTTTTTTGTATGTGTACTTGCGGTTTTTGACCTATTAACTACTGCTTAGGAATAATTAAATACAAAAGTTAACTTAGTAGCCACTTAATGTCCCTATATACAAATAAACTCAGTTTAATTAACACCTTATACAGGGTCAGATTTAAAGATTTGCCGCTTGTAGGCTACGATTGATTTGCCACCCCTGTCACAATATTCTCCACCTTCGGGGAAAGGTTGCTGGTTAGCTGCAAAATAGGGTGGTATATGCTGTTCAAAATAGACACACATTTTAGAATCATCTATGTACCTTTACACGCTAAATCGAAAGCAAAATAGTCGATTTTTAAAAAAACTGTTCGACTATATTTCTTTCAACTTCTAAATCCGTGAGGAGGGGTGCAATTGCTCCCGCAGCTACATGTTTGTTAAGAAATATTATTATATATATGTTTAGGGTTTACGCATTAATATAAATTATTTGTTTTCTTTCTTAAAAATATTCGTATCTTTATAATAATATATTTATGCCGAATGCTGCTTTAATTGGTCGTAAAATTTGCCGCCCCAAAAAATTCGCCGCTCTAGGCTACAGCCTATTTAGAAATCCGGCCCTGACCTTATAAACCAAATATTAAGTTTCATTGGTCCGAACTGTATAACGTCACAAACGATTAAAACCACCAACTTTAAACTGATTTAACTTGGGTATTAATTGAGAGTAATATTTAACCTATGTCTGTTTCTGTTAGGCCTTGAGAAGACTTCTAAATCTACTCAAGTAGTAGGCAGTCATCTCCGAAACGGGATGTCATCCAAATGTTAAAATAATGACGTAAGTACAGGGGTGTGAAAATTTTGGAAATCTGAAATGTGTGTTATTTTTTTATGTATGTCCAATAAGTCAAGCAGGTAAACTTCGGAGTAATTAAAGATATTTTATTAAGAGTTCTTTATCAGGAGAAAGTTAATTTGTCGTCTGCCGCCGACGAGAGAGTGTGATCGAATGCCCACAAAAATGGTGAAAAATCTCGAGCTCTGCTTCACTGACCAATCAGAGTTATGAGAAAGTTTGAAGTTCAACTTTAAAAATGTGATGACTAAACAGTTTCGGTCGGAACGATTGATCTAGGCGACTGTTTGTCGCCGACAGGGTGTGGTTGGGATGTTAAAGTACTAAGTGATATTAAGGATATATGAAAAAGATAATTTAAGTTATTAAGTTTAATTGAGGTACAAAATATAAGATTTTGAGGGAGTTAAGTTATATTGAGGGTGTTAAGTTATAATATGTCATGTATTTTTGTCCTTTTTATAAAAGTTCAATTTGATTAAAATGAATTTGTACACATTTCTTTAGGAGTATGACTGGTACCTATTAAAGTAATTTTTTTTTATTTGATCTGTTGAATGAGATGCTTTGAACTATAATCATATTGGACAGATAACCACTCATCTTTTGTTCTTTAGTAAAATATTTTCACTTCAAAAAAGAGCTAAATAACTCAAGCTTGCAAGTTTTTATTTCCAAGTAGTCCTTCCTTACTACTTAAATTTGCCTTATAGATTTGTTCGTTATGAGGTCACAAGTTTCTTCTTGCGCATCAATTACAAATCTCAAACATTAACTAAAAATAATTTACCAACTGCCCTATTTTAATAACGTCACTTGTGTAAAATTTACATAAAGTTCATTTTTAGTTTATCACTCTGCAAGCCCTAAACTGTTTTCATTCTGAATTTGTCCCCCCCCCCCCCCCCCCGCTTCAATCTTGTTTACTTTCAGCAGTACAGAAATACCCATCTTTATTAAAAGATTATTGAATTAAGATAAGGTGTTTAACAAGTTATGTGATTATTTAACTAACAATTTATCAATTATTAATTTAAGGGAATTTTTCACATGAAATAAAACAAAACAAAATTGTCTCTAAGTGAATGCGAAATAAAGTTTTCAATTGTTTTTTTGGATATTATATTATCAAATATTATTTCCAATTTTAACAGTAATAATATTTTAACAGATTTTTGAAGCTTTAAATTTAAGAAAATATTTTTTTTCATGTTTCTTGCTATGTTAATAAAGTTCTAATTCTTGTTTTGTAGTGGGGCTGGGGAGCCCAGTCGGTTAGGCATTCGCCTTGCATGTGTAACTGACGACCTATAAACGGCCTGTGCAGACTAAAATGTCTGACGAATAATACCCCGTGTAGAGGGGGTGCACGTTAAATATGCTCCAAAGTCCCAATGCTGCGTACGATGTCGCCCTTAACGGTTGTGTTGGGTGCCTGCTTAAGTGTCGGCTCGTCACCTGACTGTGGTTCTAAATTATGACGCCCGTCGCCAATAGCCCTCTTGTAGCTCTAGTGCAACGATAATTCAAAATAACCTAACTTGTTTTATAGTTTCCACATTTCTTTTTTGTGTAGATTATCAAATTGAAATTTCTTTTACAAAAAATAATTTTTTCCCCTAATTTTCACACCTCTGTATATTCGTTCTTTAATCCAAATGTTCTGTATTATAAAAAAAATGAACTTCAATTTTTTTTACATTGTAAATTGTGAATCACAACAGCTGTTAGTACTTCAGAGAGTATAAGTGTTGTCAATTTGATTTTGGAGAAGTAGGTGTCTGCATCAATTAATTAGTTTAAATATGCCATTTTGAAATAGCTTCTAGGGCATACTTTACTTTTATTTAATATTGATTTCGACTGCTTTGTTCAAGTCAATGGAAGATCCAAATTAGTTTTGAAAACAATTACTTTAACCCTTTCATTCCCAGTGATGCCATTTGGCATCATCATGTTTCTGATCATAATTTAAAAAAATAATAGAGTTGACATCTATTGGGATTAATAAAAAATATTTTCTAATAGAAAAAAGTTTGAAGAATCGAATGATGTGCTTTTTGATATCATAAATGGCTATAGACGACAAAAAAAAAAATTTCTAAAATGATTATGCCAAATTGTCATTGGGACTGAAAGAGTTAAATAGATTATAATTCAGTTAAAACTTACAAAGCTTTAATTACTTAACCGGTTAAGTGCCAAACAGAGAAAGATAACATTGTTAGTGTGGAATAAAAAAAAAGTAATGTCGTGGTTAGGATTTTGACATTCATCTTTTATTGCACTTGGCAATAAAGTGATGCACCTAAGTGAAAATTAAATAAATTTAAATTAACTGTGCTTCATGAATATATACTTCGGTGGCACTGTGTTGTTAAAGGATATCAATTTATACTCAAAAAGATAAATTACTTATTTTTAACAAAGTTGTTTTAAAAAAATATCCCAACTACTCCCATAAGTTACTTACAGTATCATATTTGTTTTTTTTCCCAGTGAATTAAAGAAATTGAGTGAAGAAAGTTTAACCCGCCAGCCGGAAGAAGTTTTTGATATAATTTCAAAACTTGGAGAAGGGTATGTGAATATCTTTTTAAAAAAGCACCAAGTACCTCTAGAACGAAATGTTTTTGTAAAAAATTAAGTAGAATATTCATAATTAAAAGATTTTTTTTTTTGTAAAAAATACATAAATGTTTTGGGTTTGTGAAAAAATCTTTTTAGTGTCAATGTTTAAGTGAAGAAAGAAATATTTCTTGGAATAGTAAAAAAAAATATTTACTAACAATCCCTTTTTTTCCTTTTTGTCACTAAAAGTCACTATGTAGCCAAAAATGCTTACTTTAGTCGATATTTTTTCGGGGACTCACTGTTTAACCTTTTGTAAATTCTGCAGGTATTTGGTATTAGACGTTCTTCGTATTTAAAAGAAATTTCTTAATTTTCATGAAATGAAAACTGTAGAAACCTTTTATTATTAAATGTAGATTATATATTGTATCATTAAATTACTCCCTTTCTAGGAGCTATGGATCTGTATATAAGGCCCTTCACAAGGAGTCGGGTCAAGTTTTGGCCATCAAACAAGTTCCTGTGGACACAGATTTGCAGGAGATTATCAAAGAAATCTCCATCATGCAACAATGTGACAGTCCGTACGTTGTGAAATATTACGGTAGCTACTTCAAGAATACGGATCTGTGGGTAAGTTGTTTTTTCGAAAAAATTTATTATTTATTGTTATAACTATTTTTTGTAGCCTCTAGTTTACTACTAAGATTAAAAACATCTGACTTCTGTTTATTACAGAATTGTGCATTAGTAATTGTAAGCAATAAGTTTTGCTTTCAAAATACTTTAAGACTTAATAATACTTAAATACTAAGTAACTTTTTTGCCTAATGGTTTTTAAAAATTATGTTATTTTTTTTTTGTGAAAAATATCTTGACTTACTAAAGGTATAGTGAAAAACAACATCCAAAGTACTTGGTACCTGTATTATGTCAATTTCTTTTCTTCTTTCAAGATAAAAAGGACTAGTTTTTTCTTATAATTTGTTTTAAGCTTATTGTCAGTATAGATTACAAATATATCCAAAATTTCAAGTTTAATTCTCGTTTTTAATCCAATCAATCAGCCTAATATTAAAAAAACTTTTTTTTTTTTGCAAAATAAATGGTTGCATTTTTTGTCATTAGAAAGAATATTCTGTAAAATGTATCTAACCTATAATAGCTTAATTCTGAATACTTTCACGTTGCTAACACGCTACTGTAGTAAAGCTCATCGTGATATATACTTAAATGAGCTCATAATAACTAGATAAGTGAAGTTTAAAAACTGTTGAGTATAACTGTATAAACTTTTTGTTCAATTTTATGTAGATTGTAATGGAATATTGTGGAGGTGGGAGTGTTTCTGATATAATGAGGCTTAGGAAGAAAACGGTATGTATCAGTAATTTTTTTTTGTTTATTGAATTTAGATATACAGTCGAACCCCGTTAATGCAAAGTCGAAGGGAGCACCCAAAAATTTCGTGTTAACCGTCAAGAATTTTTTTGTATTGAACCAGTGAATAGTTTTTTAAAAAAAATTACTTATAATAATTATTTTAATTTTATAATGTAATACAATAATAATACTTATCTACAATTAGTAACTAAGCGAAATTTCGGGTTAAGCAAGTTCGCGTTAACGAGGTTCGACTGTATTTCTTAGTTACAGTCTTTACTATTTACTGCTATTTTAGTTGAGTTTAAATTAATTATATAAAGTAAATATTAAATCTAATATACATTTGTGATTAAGATTTTGTATCACAAACATTTTATATATTGGGTACACTTTATGAATTAAAATTTTCTCTTTTAAAATAAGGCTTATTTGCTGCTATATTCAAAAAGTGTAATGTTGTATTTTTACCGAATTATCACTGTTCTTTTTGTATTAAAAATAGTACATTTATTGGTTATTTCTTAACAAATTAAAGGCTTTATAGCAGATTTTGAATAATCAAGAGCCAACCATGCATGGGAACTAATCAGTGAAGGTTCTGTGGGAGTTTGAACACCTCACCCAAACATATATTTCCCACACTTTGTGGTATAGGAAAAGTTTTTTTAAAAAATAAAATTGCTATTTTCAGCTAGGGGAAGAAGAAATAGCCACCATCCTCAGTGATACGCTTAAAGGTCTGGAATATTTGCACTGCCGTAGAAAAATACATCGGGACATCAAAGCCGGAAACATTCTTCTCAATACAGAGGGGAATGCAAAGCTGGCAGATTTTGGGGTTGCCGGACAACTGACTGTAAGAATTGTTGTTAATATTTCTCCACACTCAGGGTGCGTAGCGGTTCTTAACAGTGCTTAAAGGTTTATACTGCACTCATTTGTCACGAGCACAGTGATATGTATTAAAGAAAAGACATCACAAATACTTGGCTAACTTAACTTTTAATAACTAACACATAACAACGAAACCTAACTCATAAAAAACATATACATGCTGTAAGAGTAGGGTAAAAAGTAGCAACTGTTATGAATGCATCAGAGTTTAAATACATATGTTATAGAACAAATACAGAATTTAACAGTTAGACAAATATTATGATTATTGATTGGTTGCTGTAATCGATTTGCACTAGAACTGCTCTCGGCTCTGCACCACAGGTTCTTATTTTTTGTTTTCGATTTTAAAGGCCCTTAAAGGTTCTTATTTTTAACTTGGGTTTGTAAAAGGTTCTCATTTTTTAATTGGGTTGCTTATTTTTTTTTAAAACTGAAATTATAAATTTTCTCCTGCTGATTCCACCTATGAAAATAATGCGCCCGGAGAGCGTTCCTAGTTTCCGAAGCCGATGTGGGAGAGTCCATTTAAAATAAACTAGGTACAGAAGTTGACGATACGAGGCAAAAGGTTATTTTTTAAAATTCTTTCACTTAGAATTCCACTTTTTTTATGCAGGTGTTTTGTTCGTATTCGTTCATGAAATATCGCATAATTGTTTCGGATTATTCTTGGGACAAAGGCTTCGCGCCTTTTAACTTTAAATATTTTTGTTTTCTAAATATGGAAAGTGTGTGTGTTAATAATTGGTGGATACTAATTTTTTTTATCGAGTGCTTAAAAGTCCTTAATTTTTATAGGAAATTGGTACACACCCTGCTTTATTATATTAACATTAATTTTAGAAATTACATTAGTTGAACTGTAATCCTCACACGGTTCATTCAAGCTGTAGCTTGTGATCTCTATCCCACTGTATTTATAAATAGGACGTTCGTTAATGCGAACTAACCTAACTTCTTCACTGCTGAGCAAAATCCTACACATGTAGTTTTTTTGTGAAAAACACCTTTTTCAACAATAATATTTAAAGTGTTTTGCAAGTAATTTTTAAGAGTTATGTTTAACATTGCTTAAGACATGTTATATTTGTGCAGTTGTTTTTCTATCCCGAAACATGCGAAAACTTTTTGATGCTATATTACAAAAAGCTGTTTTCTAGTTTATTATAATTGAATAGGTCACTAACAAATATTTACTTTTTTTAAACACCAAGTTTTATATTATGCACAACACAGCCTAGGGTGTAATAAGTACATGGCAATTTCCTGATATTTGATTGACTGCAATGAAATACTGAGCACTATAAAATATCTTACCTAGTCGGATATTCGAAGGCATCACTTTTTTGAGAAATGTATTTGTGAAATATATACAATAACTTTTGCCTTATAAGTTTTACATATATTTTAACAGTATTTGCGAGGATTGAGATGTTTTTTAAATATCTTTTAAATGTTTTAAAACAAATTTCTGTGCTTTAACTTGTTAGTCGATTTTTTTCCCAACACCTGTAATTGGATTTTCAATCTGTTGTGTGTTGTGTAAATAAATAAAATATTAATATTGATATTTTAAATTAAACTAATTGTGACACATTCTTAAATGATTACACTGTCAAGTATTTTTTATCTTGCCATATAGGAAATTAAATTTCTAATAAGTGATGTTTATTTTAGGACACCATGGCCAAACGCAATACAGTTATAGGCACTCCCTTCTGGATGGCTCCAGAGGTTATTCAAGAAATTGGGTAAGCAAGTATTGCTCATACATTAATAAATAGGGTTTTTTAGGACAAAATAAGTATTTTTAGACTCCTGGAACTGTAAGTCGTTTAGTTAAGTTTAAAATAAATAAATAAATGTAGACAAAGTGATAATTTATTTCCTCAGGAAGAAAAACAAGTTAGATTGACAAATTAAATAAGTATTTAGATAATAGAGTTAGGTTAAAAAGGTTATTGGCTTTCACTTAATTTTATTCAGGGTTTCCACGCTTATGGAAAGTCATGAATTTTGACATTGGGTAAATTTTTTCATGAAAAGTCATGAATTTGAGCCAAAACCGACCAAAAGTCATGAAAAAACGGTAGATTTGTATGAATTTCGAAACATCTTGGGTAAATTACGTAATATGTCGCCATAAACACCACAGATCGGTTAAGTTTGTATTTACATTGAGCCGTAAGCAGTAAGCAGGGTTCGATTTAAGCGGAATCGCATCACAATTTGCAATGCAAAAAAAAATTCATCTGATTCGCTAGAACTGCTATGCATTTTTTAATAATTGTTTACTTTTTCTTCGCACCGTATTTCAGTGAAACTGAACTTACATTTTAATAAACAATAAGTTAAAATAACAGATTCTAGTAATGAAGATAAAAATTTTAAATAAAATGTGAAGATGAACTAAGATTAGATTTCACTAAGATGTATTCAAATATCAACCAGCCAGTACAATCTCCCATTAGAAGAGGAGTCCAATAATGCTGCCTGATTTACTTATTAAACCACCTAGTAATTTTCACGAAATCTGCTGATGTCACATTGCATCAGAATGATTGACAGTTCTGGGGATTCAATTCCAAAGAGGCAGTCTAGAATTTTTTTTTGAAAAACCCGCCAACTAAATATTTGGCTTAACAATGACCAAAACTTGTTGGTAATACCAAATAAACAGCTAAACACGTTCACACACATAGACAAATCTGATAAAGATGGTCCCCTCCCCCCAACACCATAAATAAAAGTAAATGTAATTATTTAAAAGTGTTTATAAAGAAATTAGAAGTACATTTTATATAATATTTCATTTAAAAAGATAAAATAAAAGTTATGTTTGCTGTTTTTTTGTTGTTTTTATTCAGATTTTTATTTTCCTATACTTTGTTTAGATATGCAAAGAAATAATTGTTTATACTTAATATAAAAGTATATTTTAGAAGACACAAATTGCGCATCAAATTTCATAATGGCTCAAATTGAAATTTTTCTTATTTTTGGTCCGATTCCTGGAGTCATGAAAATTGTTATTTTCAGTCATGAATTTGGGACATTTCATTTTGGCAGAAACCCTGTTTATTTCATTAGTAAGATTTGTAGAAAATGACCACATATTATTTTCTTTTCCTCCACTTTTTTTAAGACCATCTAGCCCAAATTTTACTCAAAAATATCAAAATATTATATAATTTTAAAGTTCCAAATTTGTTTAAATCGTATTGTATTACTTTACCCAAATTATGTATGTGAAATTTTTTAAAGGTTTTATTGGACTTATTTTATCTTTTTAAATGAAAAAAAAAAAAAAAAAATATTTTGAAAAAAATATTTAATTGGGTTAAATTGCACCATCTTAGAGTATCTCATTTTATCATAAATATTTTGTCTTACTGTATTATGTTTTAGCTTCCACACTACATTTATAACGTAAAAAGTGGAAGGTATTATAATCATTCAGTCCGTCTGTCCGTCACCCACTTTCATAGCACAAACTACAAAAGCTATGGACAAGTGTGATACGTCAAAAATTCAGCTCATCGAAATTAGAATACATTGAAAATTTCAGAAAAGAATTCAAAGTACTTCAATTATTTAAAAAACTGCAACATTTAATGCTCCTTTAAAAAGCATAGGAAGCCATTTTTATTAGAATTAAATCACCATTGCCATCACAACAATCGCTCGAGAAACTTTAATTCTTTTAGACAATAAATTAAAATAAATTTATTTTTGCGACATCAATCAGTTTGAAATGACGTCAAATATACTTCACTACAAGATTCTTTGTATGTTGATATGAAATATTTTCATTCTATTTAAAAGCGAGGAATATTTCATATTTATTCTTTGAAATATAAATTAATTTTTGCAAACGATAAGTAATAATTATTGAATTTTCGAAATAAAATAAATGAAACTAGCCAAATTGAGCATGTAAATGTTTAATATAGAACTAATGCTGTGTTTGTCGCCTTTTTATCTGTTAAATACAACTGTTGTGTGGAAGCGGGTTAAGTGACAGATTCTGTTACAAACCTACTTGTTTTTTCCTACAACTATTTCCCTCATGTAAACCTATGCGTTTTAACAGATACGATTGTGTTGCTGATATATGGTCCCTTGGAATAACTGCATTAGAAATTGCTGAAGGCAAGCCACCATATGGAGATATTCATCCAATGAGGGTACAATAACTGAATTTTTCTTAAAATATTAGTAGTTAGTTTATTCACTCAAAGTAAGAGAAGAGGTAAAAATGGGAATTGTTTTTTATGGAAGTTGTCAAAAGTTTAAAAATTGTTCAAATATGAATAATTTTAATTCTATGCAGAATTTTTTTTTAATTCCATGCTATCATTCTATGCATATTTTTTTTAACAAATAAAATTAAAAGTTAATTATTTTATTGTAAAAAAGAACAGACAATATCCATCTATTGAAAGTGACAAATATGTATTTTTTATGAATTTAACCTTAGTATATATAGCAATATGTATATAGCAAAAATTGTTTCCATAAAAATTAAAGATATCAGTGCAATGAGTGTAAGAACCCTTTTTTAATATCTCTAAAACAATAGCAATAAATATAAGTGGTCAATTGGCTGTTTAAACAAAATTCTTTCAATAAATCTATCCGATAGCTATTTTTTTTATTTTACCTATATTTAAAATACTATTTTTAATCATTTTTAGTTTAACACAACATGCATTTAACTAAGTTAAATGATTTTGAATACAAAATTTATTCACAAATTATCAATTTTCCCGATTGTGATTTTTGTCTAAAGCCTAACTAGGTAGCAAAATGAAAAAGTTGTTTCCTTTCCAAGCGTAGAAAGCTCTTTAATTCTGAACAAATAAAAAACATAAATCTATACATTATCTTTCTATTTTAATAATAACATGTTTTAAAAATATTGGAAGTATTATACAATTAGCTGCGCACAAACTGAGTGTTCATGATAAACTTTTTCCTTTAAAGGCCATCTTCATGATTCCTGCCAAACCCCCTCCTTCCTTCCGAGACCCAGATCGGTACACTCCAGAATTTATAGATTTCGTGTCCAGATGCTTAGTCAAAAATCCGGACGAACGGGCTACAGCTGCCGAGTTGTTACAGGTGAAATACTTTTTTTATATTTTGTAGTTGATAATTTTGCAGGGTTGGTATGCTTCTAGGAAAGTAGTTTTGTTAGCTCTAGAAAAAGTTGGGATTCTAGAGAAAATCAAAAATAGCAATTTAATTCGCGTCGAATAGGGTAAATTTTGCCCTTCTCACCCAAGTAATCTGTAATTTGTAATCTCACCCAAGTTTAAAACCCTAGTACCGTCAAAGCGGGTATCTTTGGCCATGGAGGGTAACTTTGGTCCATGCGTCGGAAAAAGATTTGTTTCTTAATTTCTCTTCATAAAATGATCCCATCTTAAATTGTTTTACATTTTTGGAAAGGTGGAAACATCACCTTTCATTTCATGTAAAAAAATTCATTCTAATTTTGGCAATACTACAAATGACGTTTGTACTCTTACGAGCATTAAATGACAAAAATCGATATCTTCCAACTTTTGTCTGGAACACCTGAAAAATTATTGAAAATAGCTAAATAACACTCTATACTATTCTTTTGTTTATGGGGAAGAATATTACACCATTTGTTTTAATCTAAGTTAAATAATTTTTATGCTATATTTAAATATTGGCCACTGGGTAACTTCTGCCGCTGAATGTGGGTAACTTTGGCCCACGATGTAAATATTCATTTATGAAACTTTGTACTACTATTATGATTACCCATTTTTCAGAAGATTTTTTTAAATCAAACGATTTTAAACATTAAAAAGATAAAGAAAAAATGCAAGAAACATGCAACATTCAAATTCGCTATTATCGAAATACAAACATTTTCAAATTCCTAATTACAAATATATTATTGTTTTCCTTTTATAATAAAATCGTTTGCTTTTTTAAAGATATTTGTTATTAAGTCTTGCTTCTAAAAATAAGTTATTTTCCCTTATTAAAAATTGAAGTTTATTTTTCTTTTAGGCGACAATCAATACAGGTATTCATAGCATAATAACATTCTACGATGCACTGCAATGTAAATGTTAAGTTATACGCCATTTTTAATAACTATGTATCTTATAACTTTGGTATTATTATCTTTACACATTTTAATATTATAATTTAATTCAGTAAAACAGTCTTTAAGGATGTTAAAAACTATGTTTCTTATGTATTTCATGCTTGGACCAAAGTTACCCGCCCGGATCCGAACCGTGTCCTAATTTTTTTTAACTAACACCAATTTTTTTTTTAATTTATAAAATTTAAAAAAATTGCTTGGAAATTATTCCTATGAGTACAATACTTAGAATGCATGATGATTTTTAAGTGTTTAAATCGTTTTTGTAGTTTAATTTTTCTTTTGTAAAAAAAGCCTATGATTTTGGACCAAAGTTACCCGCACTGACGGTACTGATTTTCTTCTGATTAATTTTTCTTTAGAATAATCTTTACTTATGGGTCAAGGCCGAGTTGCTACTAATTAAAAAATGCAAGCACATTTTTAAAGTGCATTTAAAATGACAAGTTATTAGATTAAAAAGCTTGGGCCATAGTTCTCCAGGGCCAAAGTTATTCCCTTTAACAGTGCTGAATAATTAAGTATTTAAATTGTTATTTTTGATTAAAGAAAGTACCTTAATAATTTATTTTCTTTCTAAGTAAACTCCCGCTTATCCGGAATGCTCGGGAAATAGACTCTTCCGGATAATCGAATTTTCCGGTTGATCGGAAGTCGCCGATAGGGTTACCAAAAAATGCCCATTTTTCCGGAAAATAGAGATAATGGCTGCATCTTATATGCAAATAGGCGATGTTGCATTTATAATAATAATATATAATTGATACTACAATATTTTGTATTAAAAAATAATATATTTATTAAGAAAAAAATCGATTGTTACTTTCAAATGCTAAAAATCTAAATACATAAATCATCCAACCCGTGGTCTAAAACCAGTAGGATATTTTAAAATGTAAACCAAAAACATTTTTTGCACCAAATATTGTCACCAAATAAAATTTTTTCTTGGAAAAAAAATCGGAAAAGATTTTATTATATTTGGCGAGAAATCGCAAATTTGGCAAAAAATATTCAATTTTATCGCTAAATTCCGTCCCCAAATCGGAATTTGAAATTTTCCGGATATTTGAGCTTTACGGTTAATCGGGAGCCGGATAAACTGGCTTTTACTGTATTTGAAACTTTACTTTTGTAAATTTATTTTTTGTAATTAATAAAATTTGCTTGCAAAGCTTGGGCCAAATTTAACCCATTGAATGGTACTTAATAATTAAGCAGTTAAATTATTTTTTGATTAAGTAAAATTAATATTACGAAATTGATATAGTTGTAAATAAATTGACAAAAGTTTTTAAGTTTTAATTCTTTACATTTAGTTCAATTCATTGAAATCTTTCATGTTAATATTGAAAAATACTCAGTGACATCAAATATTGAAATTATTACTTTTTATTGTCAAATGATGTGAGATAGAAAAAGTGACCTATCTCGCTGTTTAACCATTACCAGAACTTAGAAACTTTATCACCTTAATTTAGGTTTATACTTGAATAAGATTATAACTAGTTTTTTTCTTTTGAATTGACCCACTGGACAAGAGAGAGGAAAACACTTTCTGTCGTATTCTTTTTTTAAAGAACTGTTTTTTAAAACTTCTAAAAGGGCTGGGAGCCTAGTCGGTTAGGCACTCACCTAGCATGCGAAAGGTCCCAGGTTCGGGTCCGGTCATTGCCAAAATTAACTGCCGACCTATAAACGGCCCGTGCAGCCAAAAAATGTCGGCCGAATAATACCCCGTGTAGAGGGAGTGCACGTTAAATATACTTCAAAGTCCTAACGCTGCGTACGATGTCGCCTTTAATGGTTGCGTTGGGTGCCTACTCAGGTATCGGCTCGTCACTTGATTGGGGTTCTAAAATACGACGCCCGTCGCCAATAGCCCTCATGTAGCTCTAGTGCTACGATAATTCAAAAACTAAACTTATTACCTTAATTTAGGTTTATACTTGAATAATATTATAACTAGTTTTTTCTTTTGAATTGACCCACTTGATAAGAGAGAGGAAAACACTTTCTGTCGAATTCTTTTTTTTAAAGAACTGTTTTTCAAAACTTCTAAAAAAAACATCCCCTAGATATCCTCAAAAAAAAGGAAACCTACTAATTTATCGTTTTAAAATCTCCACTCATTGGCAAATATGTATTTGTTTCAGCATGAGTTTATCAGAAATGCCAAACCTGTGACGATTCTGCAGCAGATGATAGCCGAAACTATTCAGGAGAGTGAAACTTGTCAAAGGGATCGGCTTAATAATTTAGATTTTGTAAGTTTTTATTGTGTGTCATATTAAGTTCAAGTTCTTGTTAAAAATTCTAGGATCATGTAATCAAATTTTAAATTTAATTTTTCAATTTTAATGAATAAAAATTTATTTAAATATCAATTTTCAACCTGGTTACTGCTTACAAAATAATTTTCTTAATTATATTTCTGTGGAATTTTTTTAAAATTCGCCTTCAATATCATTGTTAAATCCTAAACTAGCAGGTTCTGCTTGTATATTAAGCAAATTGAAATATTTCCAACAATAAAAAATACATTTATTGACAAGCACACAGAGACATACTACAGCGATCAAAAATCACTCTAATTGACGACGACAAAACGAATCCAGTAATATTTATAAACATGGATGATGTCATATGGTGACGGAATCGGGATCCAATTAAAACATAAGCTCGTGATGTCATGTTTCAAAAATAGATCAATGAATCACAAGGAGGAAGAGAAGATTTCACCCGATTGCATCACCAATGGTAATCTATTTCTGTGAAGTTGCAACAATCATCCTCAATTAATTTTTTTAAAAGTTAAATAATTATTCTTTTTTCTGCATTATTAAATTACACAAATTATATTTCATAAGAAAAAACTAATAATTCTTAACATTTAAAGATATTTCTTAAAAAAGGATATTCTATGGCTTTAAACAAGGAATGTTTGTATTGTGTAAATATTGCGTGGTTACACTCTTCTAAAAAGTACTTAGAAACATCTTATTATTCAAATAATTTTAAATACTGCACTTCAGATCAGAGAGAAACTTTATTCTTTAAAAATGTTTTAGGTAATTCTTAAAATGTATTCATAATTTAATGTGTACAATTCTATTCAGATTATTAGTAAATTTCGATTAAGATTATTCGTGTAAAATTCACACGTTTTCTTTAATTTTTGAAACAGAAATAGAAAATGTTCAGTTCTCATAGGTCTTAATGAATCCTTATTTTTGTACAAACAATTCTACATTGTACAAACAATTCTACATTGTACGAACAATTCTACATTGTACGAACAATTCTACATTGTACGAACAATTCTACATTGTACGAACAATTCTACATTGTACGAACAATTCTACATTGTACGAACAATTCTACATTGTACGAACAATTCTACATTGTACGAACAATTCTACATTGTACGAACAATTCTACATTGTACGAACAATTCTACATTGTACGAACAATTCTACATTGTACGAACAATTCTACATTGTACGAACAATTCAACATTGTACGAACAATTCTACATTGTACGAACAATTCAACGAAACCTGTGTTAAAATCCTTTCTTTTGCAGGACGATGAAGTTGACTCCAACACCATGGTCGAATTCATGGCCGACCCAGGTACCCTGGTCCCAGGCAAAGATGACTCAGGGGACGATACTCTGTACAATGACAGCCATACGGTACACAGTACCCTGGTAGCCAGCAGTGATATAGAGTCGGACCTAGGAACTCTTGTTATTAACAGCGATCGAGAGGATGAAGATGCCACCATGAAAAGTAGGTTTTGCTTCGAGAGATTTCTACTTAACTTTTTTTAAATTTGAGATTTATTTAGATTTCTCTACTATTTTAATTAATAGGAATTTAATTAGTTTTGCTTATTAACTTGTGTTCTATTTTGTAGCCATAGAAGAAAATTTAAAAATCTAGCTTTGTGAAGTTTCTTTTCCTAAGGAGACTTTTATAAATTAGATTTTACCTCGTATGAGCATGCCTAAAATATTTAAACTGTGATTGTCCAAATTCCAAAGTGATTGGGGAACACATAAAACTTCATTATAAATTTTTTACATCCCCAATAAAAGAATTAGACATAACATTATGTTAACATTAAAAAGGAACTAAATATACAGGGTGTCCGTAAAAGAATGTCCGAGTTTTAATGGTATATTACAGGAGCTTATTTTATACTAAATATAACAAATCATACATGACATTGAAGGAAAAATAACATAGTTTTTCCTAACGTGCTCAATGTGTGCGCCTTTAGTGATACGGCACACATCCAAACGAAAATGCAATTCTTCCCATACTGTCTGCAGCAAGTCCGGAGTAATGGAAGCAACAGCCTGTGCAATTCTACCTTTCAAGGTTGGTAAATCTTGGTTTAGGGGTGGAACGTAGACCCGATCTTTTACGAAGCCCCAAGGGAAGAAATCACAAGGCGTGATGTCAGGTGAGCGAGGCGGCCAGGGTAACAGAACTCGGACATTCTTTTACGGACACCCTGTATATCATTTTAGAAATACATTTGCCCAAATCTCTTATTATTCCCGACTTGTCTAATTGAGCTGTACCACACTTCAGTACTTCCCCCTCAGGGCCCTAGCAACGGCCCTTAGCAACTCATTGCAGCACCAACGATGCTTATAGTTACATATCGTTAGGCTTGGGTTTTTGTCAATTTTATACTTATTTATAAATCTAAATTTTGGTTTCTAAGATATGTCAGCTGGATTTTGTTTTAAGGTAAAGGTACATACATAAAATTCTACTGTTAAAACAGTGCAGTTTTATATACTGTGGGTAGGAAAACTCTAAAAATCGTGCGTGAAGTTGTCCCCTGAAACTGAAGTTGTTTGTTGAGATTTTTCATGAGGCTTTTTGATTTATTAAATCACAAAGAAAAAAATTAAACAAAAAATAATCAAATTTCAATCAAACAAAAAATGGATTTTTCTTCATTACTATTAGCTTTTTTACTGCATTCGACAAAATCGAACCAGCGTAAATTTATCAAAGAAATACAACAACAAGGTTTGTTTTGAATCTCAGAATATGATGTAACATTGCATTGCTTCCTTTTTGAAGGCTCTAAGTTGTTGGGTACAGCTCTGCTTGCCTGTTATAAAGCAGAGTTATTTGTAACAGATATTTTTTTTAATTTAAGTAATGCTAAGTAACACTGTTAGATTTTTTAGAAAGTAACTATTTTAGATACTTCTATAGTCTGTCTATTTACTATGCGAGCCTAGAAAAGACTTTCTTCCCCCATCCCTTTGCTTGGTTTTCTAGGAAACGGGGGGAGCATCGCTTTTCTAAACCTAACCGTTTGAGGTTCTGTTGTAAGGTTAACAATCTGAACAGTTCAAACCCAGGTAGGTTGGGGAAAAAACATGCTCACGCCATTTCGAAGAAAACCACATGCGGGGATGGGGGAGGAAAATGCTTTCGAGGCTCGCATTCTAGATAGACAAGGTATAGCGGTAGTGAAGTAGTAGATAATTGTTTTTTACTTTTCTGTTATTTCACATGCCGGTCTTCACAGAACTCATTTGTTGGAGACTGCATTCTTGTGCATTTGATCTGCTTTAAAAATTAATTTTTTAAAAAAATTGTTGATTGATTGTAATTGCAGTGTTTTGTTTGTGCTTCTGTTTCTTTAATCTTGGTTATCTTTGAAAAATAGTTAAATTGCAATTTTCTAATATGTTGAAATTTCTAAAATTAATTGTAATTACTTACTTTTTGTATTAAGTAACTGTTGCTAGTTGATTCTAATTGCAGTATTTTGTTTGTGCTTCTGTTTCTTTAATCTTGGTTATCTTTGAAAACGGTAAAATGGTTAATTGCAATTTCTATAGTTTGAATTTCTAAAATTAATTGTAATTAATTACTTTTTGTATTAAGTAACTGTTGCTAGTTGCTTTTCATATTAATTAACTGTACTAGAGTTACTTTTAAAAGTAAATTTCCAATCCATGGTTATAAGTTAAGGAATCAATGCATTAAGCAATCAAGCAGTTAAAACCAAACAGTATCACATATTTCCCTCATTTCCGTCATCGCAGGGCATCCGCCGGGAGAAAAGAAAGAAAACTACCGTCCATACTTCCTGGATCACTTTGATCAGAAGGAGCAGAAAAAGCAGGGAAACGAGCTTGCAAGTGTGCCTCACAACGAAACCCCCCACCCCAGTTACTTCCAAGAGAACAATGTCGCAAACAATTCTTCTTCTCAGAAGATTCCCGATAAGAGGTTCTCCAGTCAGCTGCAGAGACAACTCAACGAGATTAGCTGTGCCGAGGCTGCGGTCCAGGAGCCGACGAAACCCCAGCGGTCTTTTACGGAAAACGACTTCGATTTCGTGAGTTGACATTTTTTTAAATATTAAAATGATTCTAAACCCAGGGTTCCCACCAAGTCACTATTTTCACTTAAGGTCACCTTTTTTATTAGTTAGTCACTAAAAGTTACTATTGGTCAAAACTAGTGATTCAAGTCGCTATTTTTTTTATTCTACACCATATAACTTTTCATTCATAAATCTTGCACATATTGAGAACAATTTATGTTAAAAAAATATAAACAAAAAAAATTTCACTTGTGTTCCATTTGCGTTTCAATGAATATGTTTCAAATGAATGAAATGTATGTGAATTAGTGTCAAACTTAAAAATAATGTTTCAAATCACTTTAACAGGGAAATTTTGAAGTACGTTTTGAAATGTTGCGTCGCTGTAAATCTTTTTTCTGTATATTTTGAACTTGGGTGTACATTTATTTGACAAGGTCAAAGGCATTGTTGTAAACTTTTTCTTTAATGATTAGTTCTTTATTTTAGTCACTTTTTCGATCATTTATTTGTTTCAAATTATCACTATATTCACTCTTTTTTTACCTCTGTTTCTTGGTGAGACCCTTGTAAACCCTCAGTGGATTCAGAAATTTGTTTAGGAATTGGGGCTAAGTATAGTTATACACTGAAGAGCCAAAATAACTGGTATAGGCATACATCTGCGAATAAAGGTGTATAAAACCAATCGAAGTTCGTCGCTATGTTCAGCAGCGTCTATGTGCTGCTATAAGGACAGGTTATGAAAATTGAAGGGATTTCGAAAGTATCGGGGGTTGAGAAATGGAATTCCATATCCATGCATCTCCGAGGTGGAGATGAATTTTGGATTTTCACTTACAACAATTTCATGAGTGTACCATGAATATCAATAATCCAGTAAAACATCAAATCTACGACATAGCTTTGACCTTAAAAACATCGTGCAAAGCCGGGTCCATTGACAACTCATCATTAAATGTGATAAACGTCTATGTCGTACAAGTGTCGACTTGTTAACCATTTAATGAATATTCACTGATATGGGCTTCTGGAACCGTATATATCACATATCCGCAATATATCTTGTTTAATGATTTTCGTCCGTCATCGATCCGTTTTTGCATGATCTTTTTTAGGCCGCAGTTGTGTCATAGTTTTAATGTTTTACTGGATTATCGATATTCATGGTACACTCGTGAAATTGTCGTAAGTGAAAGTCCAAAATTCATCTCCACCTCGGAGATACATGGATATGGAATTCCATTTCTCAACCCCCGATACTTTCAAAATCCCTTCAATTTTCATAACCTGTCATGATAGTAGCACATAGACGCTGCTGAACATAGCGACAAACTTCGATTAGTTTTATACACCTTTATTCTCAGATGTATTCCGATACCAGTTATTTTGGCTCTTCAGTGTATTATATCGGAAGTTTATTCATCGGAGAGTGATACACCTTCTTAATTCCATTACTGGTTCATTATTTTTAGTTGTATTTCATTCATCTGATTTCTTTGCAGACTTATGATTTAGGAAGAATTTTTAATTATTGTCGCCTCTCCAGAGATCTTTACAGTTATTTAAAGGACGTCAGTTTTTTTTATTTATTTCATGAATCATGTTATTGGAGTAATGTAACAGTTACTTTGTCTAGGTAACACAGTTAGATTTTTCAGAAAGTAACTAACTTATTTACTCTTAGCGGTAACGAAGTAACAAAAAAATTGTGTTACTTCTCAAGCCGTTCTTCATGGATATTTTTGGCACACTTTGACATTCAGCTTAAATTTAATTATTTAAAATTGAACTTTTAACAACGTTGGATTGTCGTTCTTAACTTTTTTCCAAATCTCCATATTTCTTTAGTCTTGGTTCTCTTTGAAAAACGGCAAGATGGCTAAATTTCTATAACTTGAAATTTCTAAAAGTAACTGTGATTGGTTGATCTTCGTATTAAGTAACTGTAACTAGTTACTTTTTGTTTTAAGTAACTGTAACAGAGTTACTTTTTAAAAGTAACTTTCCAATCCCTGCATGAAACTTCTTGTTTAGTGTATACATCTGGGCTCGCATGCTCCAAGTGCTCTTCTGAGCAGGCTTCACCATCTCACATCTTAGAGTGCCTGGGGGCCATCAGGATCCAAGACTCATGGACCTTGTCTAGCTCCGCTGGACTTTGGGGATAGGAAAAGAAAGAAAGAAGATACATCCGGTCTCCATCACTTTTGCGTTTCCCAGTTGAAATTTCTCAGCTTCGGCGACCTAAGTGGAACAAGTCATTATCTTTAAAGATGATTGTCTACAATTTCTATTTGTTTAAACATGATACATTATACTAGATTTAAAGATTCCTTTCCTAAAGTATGATTATTCTTAACTAAACTCCTCGGCGCAACAGCCCATTAGTGGACCAAGGCCTGTCGTGCCCATTTCAGCTTACGTGACCAAGGGCTGTGGGGTGCTAGGCATATGTCCCGGTTAGGTGGTCAACCTTACAGGGAGCCCCCAGTGTTTAGTTCCCAAACATGCTTGGTCCTCATTTTATCGACCCACTTGACAGATAAAAGGATGAGTCAACCTCGCCCAATCCGGGACTCGATCCCCGGACCTGTGTCATGGCAAGGCAAAGCACTACACTATAGATATCATAGTTAAAGTATTAGATTTGCAGATCACGGGACCTCCAATGCTAACGACGGGACGCGCATGTAGGTCAAATAAGGGGGCAAAATGGCTAGTGTTGCTGCCACTTTAAAGAGAAAAATAGTATAAAAAAATACAATTTAATTCTAAAATTACAAAAAAAATACTTGAAAAGGATTTAAAGTCACTAAAAAGATTCCAAAATGCAGCTAAAATTTTTATGATATTGTTTTGTAATTTTAGAATTAAATGGTATTTTTCTCCTTAAAGTGGCAGCAACACTGGCCAATTCGCCCCCTTATTTGGCCTCCATGCGCATCCCGTCGTTAGCATTGGAGGTCACGTGATCTGCCAATCTAATACTTTAACTATGATATCTATGACTACCACTAACTGGGCCTCAAGGTTATTCTTAGAACCTAAAACTAAAAAGACTTTTGTCCCTTTTTGGAATTGCACAATAAAATCTTATTTAAATGGCCATGGATATATATATATTTTCATTTATTTCATAAAACTGTTGGTTTAGTGTCTTCTCTGCTTTTCCAATTGAAATTTCTCAGCTTCGACGATCTAAGTCAGCGCATGTCTAATGCTAAAGAGGTATCAACTAAAAAGGTTTTTGTCCCTTTTTGGAATTGCACAACAAAATCTTATTTAAATGGCATGGATATATATATTTTCGTTTATTTCATAAAACTGTCGGTTTAGTGTCTTCTCTGCTTTTCCAGTTGAAATTTCTCAGCTTCGACGATCTAAGTCAGCGCATGTCCAGCCTAGACACCGAAATGGAAGGGGAAATCGAAGAGCTGCGACGTCGCTATCAGGCCAAACGGCAACCTATTCTCGACGCCATGGATGCCAAAAAGAAGAGGCAACAAAACTTTTAAAAAGATTATTTTATTAAATACTTATTTTTAAATGCAAGAATTTCGAATTTGCTGGATGTAATTGTGCTGGGCTGGTCTGGACTAATGGGCCAAACGAGTCGGATATACACTGCCACGCTTTGATGCCATGCTTACTTGGTTATTTTTCTTTTAGACTGGAAATTAATTGTAATTTTAAACTTTTTATTTGATTTTTTTCCCACTTAAAGCGCCAAAAACATTAAAAAGTATTTATTAAATGATTAAACAATTTAATTTTTTTTTATAACCTTTAAACCCAAAAGCATTGTTTGCATATACAGAGAGCAAAGGTAGCTTGTCTTCTAAATAGCATTTTCAATGGAGGAAATTTGATTTGTACCTGTCTAGTTTTGTATATCAAAAGTGCTTGTTCAGATGTGTTTTTTTTCCATACGACAATACTCAGGGTTGCCACGGTCCTTGAAAAGTGCTTGAAATAAAAACAATGATTTTCAAGGTCTTGAAAGTGCTTGAAAATCATTATCAACCTTGAAAAGTCCTTAATTTTTTGGGGCTGGCAAATTTATTCTGAAGTGAACGTTTTTTCATTAAGCTTAATTTTGGCTTCATTAAACTTTTTCAATGTGAATCCGTTACTATTTTACTTTTTGATTTATTGTTTATGTATAATTCAAGAAGGCCAGACCAAGTGATTTTAGATGGATTTTGTAATAACTAAATGGTTATTTGAGAACACATATTTAAGTTCATTTGAAAGTTAGAGAGCTCTTATTCGTTTTCTAAATGAATTTTAAAAAACTCGCGTAAAACTACGGTGTTGCATGTTTAAATATACAGTCCTTGAAAATGGAGAAATTTATCCTTGAAAAGTCCTAAATAGCCCTTGATTTTTTTTTATCAGAAAGTGTGGCAACCCTGAATACTGAAAAAAAGGCTCAGCTTTTGAGGAAAATTATCTGGCGAGTTCCTTGTTCTCTAGTGGAAGCAAGTTTTATTTTGTTTCGTTACATACATAATTTTTCATTTTGTTTTCAATCTAAATTTTAAAAATAATAAGGTCCTTTATTTTTTTTAATGATGTAAACTATTCGAAATGAAATTCTGTTAGGCAAAATACATCATTTTGTTTCTGGTGGGTACTAATTTCTTCATAAAATTTTTCTCAGTGATTCAGTCTTTTTTTTCTCCTGTACCTTCTTGTTTGGCCTGTCAGTCAAGTTTGTAAAAAGCCTTGCTTTCGTGCTGGGAATGTGATATAATGAGTAAAATAGCTTCGAAGAGTATCATGTCACCTAAACATTAAAGTTGCATGAAATTAATTTACTATATATATATTTTTTTGGCTTCATTTGCTTTTTGTTGAAAAATCTTGACTTTAAGAGGGATTGTCAGTCCCATAGAGCTAATGCATTTGTTTTGGAATCATAACTTCCGCAGAAGTTTTGTTTTGCCATGTTAGCCCTTTTTACCCAGGTATGGGAATCAACATAACATCGAAATGAAACAAATTTGAAACGAAAAAGGTATCTAGTTATTTAATTATATATTTTTGAAGTTTTAATATGCCCCAAATGCCCAACAGATGGCGACACTATTTTAAAAGTTTATCAATTAATAATTAAATAACCGGATGTTATTTTCTTTTCAATTTTGTTTTAAATTGACGTAATGATGATTCCCATACCTGGTAAAAATGAGATAACATGGCAAAGCAATTCTGTTGCAAAAGTTGTGATTTCAAAACTAATGCATTATAGCTCTATAGGTCTGACAGTCCCTCTTAATTGTTTTTGGAACTCTAATTCCCTTTATTTTCTCGCTTTAGTACTCAAAAGGCTGTAAAAGTGTATTTTTTTTAGTCATTAATGATTTTGGAACCCTAAAAAAGATCATTTAACTTTTATATTATTGGAAAATAGGCACTGGTTTTTACTCATTAAGACTAATATTTCACTGCAAGTTACTGAACAATTCAAATTTTCTTTATTGAGTCCATATATAAATAACTTACATTTAAGTAAAGTTAAGATAAAGATATTTAATTTAGAGGAAACTTCAATAAAATTTTTTGATGCAATTTGAATAAATTTTGTTGACCTTGGCAAATGCCTTTCTTGCCATGGTAAAAGTAGCTGTAAAAAAAAAAATTGACAGCAGGTTTTGGCTGATGTGTGTGAAATGCAGAAAGTAAATAAAAATGTATTTTATAAAAGACTCGCAATAAAAATTCTAATACGTATTTATGCATAGAAAAGGTATAGCAGTATCCTATTCTGCAGGATCGAAAAATAAACACATTTTCTGTTTTTCCATCACATTACTTCAACAAAGCATTTGAGGATAGAATTTTTGCTAAATGCCATAAACTAGGATTTTTTCTTCTATACTAAGACCTTTTCTTTCGAAGTATAATATGATAATTTAGTTATGTAATAATAGGACAATCATAATGAAAAAATTGTAGTCTTACTATTTATTCCATCATTGTGGTTTATTTTTTTTTCCGCAAGATTTGAAAGAGCTTGCCGATTTATTCTACTCGTATCTCAATTCGACGAATTCGATTTTGAATTGTGAACTGAAGCAAATTGCATGTGACTAGTCACTTATAAACTATAAATAATATTAAGCAGTGGATCCAGGCTGTTCGGAACATTTAGTAACAGATTTTCACAAAATAGTCTGTATTTCAAAGCCCTTTTTCATAATATTGAATTACTAATACTTTTCATTGTATTCGTAACTAAATTAAAAGAAAAGTTTATAATGAATTTTAAAAATGGAAGCTTTTAAGTATTTAAAAGACATGTATACCTTCATTTTGAGTAGATAGTATTTTAAGTTTGTGTTTAAATAACTTCATAGCCATTTGTTGTGTTGGTCATGAAGATCATGTCAAAAACAAAGGTTTTTATTTTGTAAATTGATGGAAGTTCTTTATTGACTTATAAGTTCCTATACAAATAATTCTGATTTTTTTATCGTTTCATTTTTATCTTGTTTTGTAACTTAATTAAAAAATATTTTAAATCTTTTCCCTTCAAATAATGGAGAACTTATCAAAACATATGTAGATATTATTACTATAATTATTTTGATTTTTTAATAGTTATTTGCTATTATTATAGTTTGGTTATTTAAAAGAACCCAATTTTTTATTCAACCTGGAACAAAATTTACTGCCTACAAGCTAAAATTGTATTGCCTTTTCAATAGCTGTTTTTATTGAGTTCATAATTATTTTAAGTAGGTTCTACTTCCAAATGTAATAATCTATATTTAAAATATTTTCTTGTTTTATACCTTTAGTTTTATAAAACAATGATATCGAGTGAAAATATATAATTTTGTAAAAACGATCAGTGAAATATATTTTAAAATTAGTGAAAGAGGTATTTTTTAAGAAAATAGTTTTTATTTCTTAAAATTCGATGATATCCTGTACAAATTAGAACTCTCTATTTAACAAAATTTCTCTAATTGACTTACCTGTATCAACTATTAGGTTTGTCACAGTACATCTAAATTTTTGCAGTTATAAAATAAAATTAAAATATTTTCTTTGTAAATCAAATAGTATGATTTAATTTCCATGGTATTTTGAATACTTAATGAAACTTTAGTCGTAATTTTTAAAAGCCTTGCAGAATGAACTTAAGGTTTTTACTCATGTTTCAACGTGTGCAATTGTGGTTCTGACTGTGAAAGTGGCAGACCGAGCGTTTATAGGGAACACAAAATTACAACATCCAAACGCTATAAAAGAAAAACCATTGATTATAAGGATGTCAAATTTCTAGTGAATATTATTATTGAAGGAGGTTAAAAACTATGGCTTAAGACAACAAAAAATAGTTCAAAATTTTTGCGACAGATAGCCCTATAAGCATGATAATTTATGGTACAAATGACTCGTAAAACAATGGCCTAAAGTGCAAGATACATATATAAACTAACTGTACTAAAGTATAAAAGCTGATGTGATTGAATAAATGTGCTGAAACACAATTGAAAAAAGATTGTTCTGATCTAATGTGATATTGTTTTTGTCGTTGTAGCTGAGATTACATAAATAACATTTTAAAAATGTGCTGTCATGCACACTGATCAGTTGATATAGTGATACAGTTGATACAGGGCCGGATTTCTAAATAGGCTTAGTAGGCTGTAGCCTAGCGGCGAATTTTTTGGGGCAGCGAACTTTACGACCAATTATAGCGGCATTCGGCATTAAAAAAATTATAAAGATACAAGTATTTTTAAGAAAGAAAACAAATAATTTACTTTGATTTATTAACCGTAAACGTATATATAGTACTAATATTTCGTAGCAAACATGGTCGCAAGTGCACCCCCTCCTCCCAGATATTGAAGTTGAAACAAAAATAGTTAAACAGTTTTTAAAATTCGCCTCTTTCGCTTTCGATTTAGTGTGTAAAGGTACATAGATGATTCTAATATGTGTATTTATTTTAAACAGCACATACCACCCTATTTTGAAGCTAACCAGCTACCTTTCCCCGAAGTGGGAGAATATTGTGACTGGGGCGGTAAATCGTAGCCTACATGCGACAAATCTTTAAATCCGGCCCTGAGTTGATATAATGTGTTCCCTACACTTTAGTCACTTTTTTTTATTATTTGTAGTAAACCCTCATAAAATGGAATTATGCTTACAGCACCATCTGTCACAAAATTGTGAAGCATTTTTTCTTATACCATACATTTACCTTTTCCTTCAATAATACTCTCCTAAAATTTGATGTCATTCGGATCCATAGTTCTTTTTATTCTATAGCATTTTAGAAGTTTTATTTTTAACTGTGGCTATCCCGTGTAAAATTCTTCTACACTTAACCATATAAGGATAATGTGAAAGCTAAAAAGTGAAAAAAAGTCAAATGTATGCAATTTGGAGTATATATAAGAATAAATACATATTTGAAAAACATTTTTTGATCGATAAATGGCATTTATTAAATAAAAATTGTCAGTCAAATTGTTGCAGAACTAGTCGATAGAGTGAATACTCTCTTCTGTGAACCTTTTTTAGCATTAAGTAGATAAGATAGGAAAAAAACTTGGTGCCTTGGTGGTTAACGAAGGTAGTGCTTATATAGAAAGAAGTCTTACTAGACTGTATCAATTATTGGTGCATAAAAACATGTATTTTAATGGCTACAATAACAATCAGGTATGACTGAGATCCAGAAATAAGTTAATATGTACTTTATTCGGAAATGTAACCTAAATGGAAAATAACATGTAAGCACATTTTTTTTTGTCCATTTATTGCTTTAGTTATTAAACATTTAGTTTAGAATCAACTTTTTGATTCGAAACTAAATAATTTGCCCACTAATTTATAAGTCTTTTGTTACATGGATTTGCGTTCAATTGAAAAACATTCAATTCGACTCATTTTGTCAAGAATAACTTCAAAACAATTTGTTTGTCAAAACATGTTTTCTGTATTTATATAACCTTTTAAATAAGGTGTTACTTCCAACTTGTTTCCACTATTTGTTGTAGAAACATATTTTGCCATATTTGTATTTACCAATTTTTTCCAATAACGTATTCTGCTGACATACTCTCTAAACAAAACATGCCACAACTAAAAGAAAATACAATTTTGACCTATAGTAAAACTCATAGTTTCCTTGCACAGAAGCCACGACCACGGTCTGAGCAATAAAACGCTCAGAGCAATCAGATGAAGACAAAATAAAACGGATGAAATTTTCTCTTTGTCTGATTGCTCCGCACATTTTATAGCTCCGCCCATGGTCGTGGCTTCTGTGCAAGGAAACTATGAGTTTAACTATAAATAGAGATTTTATATTTTAATTTGTAGAACCAATTATATGTTCATGATGTTTAGTGCATTAAAAAAATATACATAAATTGAAATTGCTATTTGGATATCTTTCATATTAGTTACGATTCTTCTCTGTTTGAATTATCTGGAAGCATTGATTCAAATCATTCATAAGGGCGAATGAGCCCGATCGACCGTGGATCTCCAAACCAAAGTCCCTCAGTGTTGATCCAATTAGGAAAAAATATAACTTTCTAAGCCACATTTCTCCGGATGTATTGAATATTTTTTACAAACATTATTTATTTCAAATGAAAAATGTAGGTAACTTACTGATCTCTATAATTCCACTTTTTGAAATTGCGTCGAAGATTTTGTGTAAAATTTTGTTGTTGAAAATTTTAAAAAATATTCGAACCCATTACAAAAAATGTGATAGTCGGGACCTGTAAGTCATCTATATTTATCACATAAAAAAATGTAAAAATAATAAATATTCAATACAGCCGGAGAAATTTGGCTTAGAAAATATTTTTCCTCATTGAATTAACACAGAGACACTTTGGTTTGGAGACCCCCGGTCCAGCGTGCCCATTCCCCTTAAATCAGTATAATTTTTAATCCGCAACACTAATGCTTAAGCATAAAAATGGTATGTTTTAAAAGTGCTGAAATATTTTTTTAGTAGGGAAATTGTGTGTACTTATATTTTGAAACAAAAATGTCATAATACATCATTAAAAAAATGTAATTTAATATAGGAATGTGAAATGTATGTTACCGTTAATCCCCGAAATCAGCTAAAACTAGTTTCCTCTAGATAAAAATGGACCTTCCTAGCTAATACCAGTTTTAACCAATTGTATTGGTCAAAACCAGTTGTGATTAGCAAAAACTTGAATTATCTGACATGTTTTAGATAAAACTAGAATTAACTGTGAATGCTTGACTTTTAATGTATTGTGAACATTAATTCCTAAAAAGAAGTGGTAATATGTAAACTTCGAAATATTTGTTTGCTGTTGCAAAGTATTAGCTGGGGCTAACTGGTGTTAGCTAGTGGAAACTGGTTTTAACTTATGGCCTCAGTTAAAACTAGTTATCACTAGTTAATTCTAGTCCTAGCTGATTTCGGATTTTAACAGTAACATATATAAAGGTTTTGAGAATAGGATGAATGAAATTATATGATGAGTGGAGTTTATTTTGCATACATGATCTTTACATTGTTTTTATGAGTTCTTATTTATTAGATCTGTTTAAAACCACCAATTTCTTGCATTTTGTGTAGATAATAGTTGTGTTAAATGCTTCTCTATTGTACGTTTAGCTTTTTCGTTAGATTTTACCTGATTCTGAATATTTATTTTAAATTTTTAATTGCATCTGTATCTATGTGACATGTGTACATGTATCTGACCTGTAGTCAAATTATGATTTTATTTATGTTTAATAACTTTTCTCTTTTTCATTGTCTTTTATTGATTTATTGCAAACATGTCAACAATATCCCTAAATTTATTTGTGATAAATTTTATGAAATTATTTTCAAGTGTAGGGTGCTCACTTTTTACATTGACTCATTGAATGCTTAAGGCTAAAAAAAAAATTCCGGTATTTTTTAAAATCTTACCATCAAATTGAGGAAGTACACTGCTCAAAACAATTAGGGAATGCATGGTTTAAACCCTTTTACCCCCAATGATTCTATTTGGAATCATCAGCTAGCGATTTTTTTCTCGCTAAGTTGAGCTCGCACTTATTTATCATTAGATGGAAGAATCGTGTCTTTTGAATAATTAAATGAGTTTGTTTTAATTAAATGAAAATATGAAAAACATGGTAAAATAAAATTCACTCCCAAATAATTTTATGAAATAAATTGACCCTAAATTCTTCACGCTTGCATTCTTAGATGTTTAAAAATTGATTAAATTTTTTTTTTTCAAATAAAGTTTTGAAAAAATTATTGTTATAATTTATTAAAAATTATAATTCCAATTTTCCCCTTAAATTTTAGTTAAAAAAATTAAGATTTTTCCACCTTATTTGTTACCATTTCATTCAGGATGCATAATAAATCGATTTCACAAATTTTAAATATTTAAAAAAAAAAAGAAGTTGGAACTGAAAGGTTTAACAAAAGTACGGAAAGTGCTCCCTAATTGTTTTGAGCAGTGTAGATATTATAGAAAACAAATCATGTATGCTTTAAAGAATTTTGTTTTAGATGTGTAAAGGTGTGTAGTCCTATTAAATTATAAGTCCAATAAGAATAATTTGTAAGATCTAAATAATCTGACAAAAAATATGGTTGTAGAAATTAGCCAATTGCCCATGTGTAGCTCTAGTTTGACATCAATCACACCAAACCGACCAAATTAAGAAAACTTCAAAATTGACTTACTCTTCTATTTCTTACTGTTTTTTTTTAAATTCAGGCTAACGCTGGATCTTGCCATTATGTGGTATTTTATAGGCGCATATCCACTTTACTATACCTATATCTGCCACTTTTCTGAAGAGTTGACATTGTAATATAAGAACACCCTATACTTGGAGCTCTCCTAACCCGTAAATGTACTTGATATATATATAAAAAAATATTGGCAATCATGCTAGAATGGGATTTTTTTTCCCCTTCTAGCACAATGTAAATATTGTAGAGTGATTTAGTGATTTTTAATTATAACTTGTCAATACTAAATAAAATGTGAATTAATAGTTTTATTCATGTGTTTTTAATGATTGCTAACAAATAATGATTAACAAACAGTTATACAAATACAAAAATTGTTGACCAACAACAGGCCAGAGGCCCAGCAAGGTTGGTCTAAAATAAATCTAATACTTTACCAGTTTCCAATGACTGTCAAGATTCTTTTTTTAAAATCTTCTACTCTCTTCGAATACACCACATAATCCTGTAAAGCATTCCACTATTGACAACTCTATTGTAAAAATATTGTTTTCTTACCTCCCTTCTAAAGCATGATTTATTCAATTTCTGATCATGTCCTCTGGTCCGGCTATTTAAGGCAAAACCTAAGCCCCCCTTGTCTCCCTGTTTTATGAACTTGAATAACTGAATTAAATCACCCCTAGCTCTCTTATTTTCCAGGGAATACATGTTTAAAGATCTTAATCTGTTATCATAATCAATACCAGATAGACCCTTAATCATTTTTGTAGCCCTATGCTGAACTTTTTCAAGCAACTCTATATCTTTTCTGAGGAAGGGAGACCAAAACTGAACAGCATATTCCAGATGTGGCCTTGCCAATCCCCTATACAATGGCAAAATAATCTACCCTGATTTAGTAGTGAAACTTTTTCTAATATATCCCAGCATTCGATTGGCTTTCTTACTTGCTTCAACACACTGTTTACTCATTTTGAAATCATTGCTATCACCAATACTCCTAAATCTCTAACAAACTCACTATTTTGGATACTTTTTTCCTGTAAATCATGAGAATGTTCACTAATACATCTAACGTATGTTTTTATTCAATCTAAAAGTCATTTGAAAAGCCTTAACTTAAGGGTTTTTACGCCTTGCAGAATTTTATGTTTCTCTTTGTTACTACAGTCGAACCCCGTTAACGCAAACTTGAAGGGAGCACCGAAACATTTTGTCTAACCGAATTTCATGTTAACCGTCAGATTTTTTTTTTAATGTTAACCAGTGAATTGTTTTTAAAAAAACATTCAAAAATTTATCTAATTTTATAATATAATACACTACTAATACACTGTGATGCAAAAGTTTAGACAATGACTTCATTTAGCTGTAAAATTTAGAATTTTGATAGAATTACAAAAAAAAAACCTAAACATATTAAAAACATATTTTGAAATGCTTTAATTGAAACATAATTGTTTGATTTGCTATAACCATTTTTTTTCATAAAATAAAAATTTGTATGATGCAAAAGTTTAGACACAAATACGAGATTATGCTAATTTAAAGTAAATAATGGCCTAATTTCGCATTTTTATTGATGAATTGTATTTTTTATATGATAAATTAAAAAAAAACACGATATCCGGTTAACTAAACATTTAAGAACAATATTGGTTTAATTTTACACCAAACAGACATTATAGCCACTTTAAATCTTTATTATTAAATTAATTATTTTAAATTTTATTCAAATCATTTGCTTCAATTGTACAATTTAACTTCTCTAAATACGAACCGAATGCCTACCAGCCCATCACCTTAAAGTTTTCCACGAATTCGTAGATTTAGAGACATGCATTGACCGATTTTCTGGATGAAAAGTGCAGTCTTTCCCATATAAAATCACAAAATAGCGACATAGGGAAAACACAAGTGTTTTAAAAAGCTTATTTTTCAATATTTGGTTAAACTGAACGTGTTTAAATAGCACTAAAGAGACCGTTTTTTTCACAAGAAATTTCAAACTTCAGTATAAAGAAGGAACTTTCGTAATGGTGTGGAGTAAATTTACGTTGAAATGACCGACTTTTTTTGGCGCTTTTAAAGAGGTGACTCTCTCTGCATTGTATTAAAGTATAAGAAAAAGAACAATATGTAGCTATTTTGTGATTAAATATGGGAAAGACTGCACTTTTCATCAAGAGTTTAGTTATCAATGCTGTTCTTGTGAATATATTGCTTGGTTCAACCTTTTGAAAATAACTTAATCTTGAGTGCAGCAGAACAATAAAATATTTTGCACTCTACAGTAGAGATTAAAAAAAAAATGAGTAATGCACATTTTTTTCTATAGTATTTTATTAACTTTGATATATAATACAATAAAATATAACTTGCATAGAGAGATTCTCATGTAAATGTTAGTTGCCACAAATAAAATTTTTATAATGCCTTAATAATATAGGGCGTCGCCTTGTACACAAATGGGATATAGAAAGCTTACAATAAAATATAACTTACGATTCTTTCGTAAATATAAGTTATCACAAATAACTTTTTATAATGCATTAATAATATAAGGCAGGGGTTCCCAACCGGTGGTAAGCGGGAAAATTTCAGGTGGTACGCGTGAGTGATGTGAGCAACATGATGCTATTAATAGCTTCTGTACGCATGAGCAGTGAGCACTCAAACATATTACTCATTATTTTAAACGTTAACATTATTGAAAGAGAAATCTTTAATTAACTTCTGGATCGGATGTAAAACCTAGTACCCTTTGATCTTCCGTCAATCTATGCTATTTTTTATGTCATTCGTTACTTGTGTAAGAGTGGATTTTCTGAACTCTTGTACATAAAAAATATAGATAATAAATAAAACTGTTAATTAATACCATTTTAATCTTTTTATATCTCATTTATTATAAGCATGTTAAATAAATAAACAAATATATTTAACCATTAAATATGAAGGTTTCTCAGGAATTTAAATCAAAAAGCAGTTGAACACTTTTGAGAAGAGTAAATATTATACGCTTATTAAAGTATTTTGGTCTGGAGGCACGCCAAAATTTCTCAAAAAGTCAAGTGTTACGCAGGTACAAAAAGGTAGGGAGCCCCTGATATAAGGTGTCAACTAGTACAAACTTGGGATATAGAATACGTACAATAAAAAATAACTTGCATAGCTATTCTCATATAAATGTTCGTTGCTATAAATATTTTTATAATATAAGGTGTCACCTTAGACAAAAAATGGGACATAAAATACATACAATAAAGATAACTTGCATAGGGTTATTTTGTAAATGTTGGTTGCCATAACGTTTGTATAACACACATACATAAAATGAGATATAGTTTTGCACCAAAATAAGCTTGTTAGGTGAGTATATCAGATCTCGAACTAAGTTTTGTGCTGCCAATCTTGTGTTCCTGAAATTTAAATTTTCACATAAATTATTACCTAAGTTAAACTCTTTTGACTTATTTTGAGCTATACTTAGGAGGTTAGGGGGTGTATATTAAGTGAGTTCAAGGGCAATCTCGTGGGGGAGAGGGAGTTGATAAATATTTCCTCCCCACAAAGATCAAAGTTGAAGGAACAGATGATTTTACTTAAACTCACATGGATAGGTTGGTTAAATTAGTCACTCTGTGCACGAGTGCCCTTGGAGTAAATCTGAATAAATTTGTTTTAATTAAGTAGTTTCAATTTTATTATTTTGTTTAATTTTATTACTGCGATTCTAGACTATGACCGATGCAATATAAAAAAAGGAGGTTTGTAACAGAATCTGTCACTTAACCCACTTCCACACAACAGTTGCATTTAACAGGTAAAAAGGCGCCAAACACAGCATTAGTTCTATATTAAACATTTACATGCTAAATTTGGCTGGTTTCATTTATTTTATTTCGAAAATTTAATAATTATTACTTATCGTTTGCAAAAATTAATTTATATTTCAAAGAATAAATATACGTAATATTCCTCGCTTTTAAATAGAATGAGAATATTTCATATCAACATACAAAGAATCTCGTAGTGAAATATATTTGACGTCATTTCAAACTGAGCGATGTCGAAAAAAAAAATGTATTTTGTAAAAGAATTAAAGTTTCTCGAGCGATCGTTGCGAATGGCAATGGTGATTTAATTCTAATAAAAATGGCTTCCTATGCTTTTTAAATGAGCATTAAATATTGCAGCTTTTTAAATAGTTAAAAGTACTTCGAATTCTTCGAATCTAATTTTGATGCGCTGAATTTTTTTACGTATCACACTTGTCCGTAGCATTTGTAGTTTAGGCTATGAAAGTGGGTGACGGACAGACAGACGGACTGAACGATTATAATACCTTCCACTTTTTACATTATAAACGTAGTGTGGAAGCGTAAACTAGAGTAAATAAGAATAAATAAAGCAAATTGTGTTTTTTTGAAATAAATGCAAGTTAGTTGCATTGAAAGTATAAATTTTTTGACAAATTTCGTGTGAGATTGGAGAGGAGTTTAAGCCAAATCTCACCAAGGGGAAGGAGGGGGTAAAATAATTTTTAAAACTGCCATATGTACTTTATGGACACCATCTTATGCTTGTATTAACAACTATTTTAAACATGCAATAGTGTTTAAATTGGTTTTGTTGGTGACAGCGGAGGCCAAACAATTTGGCTCAACTGATTACTGGATATATAAAAACTGTCTTTTCCAATTGTACTAGGACCTTCCTTCTTGTGCATCAAGTGATCAACAAAGTTGAATAGGCCTCTTTCCAACATGTTTTTAAAAGGGAGGGTCAGTACCTTAGGGAGCGTCCATTAAACAATGGATGTAATTTTCAGACCCCCACCCCTGGTGAGACTTTGTGATATATTGCTGCACCCAACGCAACAGTCAATGGCAACATCGTATACAGCGTTGGGACTTTGGAGCGTATTTAACGTGCACTCCCTCTACACAGGGTATTATTCGTCGGACGTTTTTGGCAGCACGGGCCGTTTATAGGTCGGCAGTTATTTTGATCTTGCCCGAACCTGGGACCTTATGCATGCTAGGCGAATGCCTAACCAACTGGGCTCCCCAGGCCCTTATGAAAATTGTTATAACAGCAAAACAAAAGAAATTTAAAAGGAAATATATCATCTGGTTACATAATTATTAATTTTGAAGTAAAACATGTCCTAAACTATCCTAAAGACACTCTTTTTAAACTTTGTTAATTATTTAATAAACGGAATCGTTTTCTTTTAGATTTGTTTTATTTTGCTGTTATGAAGATTCTCTTACCTGATCAAAAATGCTTACATAGCAATGTAATACTTTTGCAGAAGTTGGAATTTTAAAACTAATGCATTAGCTTAAGGGGGAATGGGCGCGCTGGACAGGGGGTCTCCAAAGCAAAGTGCATCATTGTTAATCCTATGGAGAACAAAATATTTTCTCTGCCACATTTCTCCGGCTGTATTGAATATTTTTACAAGCGGATTTTTTATGTGATAAATGTAGCTGACATACAAATCCCGACCTTCCCACTTTTTGAAATTGGTTCGAATATTTTTAAAATTTTCAATAAATAATTTTACACAAAATATTCGATGCAATTTCACAAAAGTGGGAAGACAGAGACCTGTAAGTTATCTACATTTATTATTTAAAAAAACCTGTTTGTAAAAATATTCAATACAGCCGGAGAAATGTGGCAGAGAAAATAGTTTTTTCGCCATTGGATTAACACAGAGGCACTTGAGTTTGGAGACCTGCGGTCCAGCGCCCTCATTCCCCCTTAATGGGACTGACTCTGAAATGTGTTCACTTGGACCAAGAAGACTTTTCAAGAGGATCAGCTTCTATTAGAGCAAGCAAAATCAAGGATCTGATCTGAATCAGATACGAGAGAAAGAAAACATTTACTTACATAGGTAAGACCAGCTACTTTTGCACGACCGGTAAGTTTTCAATGCATTAATGAGGTAGAGACCTGAATTGATAAATCCTAATATCTGAAAAGAAAAGTAGAAGTAATCTGTGAACTTTTTTCGCACACAACGTTTTATTATATATTTTTTGTTACTTGAGTCCACACTCTTTGTCTAAAGTCAACTGGATGTTGTATATTGGAACCTTTTTTATTTAAAAAAAAACAAACAAGCTTAGTCCAAATTAGTTTAAGATTTCGGAAAAATCATGTGATTTTTGTTGTTGTTGTTACTAATGCCACTTGGTAAACCCAAGCTCTTCCCGCAGAGTGGGCAAGGATTAAGGCAAATGATGGGTGCGGTTCCTGAGGAGAGATGCCCGTGTAGAGACTACACGGCAGGAATCCGTCTTGGCATCGTGCTGACAGATGCTGCCATCTATCGCCACCTCCGCAATTTCGACATGGTTAAAAAATGTTAGGCTACAAGTTATATATAAGATACTTTAACTGCATTTTTTATACTTAACTAACATCTTTTCTGATAAAACTTTATATTCAAACAAATAGTGTTGTTCTACGCAACAGTCTAAAAACAACCAACGTTTTTTTAAAGAGTTATAAATTGTGATTGCTTAGGATTTTTTTAATAGTAGGAATTCATAGGAATTCTATAGTAAAGGGTCAAGGGGAATGGGCGCGCTGGATCGGGGGTCTCCAAAGCAAAGTGCTTCAGTGTTAATCCTATGGCGAAAAAAATATTTTCTCTGCCACATTTCTCCGGCTGTATTGAATATTTTTACAAGCGGATTTTTTTATGTGATAAAAGTAGCTGACTTACAGGTCCCGACCTTCCCACTTTTTGAAATTGCTTCGAATATTTTTTTTAATTTTCAAAAAATAATTTTACACAAAATATTCGAAGCAATTTCAAAAGTGGGAATATAGAGACCTGTAAGTTGTCTACATTTATTATTAAAAAAAACGTTTGTAAAAATATTCAATACAGCCGGATAAATGTGGCAGAGGAAATAGTTTTTTGCGCCATTGGATTATCACTGAGGCACTTGGGTTTGGAGACCCGAGGTCCAGCGTGCCCATTCCCCCTTTTGAGAGAAATGTCCACTGTTAATCTCTTCACTCCAGAGGTTCACATTCATGAGCCTTTTTAGAATTTTATTTTTTGAAAGACCTTTGAAATCGTAGTTAACCTATTGCTATATTTTCGTTTATACAAATAAACAACTCATACTCGACAGCCCCTTCGTCATCAGTATTTTCGAAAAGCTCGAACATTCTGGTTTAAAACAAAAAAAGTTAGTACAGTAGAACCCTGATTATCTGTCTCTCTTTTATCCCGAACTCTCTGTTAACCAACATCCCTAAGTCCAACATAAAAAACATTGGACAACAAGGTTGGTCAATGTTAAAAAAAAAACCAACAACTCAGTTCACAAAAGAAACGTCTCAAAAGTCTACGTCGATTCTGAAATCGGGAAGTTACATCTTGCTTTAGAAGGGAGGCAAGAAAACATTATTATTACATTTAGTTGTCAATGAGTGGAATGCTTTACCAGATTATGTTGTGCATTCGAAGAGAGTTGAACATTTTAAGAAGAAACTTGACAGTCATTGGAAACTGGTAATGTATTAGATTTATTTTCAACCAACCTTGCTGGGCCTCTGGCCTGTTGTTGGTCGACAATTTTTGTATTTGTAAGTTACAATGTTTATGAAATTGGCAAATTCCGAATTTGAGGTCTGCAGACTTTCAGCCTTCCTCTGTAATATAAGTTTTCCTATTAAATGAAAATTCTCTATTATCCGGAATTTTCAATTTTATAGTTTTTCTGGGGTCCCAATTAGATAGGATAATCAAGGTTCTACGGTATTAAGAAAAACTAAAATGAGGTTGTTAAGTGATTTCTATAAAGGTCCATGTATGTGTACCTGGTCAGTTCTACCATAATTTTTAATTTCAGGTGTAAAGAAACTTGTGAAATTTATTTTTTCAAAATCACTTTAAATATTTGTAAAAAAGTTTATAAGGGTTCTAGAATTACAGAAAAAAGTTCAGCAAGGCTCATTTGAATTTTTTTTACAAAAAATTTAGAGATGGCAGTTAAAAAAAAAAACGGTTTCAAAGAAACCCGTTTAAACTGGCCTTATGAAAATAACTAATTTTCAGTGAAACCGAAGTCACGAACAAACCGGTTCGTCTTAAAACAGGTTTTGGTTTTCCATCCCTAGATCATTGTGACGGTTAGGAACGTAAGGTAAAGAACAGATGGTGAGGATGCCCAAGGGGCATAAAATTTAAAATTATGGTAGAATTGCCCACCTCTGGAGCGAAGAGAATAATTGGACCATAGTTTCACTGAATGTAGTGTAGATATTTATGTTTGCTTACAGCTGCAGCAATTTTGTGTGAATATCCAAAGACCTCGAGCACATTAGCGGCATTCACATACAGGAACAAGACCAGACTCGTCAGGAAAGACAAGAGAAAACAAGTAGACCACAACACAACACACTAAACAGAGGAGGGAAAATGCTACTTAGGTATTTCATAAACACAGATCTGCTCTAGTACCACATTTATACAATCAACCAGGCAACTCTTTGTATTGAACTTGGTTGGTTGACATATATATTCAGGTTTGTGTGCTTGGTCAGCGACCCGCTTAAACCTTCGTCAAGTAAGACAGACACAACAGACAACACACACACACATAAGTGGATCCCTCTAATTTTTAGAGACAGAGGCCAACTAGAGGATCCCAGAATTGACTTGTCACCCCCAGAGGTATTGATTTGGTATGGGAACTTGGAGGACTTTCGGGCCCAACAGATTTAACGAGCACGTACTCCGCATATACTCGGTAGGTCTTCAGTGGTACCGGGACTCGATCGCAGGACCTTCCGATCCCGAGACCGAGACGCTGACCACTAGGCTCACTACGGCCCTTGAACTTGTTAATAACCATTTTCTTTATTCTAGGCGCCAAGAGAAAGTTTAATGTTTCCACCCTTCGAAAATCGGGTAATTCCATAGATATCATAGTTAAAGTATTAGATTGGCAGATCACGTGACCTCCAATGCTAACGACAGGACGAGAATGGAGGCCAAATAAGGGGGCAAAATGGCCAGTTTCGCTGCCGCTTTAAGGAGAAAAATACTACGAAAAAATACCATTTAATTTTAAAATTAAAAAAAAGTATCGTAAAAATACTACTAGCTGCATTTTGGAATCTTTTTAGTGAATTTAAATCCTTTTCTAGTATTTTTTTTGTAATTTTAGAATTAGATGGTATTTTTTTGTAGTATTTTTCTCCTTAAAGTGGCAGCAACACCGGCCATTTTGCCCCCTTATTTGGCCTCCATGCGCGTCCCGTCGTTAGCATTGGAGGTCACGTGATCTGCCAATCTAATACTTTAACTATGATATCTATGGGCAATTGAGACAGAAATTCAGAAAGTAGTTAAAAATTCAGTATTGCCAGGATAAATCCGGAGAGTTGACAGGTCTTTCAACAAAATATATTATGATCTTAAATAACTCTATAATTGATTTAGACCATGATAGACATGATTTAGTTTTATTTTAATAAACCATGACAGATATGAATAGTTTTATTTTAATAAGACTTGATAGGCATGTAGTTTTATTTTAATAAACCATGAAAGACATAAATTTTTATTGTAATTAATCATGTTATACTAGACTTATTGTAATAGGGTTCGTACTCTATCTATGATAGTGAAATTCAGGAGTTTCTAAGGAGTTTTTCAGGAGCACAGTGATGTAAATTCTGGAGGCATCGCAAAATAAATTTGAATATGTTTTTTATTATTGTATTGATTTAGTGACTTAGACCAAGAATGAAGGAAACAAGGGGTTAAATGTTGTGGAAAATTTGAGGCTTCGGTGTAAAAGCCAAACCCCTGTTTTGGGAAAAAATCGCCTTTTTTTGACGATTTTTTAAATTTTCGTGACCTTTGTTCTAATTTCATGACTTTTTCGACTGGTAGACATCCTGATAAAGTACGGGAGAAAACCAACTGAGAAAGGAGAAAAATGATTCATGTCGTCAATTTTTTCTAGAGGGGAAAAATATCAGGAGATGATACACAAATTTCAGGAGTTATAAGAGCCCTTAAAAAATAAAAATGAAATTAAGGAGTTTTTCAGGAATTTCAGGAGGCGTACGAACCCTGTTGTAAGTAACTTTGATAGACTTGATTTTTTTATAATAACACACAAAAATGAGGTGTTTGAAATGCAAGTTCCAGAAGTATTCATGAAAACTTAAATGTTTTCTAGAGTTTAACAAGAATATAGGTTTCATATACCTAGCAAACAGGACAAGGTTACAAAAATAAATGTCAATAACAGAAACAAAAATTAATCCCAATTACCACTATAGTTTTTTCAGCCAGCATGAACGACATGTGCGATACAGAGAAAGAGAACAGCAGAACGCAGGTGATCACGAGAGAGGCGAAACTGCACAAATAGAAGTAGGTCTCGTGTGCGCTGCCCACGAAGCCACCAGAAGACGAGGAGTAGGCTGGCCTGCAGGTGTCCCGCAGGAGATGGATGCTCACGCAGGACAGGACCTGTGAGTATCAGAGACTTTATATATCATGAAAAAACGGGTTACTTAATGATGAAACTTTATTTTTTCAGCAAATAAGTTTTTATAATATCGTGCAAAAAACTAACTTTTTCAAATCAATAATCGTCGCCAAAGTGATGCTTTTAACGAAATTGTATTTCAAAGTTACTTTTACACACTAGTGCGACAAAGTAAATTTGAGCATCTGATTGGTGTAAAATTCTTTATTTGAGCATGATATTTTATTCAGCGGCTTTGTGATTGGTGTAAAATTCTTTCTTGGAACGTGATTCTTTATGTGGCGTCTTATTTCCAATGCCAATCTAAGAAATAATTTTTGCACGTGATTTTAAAATAATCATTAATATTAATAATCACCTTCAAATCATTTGAACGTGATAATAAAATAATTAATAAGCCAATCAATAAATGTCAATTTAATAAATGCTTTTTTTGCACATTATAAAAAATAGTGTATGACAACACGTTGAAAATAGCCTTTTTTAAACTCGTGAATTTATTTCACTCGCTCGTGAAATAATTTATTCAAGTCCTTTAAAAAAGCCTTACTTTTCACACTAGTTGCATAAATAACTATTCTAAACTCACTAAAATAGCAAAAAAAAACTTGCCAATTGAGCAAAAAGTGTTTTCAGGCATAACTTCATAACTAAGACTTTGATTAGAAATATTATTTTAGAGTTAGGTGTCAATTAGCTAAACTGGGGGTTACGTAAAAAATTAAGATCATCATAGAATATACTATGAATACTTTCATGGGTAAAATGTAATTCTTACACCACATAAGTGGTCAACCGGTCAAAAAGTCGCCAAATAACACTTTAAAAAGGCTATATGAGGTTTTGTTCTCAAATTGATCTTTTGTTCTCAATTGATCATTTTATCTTCAAATATATGTACTTGACTATAAAGTGAGCTCCATATTATTGTCTCGTACAAAGGATCAGTATTAATTTTCTAGTACCACAGGTTTGGTTATTTATTGGCAATATTTTTATTATTTAACCGTTTTTTTCAACTGGCTATAAACTTGATTATATTTACTCTGAAACAACAAACTTGACAAAGAGATGCATATCCTGCAAAAATGAGAGGATTCTAAAATAATAAATAATTTTTTTCAATTAAAAATAGAACTTGGCTTTCATAATTAGCTGCAAGCAACAGAACAGGCTGTACAAATCGGAACATATAGATAAAATATACACAAAGGACTTTTCTAAAAAAATATATATATACATACTAGACAGTTATGTAATGCATATTAAATTTTTTTTCATTTAAATTATAAAGTGTGAATATCATCCAACATTTTAAACAATTGACAAAGAGATGCATATCCTGCAAAAATAGGAGGATTCTAAAATAATAAATAATTTTTTCGATATCGAATAAATAATTTATCGATATGAAATTAATGCAGTATTGCTACATTTGGGGGTAAATAGTGATTTTAGACTAGGGATTATCCAATTGGCATATAACAGCATTTGTTTCTTATAAAAATTTTTTTTGGTAAAATAAATAACTATTACAATTTATCAGCACCAATACATTTATTGGTTGTTAGCAAAATGAATGGTAGAGGTTATGGTATCCCTGGAGTACCCCTACTGTACGGTCCCCCTTGGCGAAATTTCCAAAATCGCGCCAAAAGTCCGTATTTCGGCGACTTAAAATCGCGCCAAGGGCCGGGACCGTACAGTAAATCTGATCCAAATGAACTTGAGATTGAAATGAGGGATCAGATTTACTGTACGGTCCCCCTTGGCGCGATTTTTTCGGATTTGGCGATAAATAATTTTTTCTGGCAACCTGTCTGACTTCGACTGATGATTCGAATTCTATGACTTTGCAGCGATGACGTTTTCCAGCAACCCTATTTTTTTAAAAAAAAGGCGCTAAAATACGGACTTTAGGCGCGATTTTGGAAAGTTCGCCAAGGGGGACCACACAGTAAATCTCTACCGAAATGAGTCCAAAGCAAAGAACTTTTAGTGCTTACGATTTGACAGACATTCAGTATCCCTTGAAATGTACTGATGTACTTTGAACTCCAGCCCAAAAGCTTGGTGTTCTGTTTCATTTCCAGGGGCGGGAACATGGCTGAAAAGTAAATTGAAAGAACTTCCTAGAAATCCTAAAGGATAAACAATGAAATATTTTATTTAGTACTTTTTATTTGTTGTCATTTTCTATCAAGAAAACTGATTTCTTGTGCCTTTTTAAAAATATAAGTGTTATACATTAGAGTAGGAGTATAATTTTTTTACTAAGTAAAATAACATTGAACGCTATGTTCTTGAAAGGTATTATCACCCCCATAAAACTGAATTTTAACCAGTATACCTATTGGGTAATGCTCGAAAATTTACAAAAACTTAATACTGTTATATACAATAATTTAAATTATAAAAGCCCTACCCACTGGGAAGTTAAGCTTTATTGTTGAAAAAGTGAAATTAACATTGGCAAAATTCCAAATATTTAATTTTTAACAAAATACAACCCATAAGTAATTTTTACAATAAAATCATATTAAACTACAAAATTTTAGAAATATTGTTATTGTCTTGTTTGAAATTTTTACTTTCTGGTTTGGACATATTTTTTAAATTAAAGATAAGCTCTTAGACTTAGCACCCAACTCTTTCGGACGTTTAGAATATAAAATGATTCCACCAATTCATTGGTTTATTCTTATCACGTGACAAAAAAGAAGAAGGTTTGGTTTGCTAAATTTGGCATATAATTGTCCTATTGGCTATTTTATGAATTATACAAAATTAAAATTGATTTTTTTTCTCCTTATTAATCCATAAAAGCATTACTTTTATCTAAATAAGTATTAAAATTTAATATAAATGCTGTTGGTGCTTTCTTAGCTGCTTGTTGATTCATAATAAAATATAAATAATCGCCAATTGGCGTAGATTGCTTAGGGTTACTAGAAAAGAATTATTTGCATTCTAAATACGCGCATGCGCATGCTGAAATTTAGTGAGCTGAGAGTTGCGAAGTCTAACAGCTCTTTATTAAAGCGAGATTAAAAACAAGAAAGAAGATACAATGTCTCCTACTTTTATAATCGTTTCCACTTTGGAATTATTCCTAATTTTAAAAAAGTAGTGTACTGTATTGCTTTTATTAAAGTATTCTTTAATCGTAAAATGTGGTACTGTAAAAGGTCATAACCGGGATTCACGACAGCGTGTGTATGAAGTACTGAAGCAGTAAACCAGCTACCAAACTCTCCAACCAAACCCAAACAGTAAATACCCAAAATACAATATCGTTTTTATTGATATTTTTTGATAGAAATTAAATACTATCTCTCAAATGTCATCAAAAAGTGTAAGTAAAGATAATTGTTTATTTTTTTTTATTAAATTTTAGCATATTGGGACTTGTTGTTATAACATGTTGTGTTCAAAATTTCGACAAAGCATCTGTTTTTCAATCTTACTCTAATATGAAACTTAAGGAAGGAAAAATTTCATGGTTTAAGGTTAATTTACCCAATTTTGAAATGTCTCTAAGCCTCACCTAACTATGAATACACGTAAAGTCCCAATATAGGATTGAATGGAGATTCTTCACATTTTAAATTTGTCAAGCAGCTTGAAAGTCACTAAATCGATGCTATCTGCGGTTAATTCCTAGTTTCGGTATACAGCGACTTTTTATTTCTCGCCAAACTTGTTGGCAAGAAAACATCGCATAGCGACGCATGATTGAGGATGCTACTCGGAAACCCCAAAGTCAAACAACTGTGTTGCCAGATTGGAATTATTTATCGCCTTTTTTTGTCGACAACGTTCCGAAAAATTCACCCGTATACCAAAACTAGGATTTAACCCTATATGCAATATAACAACCACGATAAAATCAACAGGCATCGTTTAATGGCTAGTCTCGATTTTTCGATCTGGGTTAAATTGCACTACATATTCCGGTTAAAGTATACATCAACACCTGGGTTTGGCGGAAAGTCAAAATGACAACAAACTTGGCGTCAACCAAGTCTGTTGCCATCTTGAAATGACAACAAATACTTACCAAATTTATTGCTGAGACTGAAAACGTCCGCCAAAAGGACCTGGGAAAAATGAAAAATGGCCTTAACGATCGAAGCGATCTTTTACAAAAATAATCGAAATTTAGCAGTTTGTTTCACGATCAACAATGTAAAAACTAAATAATCATAACACGTTTTTAAAACATTGATTACTATCTTAAACAATAGTAATGCGATTCAAGTAAAAATTAAATACGGAAAACATGTGCGCGTTTACGATTAACTGATCATCTAGTAGGAAAAGATTTTCTGTAGCAAATAAGATTTTTCAAACAGCAATCAGCATAAAAAAAGCATTAAAAAACGATTCTTTTGAAAAAGAAAATATTTGATAAACATTTATTACATAACCAGGAAAAACAAGCAAATCCTACCACCATAATAAAAACGTGGATCATTATACTGCAAGTGCCGAAAAAAAATAATGGAAAATAATCATTTTAAATAGTTACACATCGAATTAAAAATCTATCTGCACACAAAATCTTTACTTTTAAATAAAAACAATTAAGATTTAAATAGATTAAAAAATAAAGATTTAGATTAACGTGAACGGTTTTACCGCCGCAAGTCGGAGTCGAAAAAAATAACCTATGCAAGGTTGCAGAACTTCAGATTTCATGTTTTTTTGGGTGAAAAAACAATGGGAAAAGTTGTTAAAATTGGCAAATTCCGCAGTTTGGTCATTCCGTCAAGTTTTTTGTCGCCAAGGGTTGCCGTGAAACTGAATTTGGCGGGTTTGCCAAATTAGCGATAAATTTGCTGGGCGTAGTTGTATACTTCAGCCCATGTTTCATTGAACTCGATAGGTCTAACCCTACATTAATTTTTCAAGTTTTTCCAAAAGGTTCGCATCCAATTGGAACAAACGATGAAAACACATGCACATTAATAAACAAATGGTAATAGCCTAAAATCCTACTTCATTGGTTGGCAACATAATTCGAAATTGAACGACTTGTTAAAGAGCAATAAAAATATTTTTTAGCAACCATGTAAAGTAAACCAAAGAAGGTGGTGTTGAATTTAGTGCTAAACCTATCATTTCAATCTTTAACAATTGGAATCGCATCTTCCAATTTTGTCTAACAATTTTTTTTGTTAATACTTTTCGTTGTTGGTCTGTTTAATAGTAATTAAATGCGCTTGAAAATTGTAAATAAATGAAAAATCCCTGATGAAATCAATAAGTCCTCTCTTTTTTTTACAAGGATGTGTAGCCTCTTTAGTTAAAGAGATTTTCTTACATGCGAAAAGTCCCAGACTCGGATACAGCATCGAAAAAATCACCGATGCGACCTATAAACAGCTTGTGCTGCAAAATATTTCCAATGGTTAATACCTTGTGCAAGGCTCAGTGGCTTAGTGGTAGTGCTTTGCATTGCCACGCCACAGGTCTGAGGATCGAGTCCCGGATTGGGCGAGGTTGACTCAGCCTTTCATATCTTAAGTGGGTCGATAAATGAGTACCAAGCATGCTTGGGAACTAAACACTGGGGGTTCCGCGTGAGGCTGACCACCTTACCGGGACATATGCCTAGCACCCCAGAGCCCTAGGTCACGTAAGCTGGAATGGGCATGGCAGGACTTGGCCCACTAATGAGCTGTTGCGCCAAGGAGTTTAGTTTAATACCTTGTGCACATTTAATATGCTTCAAAGTCCTGATGTCGCCCTTTAAATATGTGTTGGTGTCCTATTCGGATGTCGGCTCGTTACTTGTCTATGGTTCTAAATGATGTTGCTAATGGCCCTTGTGTAGACCTAGTGTGGCGATAAGCCAACCTAATGCACCAATTTTTTGGGTCGTAACTTTTCATTGTTTGTTTAAAACTACATAAATACGCCTGAAAGTTCCAAATTAAGGAGTAATAAGACTGACAATAGTTGACTGTAGAAGATTCTTCAGTACTAAAAAACTTTGAAAATTAATAAAATCAATTTTTTATAATTGATGTTGATGCCCAGCGATTAGAGTCTTTTATCCTCCTATAAAAAATCCTTAATATGAAATATACAACCTATGATAATTTACTTTTAGATAAAAAAATTTATTATTAACTGGTAACTTGTTATCTAATGACAATGTCTAGTGCAGGTATGCCAGTTAATAGAGATACAACAGCACTGATGATTCAAAATGTAATTTTTAATGTAATAACAAATGTAATAATAAATTCTTTTAAAAATATACTATATGAAGTAAACTAATTGAGGTTTAAGCCTATACATAGACAACTATAAATAACAAATATGAAATACATATACAGTCAAACCTCGTTAACGCGAACTCGCTTAACATAAAATTTCACTTACGATGAACTAAAAGCATTTCCCCGGCCCATAAAGCTTTGAGTTAATGCTAAAAAACTCTTAACGCGAAATTGCAAAATCCCGCTTAACCCAAACAAAAAATTCAGAATTTGACTTTTTTCTTTAGTAATTCAAAGTTTCTAACATAATTCATAAACCTTGCATTTTCTTCTCAATTTAGGAAACTGAGATGCAGGTGTCTTTCGAGGACCAGCAGAAGATCAACAAGTTTGCGAGGCACAATGCACGGCTGGAGGACATCATGGACGAGCTCAAAGCGAAAGAGGTGAGTACTAGAACTGGGTTCCGACTTTTAAAGTTGGATAAAATAAATTTCAGAAATTGATTACGCTGAAATTACTGAATTTGGGATAGTTTTGGTCAAAATGAATATCTGCTACAATTTCGAATAATTTATAGAATGTTAACCCTTTGAGGACTATTTGGCTGGGTATAATTCATCATTAGGAGTGAACTGGGTTCTGAAAAAAAGAACAACAAACCAATTTGTTTTAAACCTTGGTTAAAACTAACAAACCCTAGGGGTAAAGGGTATAGTTTCAAGTTGTATATGAAGATTTCACTTACAACAAAACAGTAATGAAGGGGTCTATTTTGCATTGTGGATGTGTCTAGCCTTTAAATGGTTATTTGGAAGTGTTACACTCCAAGCCACTATGCTAATCGATAAATCACTTATGGTAAACCTTCGAGTTTCCCTAAATACTTGGTCAAATTGCTGAACAATGCCGTCTGTAGCGACAGACTTGCTTCCTTTCCCCCCTTTTTCCATGAACATCAGTTCGGCCACCTTTAAATTTTCAACAGCATTCACGAACAACGCCATCACTCATAAAGGTGTCTCCATACACTCTATTCATTCTTCCATGAATTTCTGTTGCACTGTTCCCTTCTGCCTGCGAGAAACGAATAACAGCTCTCAATTCTCACTTCGCGGCTACATTTTATGAAGAGGGTATTTCAAAGCTTGTCTACAGATATAACAAATGCTTTTAATTGTCAAGCTGATTATGTGGAGAAATTAGCAGTATTGTACATTACTTTTGGTAAAAAAATATGTTTTGTATTTTGACCCGTCTTTTTGTTACAGCCCATCAGAGGTTAAAAAAAAACAGCCCTCGTAATTCTATTTCTCTGTGGCATCTATTATTCAGTCTACACAAGTTTTATTATATATATATATATATATATAATATATATATATATATATATATATATATATATATATATATATATATATATATATATATATATATATATATATATATATATATATATATATATATTAGTGTTTTAAATGATTTTATGAACTCTCTGAGGGATGAGGGATACACATTTCAGTTGAAGTGTAATATCGTTTTCCCTGCATAAGATTAATATTTAATTTTTGTACAGGAAAATTTAATTTCTTTAAATTGTTTAAATTTATATTTCTGAAGCAGATGATTACAAATGACGACTCAATTCAGGGTTCGTACGCCTCCTGAAAAACTCCTGAAATTTCATTTTTTCCCCCTAAGGGCCCTTATAACTACTGAAATTTTTTCCCCTCTCCTGAAAAAATTGATGACAAGAATTGTTTTTTCTCCTTTTTCTGCCGTTTTTCTCCCGTACTTTATTTGGAATAAGTCTACTGCCCATGCACGGTAGAAAAATAGAGTTTGGACATCGAGATACTAGTTAATGTCCCAGAATGCACCCCACAACTTGTTTTTTCCCCTTCTGTTTCATCATTTGAAGTGCAGTGAAGTAACACTCGACTAATACAATACTAAACAAACATATTCAATTCTTTTCCTCGTTACCTCCTGAATTTACATTGCTGCACTCCTGAAAAACTCCTGAATTTCCGCTATCATAGATAGAGTATGAACCCTGTCAATTTTTTAAAATTTAGTAAAATTATAAATTTCATTTTTTAAGTATTATGTGGGTTGCTGGAAAACCTGATTGTCATGAGACCGGTTCAAACGTCTCTATCCCTCGGAGAGTTAAAAAGTAATTGTATTTTAGTTTTCTTATTGTTAGTGGTTTTGACCTTGGTTGAAGTTTTAAAAGTAAAATTTATTTTTAGAATGAACTGCAAGCACTTGAAGATGCAGAATCGGACCTCTTACTTTCAATGGAGAAAGACAAGGTGTCATATCCTTTTGTTTGTGTTGAATGTTATGGAATATTTACCTACATGCTCAAAACAATTAGGGGAGCACTTTGCGTACTTTTGTTAACCCTTTCAGTCCCAACTTCTTATTTAAATCTAAAATTTGTGAAATAGATTCATTATGCACACAGAATGAAATGGTAAAAAACAGGAAAAAAATATCTTAATTTAACTAAAATTTAAGGGGGGAAATTTGGAATCATAACTTTTGAATAATTTCTAACAATAATTTTTTCAGACCTTTATTTGTTAAAAAAAGTTGAAATCAATATTGAAACATCTAAGAATGCAAGTGCGAAGAATTTTGGGTCAATTTATTTCATAAATATTTTTTAGTGTGAATATTATTTTACCATGTTTTTTATATTTTCATTTAATTAAAACAAACATCTTTTAATTCTTCAAAAGACTTGATTCTTCCATCTAACGATAAATAATTACGAGCTCTACTTAATGAGAAAAAAAATCGCAAGCTGATGATTCGAAATGGAATCATTTGGGGTGAAAGAGTTTAAGAGATGTGCTCCCCTAATTGTTTTGAGCAGTGTATATTTAACATGACTTCTTTCTATAAGACGTGATACCTAGATGGGTATCCATGCTGTAAGTAGCAGTAAAAATTAGCTAGGTGGCATCACACATTGGCTAAGGGTGTCCATAAAGTACATGATTTTATTTTGAGCCAAATATCACCAAATCTTACGTGGGCGGGGTGAGGGCACGTCAAATATCACCTAATTTTTACCTGCAAAAAATCCAAAGCGGTAAACAGGCATGAGAATTCTCCGCTTTTTGGCTGATTTCCACTTTTTCTTGATTTGGGGTAATTTCCCGATTTTTTTATGATTTCCGCTTTTTATTTAGTTTTTTTTTTGTTCAAAAAAGGAAACTGAATCGTAAAATTATTTTAATCGCCGTACTCCAACTAGTGCGAAAACACGTCATGAATATCATTTACTGTAACAGTGAATGCGTGTTTCTTTAACTATTTCTCTGAATTCTGGTTCCGCTCGTTTTCATATTTTTGTGTTCTATGCCTGGGTGAACCAAAAAACACGAAATATCACCAGGTAGAAGGGGGCAAAAATAGGGAAAAATCTCATCACGTTATTTATATACGCTTCCTAACTGGTTACATATGACATTGACTAAGGGTTATAAAATGACCATCAAATTAGGTAGCCCTGGGACACTAGTGGCATCAATTTCCTGACTTCCCTCTTACTATGTTATTTTGAAAAATGGCTAAGTATTTTAACCTACTTTTCTTTTTTATTAATTCAAAATAATTAAAAAAAAAAGTAGGCATTGCTATGCTGAAGATGTCTGTCTGTACCCCTCTTCAAAATCAGTTCCAATCCATCAGATCTTAAAAATTCTTTCTTGAAAAGATATGACCTCAGAGACCTATCTCTCAACTCATGCTTTTTATTCGTCTGTCTACACTGGGACTGACATATGTCTACTGTCTGTTGAATGGAATTGGGATTTAAATTTAATTTTTAGTCTTTTATCGCTGTTTTATTTAAAAATATTTTTAAAATATAAGATTTTTACCTACAGTCCCTGTACAAATTATTAGACGCACTGCAAGATTTCATGTATCAATCAATGATGAACAAAATACCTTTAGAAGGACATTTGTGTTCCTAAACTTAAGTTATTGAATAGAAAATTCTATTTGCTATACTTAATACATATATCGACATCTTTTTTAATGATATGGCATTCTTTGGTATGTTTTCATCATTACTAAAAAAAATACAGTGCGTCTAATAATTTGTCCACGGACTGTATTTTCATGTTGATACTTATTTATGAAAGAGAAGGTTGTTTCATTTCAGGCGTTTTTGACATTTTCCATACTCGCCAAATATCGCCGAAACAGATGCTAGGCAAAAATGTTTACATAATTACTCTTCGAACTGCAAAGAAATTCAGCACACGGATAAAAAATATTATTTTAATTTGTGAAGGGTACGGGTTCGGTTAAAAATACATAATACAATCTGTAATATTGCCCAGTTGATTTCCTTAACTGCGACCACATACCGCATCGGAGACGTCTTCATCTTCGTGACTTTAGACGAGGCCCAAGAAATGATTGAAGAGAAAAAGGCCAACGTCGCCACGGAAACGAAAGGTCTCAGGGAAAAGCAGGACACCATCAAGCAGATGATGTCGGATCTGAAGGTGCAGCTCTATGCAAAGTTCGGCAATAATATCAACCTGGAGCCAGAGTAACAGGTATGTTTTAGATTTGTTTTCTGTTAAAATCTGTTTTTTGTTGCTTAGATAGTATAGTCATTCCACTTTTTGTGCGTGGAATTTCTGCTTTTATCCCAGAATTATTTATTGAAATAATAAAGTTTCCAAAATGGATAGATTGCTGACATTGCCCAATTGTAAGAACCAAAATGTACCCCTTTAACATAGTATTCTGGTGAGGAGTTTTCAGATATTAGTGTCAGCGAAGTCTCGGAAATATGGATTGCTGGAGTTTTCTGGTTATAGGATCTCTGGAGTTTTCTATTTTTAAAATCTCTGAAGAGAGTTTTAGGTTTTCTAAAGGGCTACAATTCCAAAATTTTAAGGAAAAAAAGATTTCTCCTTTCCTTCCAATTCCTCCGAATTTTTTAATCTGAATCTGTAATTTATCGATTAGTTGCTATGTAGTCTGCAAGTTTGAATTTTTTTCAAGTATTTAATTCATATTTTTTAGTTTTTTCTGGGGGTTTTTTCGTGCTAACTCGCGAATTTTTAATTTTTGGTCTACCACATCCCTCAGGAAATCCTTTTGTGTTGCATTAAAAGAAAGAAGCATTAGAATATGCAAAACACAGGTTCCCTAATAACTCTTTAGTTACTCTTGTTATGAAATATTGTGCCAAGAGCTCCCCCTTTCAGAAATATTTTTTTCAGAGCGATTATGTAAAAGAGGTGTCTGCAATAGAATGGTGGAGAGGCCAAGCAGTAGATATAAAAAAGTTTAACAGTAACATTTTTAGTGAAGTTGAACTCATTCTGACTGCTTGGCAACAACAGCTAACGTTGAGCGCATTTTTTCCTCTTTTGGTCTAGTGCAGTCTAAATTGCGCAATAAGTTTGGGATCGAAAAAGCGTCACAGCGTTTAAGACTATGTGGAAATTGAAATTATTAGGGTATATTTTGCCCCAAAATTAGTTTTATATTACTAAAATATCAAATTAAAAAAAATATATAGGGATCCTATTAGTAAAGTAAACCTTAAAATAAAGTTTGAAATTTATATAAACATCATTACAGTCCTGAAAATGCACAGGGCTGGGGAGCCCAGTCGGTTAGGCACTCGCCTAGCATGCGAAAGGTCCCAGGTTCTGGTCCGGGCATCGCCAAAATAACTGCCGACCTATAAACGGCCCGTGCAGCCAAAAATGTCCGACGAATAATATCCTGTGTAAGGGAGTGCACGTTAAATATCCTTTAAAGTCCTAACGCAGCGTACGATGTCGCCCTTAACGGTTGCGTTGGGTGCCTATTCAGGTGTCGCCTCGTCACTTGACTGTGGTTCTAAAATACGACGCCCGTCGCCATTAGCCCTTGTGTAGCTCTAGTGCGACGATAATTCAAACCTAACCTAACCTAACCTGAAAATGCACAAACTAGTTAAATACCAGAAAAGTTTAAAAAAAACCTGGTTTAATTAAAAAAAAACAAACGGGTTTTTTGGTTTTTTTGAAAAAAACCTAGTTTATTTCCAACCCTGCTCTAGACTAAGTCTTTAAGTTAAACAATTATATGCTAGGGGTGTGTGACCCCACCGGACTTTCAATTAACAATCAATAAATTAATACATTTAAAGGTTGTAATAAACCCTATGATGTAGTTTCAATTACTTTAAAAACCTAAACACTTCTATGGCAGAAATGGAAATTATTTCACAAGCTTGTGAAATAAACTGAATCCATTTTGTTTTAAGAGGGACTGTCAGTCCCATAGAGCTAATGCATTAGTTTTGAAATCACAATTTTTGCAAAAGAATTGCTTTGCCATGTTATCTCATTTTCACCAGGTATGGGAATCATCATAACATCAATTTAAAACAAAATTGAATAGAAAATAACATCCGGTTATTTAATTATTAATTGATAAAGTTTGAAAATAGTGTCGCCATCTGCTGTAATTTTTGGCATTTTAAAACTTCAAATATATATAATTAAATAACTAGATAACATTTTCGTTTCAAAATGTGTTTCATTTCGATGTTATGTTGATTTCATACCTGGGAAAGAAAGGGCTAACATGGCAAAGCAATACTTCTGCGGAAGTTGTGATTAGAAAACTAATGCATTAGCTCTACGGGACTGACAATCCCTCTTAAAATAGTTTTACTTCATGCACTGTTAATAAATAACTATTACTTAAGTCTTTTTATTGTTTAATTATACTAACTAGACTATCTAAAATTCTTTTTCTTAGGTTTTTTCCCTGTTTCTACACAAAAGATTGTCTGCCTTATGTTTGTCTGCCACTTGTTATGTTCACATCTTCAATTTTCTAGTTCTGTATAAAAGTATTTAATACATTAAAATAGCCTTTCTCATCTTTTATGAAAAACTTTTTATTTTTTAACAATACTAAACACATTTAGTGTCCACATTCTGTTCATAATGATGGAAAGGTGTTCCAATGGGAATGTTTCACTTCGTGAGTGTCAACAGTTGAGTGGCCATCATCTACTCAAATTTAAAGCAACAGAAGCTCTTCGTGATGTCACACTATCCATCCAATTCATATTGCCAAAAATAAAGTACAAAACCTATTTGCACACGGACGACTTTACTTTTAGCTTCCACACTACGTTTATAACGTAAAAACTGAAAGGTGTTATAAGTCCGTCTGTCACCCACTTTCATAGCCCAAACTACAAATGCTACGTACAAGTGTGATACGTCAAAAAATTCAGCGCATCGAAATTAGAATACATTGAAAATTTCAGAAAAAAATTCGAATTCGAAGTATTTCAATTATTTAAAAAACTGCAAAATTGAATGCTCATTTAAAAAGCATAGGAAGCCATTTTTATTAGAATTCAATCACCGTTGCCATTCGCAACAATCCTTCGAGAAACTTTAATTCTTTTAAATAATAAATTAAAAGAAATTTATTTTTGCGACATCGATCCGTTTGAAATGACGTCAAATATATTTCACTACGAGATTCTTTGTACGTTGATATGAAATGTTTTCATTCTATTTAAAAGCGAGATATTACATATTTATTCTTTGAAATATAAATTAATTTTTGCAAAAGATAAGTAATAAATATTGAATTTTCGAAATAAAATAAATAAAACTAGCTAAATTTAGCATGTTAATGTTTAATATGGAATTAATGCTGTGTTTGGCGCCTTTTTATCTGTTGAACACAAATGTTGTGTGAAAGCGGTCTGAGTGACAGATTCTGTTACAAACCTACTTGTTTAGGTTATGAACATGTTTTGTTCCTCTCTATCGGAAGAGCCGACAACCCGATGTATACATCCCAGAGAGTTTTCTGGTTCCATCTAGAACAATATTTAAGGATATAGGATAAAGCTTTCTTAAGTCTCTACAATCTCTCAATTTTGTACTTTGAGTGATTTTTTATACAAACCCAAATTTTTTTCCGTAGTTTTGAAACGAACCAAAACCGTTTTTTTTTTAGAAAAAACAAAAAAAGGTTTTTTGGTTTAAACCAAATGTTGTTTTTTTTCCATTGCTTATAAATATATTATAATTAAAACACTATATACATTTTTTTTAAAACTGCGGCACACTACACTAATATATAGCAAGGAGAGTAGGTATACAAGGTTATTGCTTTTCTGAAAGAGGAACTTAAAAGAGTAAACTTATTTTGTTAGGAAGAGAGAGAAATGCAATGTCAAAGAAATTATGAGTTTTACATTATTACACAATTCAGATATGCAGCTCTTGCCTTCTGCTCTGATCCCTTTTCTTGATTCAATTTTTATTTCATTGAATGAAAGCCAAAACATCTTTTTTTCTGCACTGCTGCTATTTTTTGTTTGGATATAAGGGTTGAGTGGAGTTGAGTTGTATCTCAATTTAGTTTTGGTTGAGTTGTTTGCATTATAATAATCAACTTTTAAATTAAATGAATTAAAATTAATTTTAGAATATAAATAGAAATTTTGAAAAAAACAAGTTGGTTTTTTTCTGGAAAAAAACATTTGGTTTAAACCTTGGTTTAAACCATGGTTTAAAGCAAGTGGTTTAAACCACCGAACTCTGGTCTCTTGACATTTTATATCTAGCAAAGTTCCTTAATAATAAGTAAATAGTATTTTTTTCAATAATCTCCAAGTTAGATAAAGTACTCTGTTGAAACTACACCTTTTTTTCTAACATTCAATATTTCCGCCTGTAAAACGTTTTCTTTACTATAACACACTGTCCACCGTAAAGCCACTACTTGAATGTTGCAAGATTTTATTGGTTAATACAGTAGAACCTCGAATATCCGATCTAATTTATTTATTTACTTATTTATTTACTACTTCCACTATACAGAACAAGTCCATTTACAGGTAGAGGACTAAAAAACAAGATAGATGACAAATACAAAAAACTAAAAGGGAACATAAAAAGAAAAACAATTAATAAAAATATTAAAATACAAAAAGCCAGTAAGGTCAATTATAAAATATGGATAAAACAGAAAAGCCAGCAAAAAGTGTACAAAAAGAAAAATAATTAATAGGACAAGCTAATAGGACAAAACAAGCATCTTTTCTGAAACTCAATATAAGATGTACTCAGTATAAATTACAAATACATTTAGACAAATAAGGAAATGATGTCACATTTTTTAACTTAAGAAAAGTATCAAAGAAAATATCGCTATGAGAGGGCAGATTATTAACTAGGTCAACGAAATGAGAAATAGATGGGTTATTAAGATAATTTTTTAAATAGTAAGTTTTACTTAAGACCATTTTATTACTGGTAATGTGTTTAGGAGCATAAAAATTTAGTAATGGTACTAATGACGGACAATCAATTTTATTATTTAAAATGTCGTAAAAATTTTTAAAAACACAGACTGATCTACGACATTCGAGTGTACTAGAGGAATAAAAATGGTTATTAGATTTCAAAGAAATATAGCGGATAAACTTGTTTTGAATTTTTTCTATGGTTACCTTTAAAGTTTTATTGTAAGGATTCCGAATAACACAATTATATTCTAAAATTGGACGAACTAAGGAGTTAAAAAGACTAAAAACTACAGAAATATCAGTAATATTTGGGACCGGAGGTAGGTCGGATAATCGAAAAATCCGGATAATCGAGAATTTTCATTAAATTAGTAAAACTTATAGTACATAGGAGCGCCGAAAGTCCACGGACCTCAAATCTGCCAAATATCCGAAATCCGTGTTGGTTTCGTGGTTGTAAACGTTGAATTTTAGTGTTATCTCTGAAACTGAAACTTCTTATAGCAAAGTGCTAAAACGTTATTTTTAATTCTTTTTAGCGGAGTTCTATAAAAGGTGCTTATTTTTTGTTTTACAGTAGACTATCAAATAAATACCCGTACTTCGCACGGACTAAAAGAATATCAAATCGATCCAAGTATATGTGTCATTTAATTTGCGATAGGATAATAAGTAGTTGCAAGTAGTTCAGAGCAAAAAAGCTAGCTGTCCGAAACAAGGACCCATCTTCGCTCAAGGGCGTATGCTAAGGGGGGGAATCATGCTACGATATTGTCCCACACTGTAAAACTGTGCTGCATAACTTCACTCCATAAAGCTAGAAGGAGCTAGGATTTTTTAATAAACTGGTGGAATCCAAGCTCCCACCAGTTTTATGGAATAACGTTACACCAAATTTACAGTATGCTACACAAGAGAAAAAGTCAACTCATATTTTGCTATGCAAGGTTGCTAAAAAAATTTAGTATCCTAGTTTGCCTAGCACCCTCCAGTTTCATGGAATAACGTTACACCAAATTTACAGTATGCTACACAAGAGAAAAATTCAACTCGTATTTTGCTATGCAAGGTTGCTAAACAAATTTAGTATCCTAGTTTGCCTAGCACCCTCCCGTTTCATGGAATAACGTTACACCAAATTTACAGTATGCTACACAAGAGAAAAATTCAACTCGTATTTTGCTATGCAAGGTTGCTAAACAAATTTAGTATCCTAGTTTGCCTAGCACCCTCCCGTTTCATGGAATAACGTTACACCAAATTTACAGTATGCTACACAAGAGAAAAATTCAACTCGTATTTTGCTATGCAAGGTTGCTAAACAAATTTAGTATCCTAGTTTGCCTAGCACCCTCCCGTTTCATGGAATAACGTTACACCAAATTTACAGTATGCTACACAAGAGAAAAATTCAACTCTATTTTGCTATGCAAGGTTGCTAAACAAATTTAGTATCCTAGTTTGCCTAGCACCCTCCCGTTTCATGGAATAACGTTACACCAAATTTACAGTATGCTACACAAGAAAAAATTCAACTCGTATTTTGCTATGCAAGGTTGCTAAACAAATTTAGTATCCTAGTTTGCCTAGCACCCTCCCGTTTCATGGAATAACGTTACACCAAATTTACAGTATGCTACACAAGAGAAAAATTCAACTCGTATTTTGCTATGCAAGGTTGCTAAACAAATTTAGTATCCTAGTTTGCCTAGCACCCTCCCGTTTCATGGAATAACGTTACACCAAATTTACAGTATGCTACACAAGAGAAAAATTCAACTCGTATTTTGCTATGCAAGGTTGCTAAACAAATTTAGTATCCTAGTTTGCCTAGCACCCTCCCGTTTCATGGAATAACGTTACACCAAATTTACAGTATGCTACACAAGAGAAAAATTCAACTCGTATTTTGCTATGCAAGGTTGCTAAACAAATTTAGTATCCTAGTTTGCCTAGCACCCTCCCGTTTCATGGAATAACGTTACACCAAATTTACAGTATGCTACACAAGAGAAAAATTCAACTCGTATTTTGCTATGCAAGGTTGCTAAACAAATTTAGTATCCTAGTTTGCCTAGCACCCTCCCGTTTCATGGAATAACGTTACACCAAATTTACAGTATGCTACACAAGAGAAAAATCAACTCGTATTTTGCTATGCAAGGTTGCTAAACAAATTTAGTATCCTAGTTTGCCTAGCACCCTCCCGTTTCATGGAATAACGTTACACCAAATTTACAGTATGCTACACAAGAGAAAAATCAACTCGTATTTTGCTATGCAAGGTTGCTAAACAAATTTAGTATCCTAGTTTGCCTAGCACCCTCCGTTTCATGGAATAACGTTACACCAAATTTACAGTATGCTACACAAGAGAAAAATTCAACTCGTATTTTGCTATGCAAGGTTGCTAAACAAATTTAGTATCCTAGTTTGCCTAGCACCCTCCCGTTTCATGGAATAACGTTACACCAAATTTACAGTATGCTACACAAGAGAAAAATTCAACTCATATTTTACTATGCAAGGTTGCTAAACAAATTTAGTATCCTAGTTTGCCTAGCACCCTCCCGTTTCATGGAATAACGTTACACCAAATTTACAGTATGCTACACAAGAGAAAAATTCAACTCGTATTTTGCTATGCAAGGTTGCTAAAAAAATTTAGTATCCTAGTTTGCCAGCACCCTCCAGTTTCATGGAATAACGTTACACCAAATTTACAGTATGCTACACAAGAGAAAGTCAACTCATATTTTGCGGTACAACATTGCTAAAAAAATTTAGTATCCTAGTTTGCCAGCACCCTCCAGTTTCATGGGATAATGTTACACCAAATTTACAGTATGCTACACAAGAAAAAAAGTCAACTCATATTTTGCTATGCAAGGTTGCTAACAAATTTTTAGTAGGCTAGTTTACATAGCTACCTCCAGTTCCATGGAATAACGTTACACCAAATTTACAGTACGCTACAGAAGAGAAAAGTCAACTCATATTTTGCTATGCAACGTTTCTAAAAATTTTTAGTAGGCTAGTTTACATACATAGCTACCTCCAGTTTCATGGAATAACGTTACACCAAATTTACGTAACGTTACACAAGTGAAGTTTACTCATATTATGCGGTGTAACGTTACTCCAAAAATTAGTCCAAAAAAATTTAATGTAACGTTACTCAGTAAAACTGGAAGCAGCACTTGTTTTCCTTGATTTTACGGAGTAAACTGATTATTTTTTTTTAGCGTTACTCAATCAATCTGGTGTAATCTTACTCCATGGAGTTGGGGTAACGTTAAACGAAAGTTTTTCAGTGCAGCAATAAACGAACTAAAGTAAGCTCTCTCTGTCACTTGACTGTGGTTCTAAATTGCGACACCCCTCGCGTAACTCTAGTGCGACGATAATTGAAGAGCTTAGTGGAAGAACGTGCTAAGTGACATTTTTGAAAAAATTAAGATTTTTATATAAATGGACATATTCTTTACCGATAACAAGTTTCCCTTTTTCATAAACTTTAAGTTTTAGTATATTTTTTACTGTTTGCAAATGCCGTTTTCAACAGATCTGAGTACAAACTAAAAACTTTGAAGCTCATTTTCTCGTTTTCACTTTTTTGTCACTTAGCACGTTCTTCCACTAAGCTCTTCAATTCACCTCAACTCTCTCTGTGCATCAACCCCGGTCGAGTAGTATTTTCGATATATCCACAAAACGATATTGCAGACGACCGGCGAATTATCATCGATTTTTTTTCAACACCCTCCCCTGCCCCCCCTTCCCCGCCCGCAGCCAAGATGGCGTCTCTTGACGTCATACCCCGACTCCCGACGATGATGCGGGTTGTCATGGTTACCGATACAAAGGGGAGGGGGAGGGATCGGGGAGAGTGAGGTTAGTTTTGAATAACTGTTGTGATGAGTTTGTGTTTTTTTTTTGTCGATCATTGTTGTTGGTGTTTTTTTTTCAATGTAAGTTATTTGTTGTTTTTCTTTTCACTCGTTTTTCTTTTTGTTTGGCTTTTTTTTTCTCATAGAAATTTATCTGAGTAGCCCTCTCCTAGTAATTAGGGTTTATAAGCTGCTTAATTATTAATCGAGTTTTAATTAAAAATTAATTAATTTCTAAATTATATGCAACGTTTATTTCTTTGTATTATTAAAATTTACCTAAAATTTAATTATTATTTTGATTATCATTGGCACCACGATTTATTATAAAATATCTCTACAAAACTTCGATTCTATATAAAATACATCGAAACTGAAACCTGTTTTTAAAATAAGATATTCCTCCATCAAAAATCCTTCACCTGTTTCCGCATGCGAATCAAAATAACAGTTACAAAATAACTCCTTTCTTCTCCTCTTGAACATCCCCGTGGCGCGCACAGCCATTGGCCGCTCCCCCCCCCATTCTAGAGCTCGCCCATTTCCACAGAAGGGGTGAGAGGAAGAAAGAGAGATCCCCGGGTTGGAAGAGACGGACAGAGAAAAACTCGCGCAGGTGTGCTAGAAGAAAAAGACGAAAGCGAACGGGATTTTAACCTCTTTAAAATCGTGTGTTTTTTCTCTGGAAGATAAAATAAGATAACTAAACCTCGCAAAAAGGTTCGAGCGGAAGAAGATAATATTAAATAATTCGTGAATTTTCGTTCCTAAGGGCGGTTCCAGGAACTGCCGCCCTTCCCCGTGAGCCAGCCCCTGTACATTAGACTCTCCCTTGGTGCTTCGGAGCCAGGCAGTGCAAGCCGACATCGCAGGGTGGTGTACCTTTGAAGCTAAGGGAAAAAAAAGCGACGTTTACAGGGCGTTTGTGTGTTCTCGATGGTCTGTTGAGGAGTGTTGTTTTGTTGTGCGGGGTGTGTGTGAGAGATCTAGCGATTGGCGCCACCATGGGTTGTGCGATGAGCGCCGAGGAGCGAGCCGCGCTGGCCAGGAGCAAGCAGATTGAGAAGAATCTCAAGGAAGACGGGATCCAGGCGGCCAAGGATATCAAACTTCTGCTCCTGGGTAAGTTCGAACACACTGCCTGCCTCGCTTGGCTATTGTTTTTTTATTTGAGTGTTACCCCCCAAAGTATTATTTTGGCCTTCCTGTATGAGAAATTTACTCGAAGAATCATTTTGTTTTGGCCTTAAAAGTGTAAAACCCGACCCAAAAAGTATTTATTGGCCAACTAAAAGAATGACCCAAAGCATTTGCTTGGCCAACTAAAAGAGTCCCAAAGAGTTATTATCTTGGCTATCTTTTATGAGAACGTGACCCTAAAGCATTTATATTTTATGGTCATTTTCATTATGAGTTAACCAGTTAACTAAAGCATCGTAACCACTAAGTATCATTTAGGCTTAAAACATCCCCCCCCCCCCCTGTCGATTTGTACCAAACGATATTGTTACTTAATGTGTATACTGCAAAGTTATGAGCTCGGAAAGTAAGATCTATCATCAAATAAAAACAATTAGGGTGATTATAGTTATAAAAATCTCAAAATCAAATTAAATTGGGAAGTTTGAAACAAAATGTATGGGTTTAAAGCCAATTTTGGGGCCCCTTAAAATCATAGACCTAGGCAATGGTCAGGGTCTGTGAAAGTGTAACCCTCAAACCCTAGTATTTACTTGGCCAACTAAAAGAGTGATCCAGAGTATTATTTTGGCCATCTTTTATAAGAACGAGACCCCAAAGCATTCATGTTTTAGAGCTGCGCATTGTCAGAGTGTTAACCGAAGTATCATCAGGATCCCCTTGGCTTAAAACTTGGCCTTTGCTTGTCCAGTTTGTTTTATAACCCCACAGTATTATTTTGGCCCTTCTTAATGAAAATGTTACTCGAAAAATCACTTTGTGTTAGCTGCCTCTTATAAAAGTGTGACACCCAACTCCAAAGCAGGCGAACTAAAAGGGTGACTCTAAGTAATATTTCAGCTATATTTACGAGGACGTGACCCCAAAGCACGTATTTTTTTAATGGCCATTCGTTATGCAAGTGTTAACCGAAGGATGCAAAGGATCACTTTGGCCTTAAGGTAACAGGGAACAAAACGACCATTCAAAATATCGAATTCTCATTTAAACTTTAGTTACTGAATCGTGCCTTTACGAACAAAAATTCTATGATGCACATTTGAATATGGGGCTGGAGTTTGCAAATTTAGTAGTTAGTTTCAATATGACTTTGTTGCCAGCTTTAAATGTCGTCATTCCAAAACACCCATTTTCAGCCTTAAGGTACACTTTTCTCTTTTTCTATTTTACTAGAAGGGTTGAAATTTTCTGTGATGTCGTATACATGGTTATTGAACACAGTGAACCAAAAATATTCCAAAAAAATATTGAGTAAAAATAAGACGATTTTTCTAATTTAAGAAATGCGCAAAATTTCTACTTAGATTAATAACTTAAAATTATGAATGTTTTATCGTCAAACTTGAAGTCATGGGTTGAATGGACTTTTTTATTATAAAATTATTTCGATACAGCAATAGTGTGCTGGAAAGTGTACCTAAAAGCTAAAAATCGGTGTTTTAAAATAATGTCATATGAAGCTGGAACAAAGTTATATGAATATAACTATCAAATTTGCGAACTCCAACCCTATATTCAGTGCGTATTATATAAAAATTTCGTAAATATTCATTTTAGTGATTGAAAGTTAAATGAAAATTTGATATTTGAAGCGTCGTTTGTTCCCTGTTCCTTAAAACTGGAGTGTATCCATGCCAACTTCAATAACAAGGCCAGAGAAGCTCTCCCAAACATGAACGTAGACGGAAATTTTGACGTCACTGTTCCCAGTGCCGAAGATCGAAAAACTAGTTCGGACGCATTCGGAACCTAAAATTGTGGTCAGCGTGAACGAGTGGTTCCGAACAGGTTTCGAGACAGGTTGTCTCTATCTTCGGAACAACGTCACTCGGAACGATGACGTCAAAATTTCCGTCCCGAGCTTGTTGAGAAAGCTTCTTCGGCCTTAGTAGTTGAGTAGCCGTGGTGTATCCCAAAGTATTGTTTTTACTGTCCATTATTAAACTCAAGGATCATAGCCTTGAAGGATCATATTATTTGGCCATCTTTTAAAAGAGTTTAGAACAGCGGTTCCCAATCTGGGGGCGATCGCCCCCAAGTGGGCGATTTGTGTTATCAAGGGGGCAAAAAATAGAGGGGCGATCAGGGGGCGATGAGTATTCAAAGGGGGAAAATTAAAATAATGTTGTACCTTTGTACAGTAAAACCATTCTCCAACCATAACCAAACCAGCCAATTTTTTTACTTTAAACTCTCTTAAATTTTCTAGAAACCAGTAAAAATATCTGTTAATTAGTTCACTTTTGTTCTTTAAAAATATGTATTTTATGTTTTTTCTGTTTTATTTAAAAGTGACCGGATAAAGCTTCTTTGGTTGTTTTTATAAACGGTAGTAAGTGTTATAAAACTGTTTTATAGTTACACTTTAACTCAAATTATGATTAGACATAACATAAAAATTAAAAGGGGGCGATGGATGTTAATCAACCTCAAATACGAGGCGATGGTCCAGAAAAGTTTGGGAACCACTGGTTTAGAAGGTGACCACCTAACCGGAACATATGCCTAGCACCTCAGAGCAAGCTGAAATTTACACGGCAGGTCTTGGCCCACTGACGGGTCACACTGTTGCGCCGAGGAGTTTAGTTTTAGTTTTTATTAGAGTTCAACGCCCAAAAATTAATTGAAAGTCTAAAAATGTGATACTAAAGCTTTAATTTTGGTATTTTGTTTTATGAATGTTACCACAAGGTTTTGTTTTGGACTCTAAGTAAGTGACCCTAAAAGATATTATCTGAATTCTTCTATAAGAACTTGACAGAGAACAGAGTTTTAGTTGGGCTTTTTTTAATAAAAATGTGACCCCCAAAGTATTGTTTAGCGAATTTATTATGAGAGAGCTACCCACAGGATTATATTGGCTATCTTTGCAGAAAGTAGAACCACCCAAAATTTGTTGTGGTGATCTAAAATGTGGCTTCCTAAGCATTATTATAGCCTCTTATTTGTATTTTTTTAAAACACAAAAGCTGTTTTTATCGGACAAAGGGTAAAATAAAATCCTTTCTTAAGTGGTCCTTAAAACGTATTCGAAGTTTAACTGGATGAAAGGTAAATCCTTAAAATGATTTTTGAACATTAGTCCATCGGTCAGTTGTCTGTCCAAAACCAATCTACAGCTCAAACTGAAAGAACTAAGGACTTCAAATTTTGTATACGAGTTCCCAGTACCTGTCCAAAATTGAACCCCAAAGTATTATTTTGGCCATCCATTACAAATACAATACAAATACAAAAATTGTCGACCAACAACAGGCCAGAAGCCCAGCAAGGTTGGTCCAAAATAAATCTAATACATTATCAGTTTCCAATGACTGTCAAGTTTCTTCGTAAAATCTTCTACTCTCTTCGAATGCACAACATAATCTGGTAAAGCATTCCACTCATTGACAACTCTATTGTAAAAATAATGTTTGCTTACCTCCCTTCTAAAGCACGATTTATTCAATTTCTGATCATGTCCTCTGGTCCGGCTATTTAAGGTAAAACCTAAGCCCTCCATGTCTCCCTGTTTTATGAACTTGAATAACTGTATTCAAGTTAAATCACCCCTAGCTCTCCTACTTTCCAGGTAATACAGCTTTAAAGGTCTTAATCTGTCATCATAATCAATACCAGATAGAACCTAGTAATAATTTTTGTAGCCCTATGCTGAACTTTTTTAAGCAACTCTACAAAACAAAACAACAACAAAACTACAAAAGTGTTTTGCAGTTACTCGAAGCATCATAATTCCCAAAAATAATTTTGGCGATATTTTATGAGATAACTTTATCCTAACGCCTTACTATTATATTGCCCACATATAAGAGTGACTCCAAAGTATAACTTTGGACAAATAAACGTTTCACCCAAAAAAATCATTTCCCCATATTTTCTTAGAGTGTAGCCCCCAAAGTATTATTTCGAGCAGCTAAAAGTGTGACCTTCAGAGCAATATTTTGACTATCTTATTAAAGGCTGTAACTCACGAAAGTACACTGCTCAAAACAATTAGGGGAACGCATGGTTTAAACCCTTTCACCCCCAATGATTCCATTTGGTATCATCAGCTTCCGATTTTTTTCTCTCACGAAGATGAGCTCACACTTATTTATCGTTAGATGGAAGAATCGTGTCTTTTGAAGAATTAAATAACGTTTGTTTTATAATTAAATGAAAATATCAAAAGCATGGTAAAATAAAATTCCCTCCCAAAAAATTTTATGAAATAAATTGACCCTAAATTCTTCACGCTGGCATTATTAGATGTTTAAAAATTGATTTTACTTTTACTTTACAAATAAAGTTTTTTAAAAAAATATTGTAAAAATTTATTCAAAAGTTATGATTCCAATATTTCCCCCCTTAAATTTTAAATAAAAAAAAAGATTTTTTCCCCTGTGTTTTACCATTTCATTCTGGATGCATAATGAATCTATTTCACAAATTGTAGATTTCTATAATAAAAATAAGAAGTTGGAACTGAAATGGTAAACAAAAGTACGCACAGTGCTCCCCTAATTCTTTTGAGCAGTGTATTATTTTGGCTAATTTTTATAAGAGTTTAACTTCCAAAGTGTGTTAACCATTATATTAAGACAAAGCATTATTTGTCCGTTTTTTATGACAATGGAATTCCAAAGTATCATTTGAGCATTATTTTTTTTTACAAAAGTGATATTTAAAACATTTTTTTGGTTACGTTTTTATGAGAGTGGTAGTGTGGTTCGAAAATATGACGCCCGTCGCCAATAGCCCTCGTGTAGCTCTAGTGCGACGTTAATTCAAACTAAACTAAACTATGAGAGTGGTAGCTCCTAATGCATCATTTTATCCATTACAAGTATGACCCTCAAAGTGTGACCTTTAAACTCATCTTTCTTTTTTTAAAAAAGTGACTAAAGGAAAACTTCAGCACAGTTTCAAGCAAACACTATTTTATTTCAATTTAATGTGCAAAACAAGTAAAATAATAGAATTCCCTTTTATCATTTTCTTTTGAAGAACGTTTTTTCCCCCCTCACTACGATAATTTAGAAAGCCATTTTCTTAGTATGAAAAGCCGCCCCCACCGGCTATCAGATGGCGCTGATTTAAGTTTATGAGACTAAATTTTAGAGTTTTATCGAAAAAAATGCCTTAAACAGCATCAATGCCAGGAACTCCTTAAAAACAAAGTCATTTTTATACAAATAACGACTGGTTTAAGTCAGCTGCTTGGGTATCAATGAACATGAACATTCTCTTTTATACCCGCACGATCGTGATAGCTCGGAAGGGTTGGTTGGTTGGTTGGTAGACATATATATTCAGGTTTGTGTGCTTGGTCAGAGACCCGCTTATAAACCTTCGTCAAGTAAGACAGACACAACAGACAACACACACATAAGTGGATCCATCTAATTTTTAGAGACAGAGGCCAACTAGAGGATCCCCAGAATTGGCTTGTCACCCCCAGAGGTATTGATTTGGTATGGGAACTTAGAGGACTTTCGGACCCAACAGATTTAACGAGCACGTACTCCGCATATACTCGGTAGGTCTTCAGTGGTACCGGGACTCGATCGCAGGACCTTCCGATCCCGAGACCGAGATGCTGACCACTAGGCTCACTACGGCCCCCTCGGAAGGGTTATGACGGGTATCGTGATACAAAATGACCAAATAGGTTTAAAGTTAACAAAAAAGTCATTTTCGTAAAGTGAAAAGTGCACGAACCTGAAAAACTGTTAATTAATTTAAGATTTCAAACTGATCTTGGCGATTAACGTGAACCTTTAGAGCATGTTGTCAAAGCAGATTTCATCTGCAGTTTGAAAGTTCTATATAGTTGAATGCAAATAATGCAGAAATAGGCACCAAAATCGAATAGTACATCTTCTTATTTATTATATCCTATTACCGTTAATAAAATGAATTTACATTGATATCTAATGTCGAATATAAAAATTTCAATAATAATAATATTAATAATAATCTGTTCTTAATGTTCAAAACGAAATTCATAAAATAAAAATGTAGTAACCTCAAATTCATAAAAAAAAACAAAATTTCAGAAAATGGGTAGCTTAAGCCTAAAATCAAAAGTTCGTTAAAATAGATTTCAAGTTTCAAGTTTAGGATTTTTTGTTTCAAACAAATCAAGGTTGAACAAAACAAACAATACATTAATAGCAAGAGAGTACAGTGATATTTTACGTCTCCAATCAGAAAAAAAAATCAAAAAATCCGTTCTTAATGTCCAAAACAAAAATTCATAAAAGGATTTTCTAATGTCTTATATCAAAACTTCGTTAAAAATAGATTTAAAGTTTTTATTAAGATTTTTTTCTTTAAGAGGGACTGTCAGTCCCATGATGCATTAGTATTGAAATCACAACTTTTGCAAAATAATTGCTTTGCCATGTTATCCCATTTTCACCAGGTATGGGAATCATCATAACATCTGTTTTAAACAAAATTGAAAGGAAAATAACATCTGGTTACTTAATTATTAATTGATAAAGTTTTAAAATAGTGTCGCCATCTGCTGTATGTTTTTGGCGTTTTAAAACTTCAAAAATATATCATTAAATAACTAGATAACATTTTCGTTTCAATTTTTGTCATTTCGATGTTATTGTGATTCCCATACACGGAGAAAAAGAACTAACATGACAAAGCAATACTTCTGCGGAAGGTGTGATTGCAAAACTAATACATTATCTCTATGGGACTGACAGTCCCTCTTAAACTAATCAAGAGTGAACAAAACGTAGGCATACAGCAAAGGGTTTGCGAACCGATGTTTATCAATCCTCCCCTCAAAACACATTTCCGCCCTCTTTCTTCATGTGGTGGTTTTCTCTGTACTTACTGTCTTATGGTCGTGAAACGGTTTGACAGGGGCAGTACTTTTTATTAGATTCCTTATGTAGAAATGTTCTATTTCTATAAAAAAAAATTTGAAACACCAAATTAATGCATAGTAATTTACACATTTATACTATTGATAGTTTAAAGTTTCTGGAATAAATTTTCTTGATATAAATGCGTCAATGGGGTTGTTTCACGGAGGATCTGGCAGTAGCTCTGCGGTTTTGTTTTCATGTCTCTCGAATTACTTTTGTTGATATTCGAAATTGAGTTTTCTAAGAATAAGTTATTTTAGTTGTTGTTTTTTAAAATTACAACTTCTTGCTGTGCTGTTGGTCGTTTTAATCATTTATCAAGGAAAACTTGCATTGAAAGAAGTTGGAGTTTTAAAAAAATTAACAACTAAAATATTCTCTTCGAAAACTCACTCCCGAATACCAAAACAACAGTAATTCGAAAGACATGAAAACAAAACCGCAGAGCTTTTGCCAGATCCTCCGTCAAACAACCCCATTACAATGTTCCAAATTTTACGCTTAAAATCATTGTTATAGTAATATATCATTTCCACTTAAGATGTCTTATAAAAAGTATAACAATATAAGAGCCCTTAGTAAGTTATAATAATATAAAAATTAATCTCTTGAACTTTCTTGCAACGTCATTGTTCATAGCTTTCGATAAAACTAAAAAACTTTTTTTCGGTTGCTGCATTTTTGTGAATTAGTAACATTAATTAGAAACCATTTCGTGAATAAGTAACATTTATCTGATACAATTTTGTGAATTAGTAAAATTTATTCTTCTAAAAATTTTTATGATAGATAATTTTAATATAATAAACTCAGATTCCAGAACTAATAAATTTTCGTCTTAAATATTACCGTTTCATTCAAGTTATTTTTTTTCATTTTAATTAATATTTAATCTAATAAAAATATTAAATTATTGGCTAAATATAATATTTTGGATGCCGAATTCACATCCGGCGTCTGCGTGTTTAGATCCATCAAACTTTGAGGGCAATTAAAAGTTCAGATAAGTTATATTTTTAATAGTTACAAGTGGTCCAATTTTTCCTTAGGAAATGTGTAATTAAAAAGCTTCCTACAGTCGATATAAACACCAAAACACTTTTAAAAATCAATATTTGTTAAACGTAAAAAGTTTTTGTATTTTGGGAAATGGTTTGAAAATGCTCGTTTTCTCTTTTTTCGTGTGGATTTACTGAATTACGTCTTGCTAGGTTTTATAGTTTAAGAAAACTACAACAAAAAGCTAATCTTACATAAAAGGAAAGACCGGGTCTAGTTTTCTTGATTTTTCCTTTTTTGTTGCATAGTTTTAGCTTCCACACTACGTTTATAACGTAAAAAGTGGAAGGTATTATAATCGTTCAGTCCGTCTGTCCGTCACCCACTTTCATAGCCCAAACTACAAATGCTACGGACAAGTGTGATACGTCAAAAAATTCAGCGCATCGAAATTAGAATACATTGAAAATTTCAGAAAAGAATTCGAATTCGAAGTACTTCAATTAATTAAAAAACTGCAAAATTGAATGCTCATTTAAAAAGCATAGGAAGCCATTTTTATTAGAATTAAATCACCATTGCCATTCGCAACAATCGCTCGAGAAACTTTAATTCTTTTAGACAATAAATTAAAATAAATTTATTTTTGCGACATCGATCCGTTTGAAATGACGTCTATATTTCACTACGAGATTCTTTGTATGTTGATATGAAATGTTTCAATTCTGTTTAAAAGCGAGGAATATTACATATTTATTCTTTGAAATATAAATTAATTTTTGCAAACGATACGTAATAATTATTGAATGTTCGAAATAAAATAAATGAAACTAGCCAAATTTAGCATGTAAATGTTTAATATAGAATATTAATGCTGTGTTTGTCGCCTTTTTTCCTGTTAAACACAACTGTTGTGTGGAAGCTGGTTGTGACAGATTCTGTTACAAACCTACTTGTTTGCTTTTACATTTTGAGAAAATAGGATATCTTTACACTTATAGCTACAAACAAGCATTACTACTTTTCCAAAAAAAAAATATCATTTTCGGCAGCAAGTGGTATTTCCCAACTATTCTTAAACAAGTTTAACGCAGGTAATATGTAAAGCTATTGTTATTTTTTTATGTAAATTTTATTGTAAAGTAAATTAAAATTATGTAAGAAAAGTAATTTTTTTCTGGAAATAGATAAATGTTGTAAAAATGTCAGTTTATAAAATCAAAACTTAGAAATTTCGATACCGAAGCAGCTGATTTCTTACTTGCGTTGAAAAAAGGCAGACCAAGATGGTCAAGCAGATTTTGGTGATTTTTGGAAAAAAAGAGTATTTTCATCGGTTAATTTATTGGACATTTTAGATTAAAACAAAAGTTAAAATTGTCTTAATAAAAACAACAATGATAGAGCTTGTTTGGTTATTCAATAGCACACCAAAATTGTATATTTTTAACCCTTAAAATCTCAACTCCACTAAATTGACGTGGCACTCAGTCAGGGTTGTTAAAAACCCGTTTTTTTTTTCATGAAAAACCCAACCCACTGGGGTTTTTTCAGGGTTTTAGGGGCTTTTTCATAATTAAAAAACTGAGAATTCCATATAATTGCTATATAAATGTAAATTTAAATTAATAAATGTATTGTCTAGAACCAAGTATTGTTTGCGTATGTGTAAAAAAATTATATAACCCGGTATATTGCAACGATAGAAATTTAAATTCAAATAAAAAATATTATTAATTAAATGTAATTGTTATATAATTAGTATATATTTAAAATTTGTAAATGTATTTTTTAAGGTACAAAAATGTAAAACTCTGTAATAAAAATAAAATATTAACAAATATTGATATATTTTTTAATATTTTTGTTTGTATAAAAAGTTTTAACTTTTTAATTTTCAGTAAAGGCAATTTTAAGTTCAATTGCCGACTTGGGTGTTTTGAAGTGTTTTTTCAAGTGGTTTTTTTTTTTTGAAAAAACCCACCCGGGTTTTTTCGGGTCGGGTAAAATCATAACAACCCTGCACTCAGTAAATGTTAAACGCAAATTTGTTAATGTTATTACTCGCAAAACATACTTCTGAGTTCATACTTGTCTGAAAAATATGTTTATATAAAGAATATAAGCGTAGGATTTTTTCAGAAGTGAAGATGTTAAATATTAATTAAATAAAATGACTTGAATAAAAACAGTTAATATTAAGACGAAAATTGATTAGTTCATGAATCTGACTTACTGATCTTGATCTTAAAATTACCTTAAGTCTTTGTAGTGTCATCTTATAAGTGTAGCATATTTTCAAAAATGCAACAAAAGTTTTCTCTAGCACAATAAACAATGACATTGCAAGAACTATCAAGATATTAACTTTTATATTGTTATTACTTACTTAGTACTTTCATATTGTTATAACTTACTTAGTACTTCATATTGTTATAACTTACTTAGTACTTTTATATTGTTATTACTTACTTAGTACTTTCATATTGTTATTACTTACTTAGTACTTTCATATTGTTATTACTTACTTAGTACTTTTATATTGTTATTACTTACTTAGTACTTTTATATTGTTATTACTTACTTAGTACTTTCATATTGTTATAACTTACTTAGTACTTCATATTGTTATAACTTACTTAGTACTTTTATATTGTTATTACTTACTTAGTACTTTCATATTGTTATTACTTACTTAGTACTTTCATATTGTTATTACTTACTTAGTACTTTCATATTGTTATAACTTTATATACTTTTATAACCATTGTTATACTTTTTATAAGACTTATTTTGTGGAAATGATATATTTCTATTAAAATGATTCAAAACACAAAAGTACCACATTAAATTACTTTGCTTTCCTTAAATATCGTGTGAAGGTCGTAACCCTCGTTTTGTAATATGTGGTTCATATTACCGATAAAGTGCTCCGAATTGTAAACAAACTTTTGGTAGCAATATGAATGAAACAAAAATTTGCATAAAATGTCAAACATAAATGTAATAATCATGTTTGTCAATCTGATTGTAACTAATCGCATTTGAAAATATGTTCGTTATAAATAATCGTTCATGTGACTTAATTTAAAATTAAAACTTTTTCTTTTCTAGCCTTTATTTTATTTCTGAATTTTAAAATCCAAAATTAAAAAAAAAATCCAAAAAAAAATCACAGTATTAGTGAAGCAGGTTTAATTCTATCATCCATTGGCGAGATTATGTTGGCCCTTTTGTTAGCTTGTCGTTTTGAAAAGACACAACCCAAATATTACCTTTTTCATATTGGAGATTTCCCCCCTAAACGCTTTCAAAATTAATGCTTTAGTATCTCAGCAAATAATACAAAATAAATCATTCTTTTTTATTCCTGGGGTATTTTGAAGGTGATAAACATTTTAATATAGAAAAAATTGGGTGTTGCCATTGGAATTTTCAAAGTTGGTACGCATTTTAATATGTAGACGACCCCTTATACAATTTTTGTGGCTAGGCCTGGACTATATATCCGAATTTTACAATCAAACAATGCTGAGAAATTTGCCCTAAGAGGTTTTTATGTACATAAATATTATTACTTTTTAAAACAGTCAAAACAACATTATAAAAACTGTAGAATAAAAATGGGTGTTCTTGAAAATGCTGTCACGTTAGAAAAAAATACCATATACCCATTCTGCAGTGGACGGACCGTCAATGGATCTCACGCTAGTGAAAAGCTTCCGGCAAAGCATACGAAATCTTTACGAAATGCTGGTAAATATAGAAAGAGTTATTTGAAGCATTGTAAAAAAAGTCTGCTGTTTTTGTCAACCTGTCAGGTGGTGTGTCAGAAAAATACCATATATTTTACAGAGAAAATCTGTAAATTTTATACGAACACACATTTTGTAACTTTAAAATATTCTTTTTTTTGTTCATTTTTTAAAAAAAATCTATTTTGCCCAAATTTTATAAAATTATTAATATTTTATGTACAGTAGCCTAGATATCTGTATAACTCTTAATCAAATATACAAGGGTTTTTTTATGCATCCGGGAAAAGGGTGATTTTCTCAAAATGTTAACTTTTGTGTCCCGGATCAATATTCTTGATAAAAATATTTGTATTATTTAATGATATTTTTTTTATTTAAAATCCCTCACGAAGAATAAAAATATATAGGGGAGACCGGGGCTAGTTTTCTATGATTTTTCCCCTTTTTGTTTGTATTTATATTACACTTATCTTAAAAACTAGTATCCCTACTTTTCCAAAAAGTAAATATAGTTTTTGGCAACATGTAGTTAAAATTCAGCATGTTCAGTTGAAAAACGTGCCGCGTATGCGGAGTACATTTTTACGGCCTTCCAAAAATGCATGGTGCAAATTTTCCAACTTTTTTTACAACTATTTGACATGCGTAAAAATTTTTATCTTCCATATATACATTTTATTGTAAACTAAAATAAAAAAAAAGAGAATACCCACAAAATAGATAAACACTGTTAAAAATTCCAAGCTTATGATTCACCAAATCTTGAATTTAACACATTTCAATAACGGTTTTTATCATCGCGGGATCACTAAACAAATTGTGTTGGCTGGGGAGCCTAGTCGGTTAGGCATTCGCCTAGCATGCGGAAGGTCCCAGGTTCGGGTCCGGGCATCGCCAAAATAACTGCCGACCTATAAACGGCCCGTGCAGCCAAAAATGTCCGACGAATAATACCCCGTGTGGCGGGAGTGCACGTTAAATATCCTTCAAAGTCCTAACGCGGCGTACGATGTCGCCCTTACGGTTGCGTTGGGTGCCTACTCAGGTATCGGCTCGTCACTTGACTGTGGTTCTAAAATACGACGCCCGTCGCCAATAGCCCTCGTGTAGCTCTAGTGCGACGATAATTCAAACTAACCTAACCTAAACAAATTGTGTAACTTCCCCTTTTGAGGAGCCAAAGTTTGATACTCGTTGCTAGAGGTTGCTTAAAGTATGACTAAACTAAACTAAACTCCTCGGCGCAACAGCCCATTACTAGGCCAAGGCCTACCGTGCCCAATTCAGCTTTCGTGACCAAGGGCTCTGGGGTGCTATGCATATGTCCCGGTAAGGTGGTCAGCCTCACGCGGAACCCCCAGTGTTTAGTTCCCAAGCATGCTTGGTACCCATTTTATCGACCCACTCAAGGGATGAAAGGATGGGTCAACCTCGCTCCATCCGGGATTCGATCCCCGGACCTGTGGCGTGGCAATGCGAAGCAAAACCACTAAGCCACTGATGGGCCTCTTAAAGTATGACTAAAGATTGCAAAAAAAAATCGGAGTTGTCATATTCTCTTTTTTTTTTAATTTTTTTTAATATTGCTTCCCAATTTTAGCCTATTTTCCTATTTTTTTAAATTACAAACAATTAAAAAGATGGCAAAGAAGGTACTGACATGCTGGAGATGCCCGCCTACCCGTACCCTGTCGTCGGTTTTTGTCTGTCGGATCTTAAAAGTTAGAAAGGTATCATATTAGGGGGAATGGGCGCGCTGGACCGCAGGTCTCCAAACTAAGTGCTTCAGTGTTAATCCAATGGCTAAAAAACTATTTTCTCTGCCACATTTCTCCGGCTGTATTGAATATTTTTAAAAACGTTTTTTTTTAAATAAATGTTGATAACTTACAGGTCTCTATCTTCCCACTTTTTGAAATTGCTTCGGATATTTTGTGTAAAATTATTTATTGAAAATTTAAAAAAAATATTCGAACCTATTTCAAAAAGTGGGAAGGTCGGGACTTGTATGTCAGCTACATTTATCACACAAAAAATTCGCTTGCAAAAATATTCAATACAGCCGGAGAAATGTGGCAGAGAAAATATTTTTTTATCCATAGGATTAACACTGATACACTTTGCTTAGGAGACCCCCGGTCCAGCGCGCCCATTCCCCCTTAAAGACTTATCTTTTATATTCTTTGTCTATATAATATTTTTGCATTGGGATTCTCGGCGTCAAATGGCCGAGAGGCCAAGAATGGGCGTTGGATAAAGTAAAGTAATATTATTTGTCCGTCTGTCGGAAAGTCCGGAGCGACATCTGTCGACCTACCTGTCTGCTCATCTGCTGTTGCCACATCAACAATCGCATGAGAAACTTTATTTGTTGTCGTCGTGTGCGCCCTCCAGACTCAGCTTTCCAAAAATACCGATGCCGAAGCAGCTGATTTATTAATTGTATTAAAAAATAACGAACTAAGGGGGTAAAGCAGATTTCGAAGTTTTTTTTTCAGCGGTTAATTTATAGAACCTTTTGAATTAAAACAAAAGTTAAAATTAACTATTAATTGCAAAAAACTGACAGAGCTTTTTATAGTGGTTTTCCTTGTGCGTAGCTTCAGATATAGTCGGGAAACAGTTTCACAGGGTCAGTACTTTTTATTAGACTTCTTATGTAGCAATGATATACTTCAAAAAGAATAATTTCGAACGCAAAATTAGCGTATTGCGATTTCCACGTTTATACTATTGATAAATCCTCAAGAAAATTATTGATAGTTGAAGAGTACAGGGGAAAAACCGCAAAATTTCGTAGAAAACTTTCTTCATCAGGCCTCTTTGGCGATGAAAGCGAGTCATCGCCTAAACTGGTGTGAGGAAATCGGTTACTCACTTTGTTTTTCTCTCGCGGCAACCTTGATTTACGTCAGAGATCAGCGGACACGAGTCACGCGTTTGTACCGCGAAAGAAGAACCGAAAGGAAAACCGGTTTTCTGTCGCCAATGTCCGCCAAGCAGATACAATTACGGCACTACTCCTAATAAATAAAGCGGTTCTTCCCCTGTACTCTTCATATAGGAGAGTTAAAAAAACTTGAGTAGACATCACCATATGATGGAAGAAGTTTTTTAAACGCCATTTTCCAAAATGGCGGACGCCGAATTTGTTTTGTACGTATTTCTGCTAGAAATATATATATATATATATAGAATATATATATAGAAATATATCATTTCCACATAAGAAGTCTAAAAAAAGTATAACAATAGTTATAAAAGTAAGTTATGTCAATATAAAAGTTAATATCTTGAACATTCTTGCAATGACAATGTTTATTGTGCTTAGCTTTTGTTGCACTTTTGAAAATATGCTATATTTATTAGATAACAGTACGATGACTATTTCAGCTAAGTGATTTTAAAAAGTTACAATACAGTTAATATTATAACTCAATTAATAGAAATATATTGTTTCTACAAAAGAAGTCTTATAAAAAGTATAACAATAGTTATAAAAGTATATAAAGTTATAACAATATGAAAGTACTAAGTAAGTTATAACAATATGAAAATACTAAGTAAGTTATAACAATATGAAAGTACTAAGTAAGTTATAACAATATGAAAGTACTAAGTAAGTTATAACAATATGAAAGTACTAAGTAAGTTATAACAATATGAAAGTACTAAGTAAGTTATAACAATATGAAAGTACTAAGTAAGTTATAACAATATAAAAGTTAACATCTTAAACGTTCTTCCAATGTCATTGTTTATTGCATTTGTAACTCGACTAAAACTTTTCGATTTAAAACTTATGTTGCGATGCATTTTTGAAAATATGCTACATTTATTACATAAATGTGCGATTACTTTTTCAGCTAAGTAATTTTTAAAAGTTACACTCAGGTTCATGAACCAATCAATTTTCGTCTTAATATTAACTGTTTTTATTAAAGTCTTTTTATTTTAATTAATATTTAACCTCTTCACTCCTGGAAAAAATCCTCTTATATTCTTTATATAAACATATTTTTCAGATAATTATAAACTCAGAAGTATGTTTTTCGATTTTTTTTAAAAACAAATTTGCGTTTAACATTTGCTGAGGTTCACGTCAATGTAGTGGGTTTGAGGTTTTAAGTGTTAAAAATGCTCAATTTTGGCGTGCTATTGAAAAAAAAACACACGTTCTATCGGTTTTTTGAGATTAATAGAAAATTTTAACTTTTGTTTTAATCTAAAATGTCCGATAAATTAACTGGTAAAAAAACATTTTTTTTAATGTTATACAGGGTGTCCGTAAAAGAATGTCCGAGTTTTAATGGTATATTACAGGAGTTTGTTTTATACTAAATATAACAAATCGTACATGACATTGAAGGAAAACTAACCTAGTTTTTCCTATGAGTGCTCAATGTGTGCACCTTTAGTGATACGGCACACATCCAAACGAAAATGTAATTCTTCCCGTCTGCAGCAAGTCCGGAGTAATGGAAGCAACAGCCTGTGCAATTCTACCTTTCAAGGGTGGTAAATCGTGGGGTAGGGGTGGAACGTAGACCCGATCTTTTACGAAGCCCCAAAGGAAGAAATCATAAGGTCAGGTCACTATTTGAAACTCGGACATCCTTTTACGGACACCCTGCATATTAGGTACATATCTTTTATTCTCTTTATCCGCATAATAACTTCTATGAGTTTTAAAGCAACAAGAATGCATAGGCTATTTTAGTTCTTTCAAAACTCTTATTTTTAAAAATGTAATCATGTTATCCGCATAACAACTTCTATGAGTTTTAAAGCAACAAGAATGTATAGGCTATTTTAGTTCTTTCAAAACTCTTATTTTTAAAAATGTAATCATGTTATCCGCATAATAACTTCTATGAGTTTTAAAGCAACAAGAATGTATAGGCTATTTTAGTTCTTTCAACACTCTTATTTTTAAAAATGTAATCATGTTATCCGCATAATAACTTCTATGAGTTTTAAAGCAACAAGAATGTATAGGCTATTTTAGTTCTTTCAAAACTCTTATTTTTAAAAATGTAATCATGTTATCCGCATAATAACTTCTATGAGTTTTAAAGCAACAAGAATGTATAGGCTATTTTAGTTCTTTCAAAACTCTTATTTTTAAAAATGTAATCATGTTATCCGCATAATAACTTCTATGAGTTTTAAAGCAACAAGAATGTATAGGCTATTTTAGTTCTTTCAAAACTCTTATTTTTAAAAATGTAATCATGTTATCCGCATAATAACTTCTATGAGTTTTAAAGCAACAAGAATGTATAGGCTATTTTAGTTCTTTCAAAACTCTTATTTTTAAAAATGTAATCATGTAAATTTTTTAAACTTTTAATTGTATTAAAAACAGCATATATATTTAAACACAAATTAAATTTTTGATGCAAAATCTAAATATTTTTATTTTTAAACTTTTCACTTATTCAATTATAACTATTGATAACAATAGATTTAAAATACTAAGTAAAATTGGAAAGAAAAGACAATTTAAAAAGTTGATTCAGTATAATAGATGTAATAAATTTCATAATTGAAAATGAATTTATAATGGGTCACCAGAACTTATGTGGGTTACCAGATTTAATGCGTAAAAGCCTTAATCCGAATAAAACTTTTGCATGAACTTTGTTTTGAAGATGTTAAAACTTGTTGTAGTGAAGTGACTTTCTTAAAAAGAACAATATTTTTCATAATGACTGACTTTAATAATTGAACTGTAGTGAATTGAAGAATGATAAAATTCGAGTTGCCTTTTCGACCGATTGCGAGAACTTGCTAAGATTGTGACTGTTTAACATCGTTTGTGCTATCTTACAGAATTCTACCGTTTTGACTTGTACGTTTGTGGTTTGTCCTAAATAAAAATGTCTCGTCCTAAGAGCAGTTCTTCAAACACAAAATAGTACAGTCTGAGACTGGTGGCAGCGCTTTTGGGATTAGAATTATATTCCCGATAATTTGGACGAAAACGAACAAAAAAAACGTTGCTTCGATCAGGGAAATATAAAGTTTGTAAGTACCTAACTTGAATCTAGTGCCTGATATTCTTATAAAATAAGTAAAATTAAATTTTTTGATAAAATTATCATATTTAAAGTTAACAAAAGTTAAGCTTTATTTGTTGTAGAATTCTGTATAACTTGTGTCTAGCAGTTGCAAATAGTGTGTTTAAGTGATACATTGAGAACTAGAACAAATGTTTAATTGTACGATTTAAATCTTAATATATAACTGAAATTGAAGTTCGTTATCTTATTATTGTATTTTAATTAAGATAATAGCTGAATTTGAAGTGTGTACTGTCTTGCGGTTGTATTTACCGATTTAACACAGTCGTTCATTGAAAGCGATGTCAATATTGTCAGTTGAGGATTTAATTCTGTATATTTTTTAATGCAATTCTGGTTGCAGATATAAAATAATCTGTAATAAAATTTATTTAAAGTGTTGATAGAATACATTTAGGAAATAAAAGTTTCCGTTATTTTAAATTTCGAAATATTTAGAATTTGTAGAATTCTGCATTAATCACGTGAGCATTGTTGTCGTTGCCAACATAGAGTTTAATTTATCGAAACTTTATCTAAACAAAAGTAAAAGGATTTACTAGTTGGTTGTTCTTTTAAAAATTTATTTAATTAATGGCACGTGATTACTGCACGATATAATTCATTTAAAATATATTTGGAATTTCTGGCTTCGTTGGAAAGCTATTTTTGTAAGGCATAAATATTGTCAGTTATAAGAATGCTAAATATTATTTGAAAAATAAATCTAGTACTTTCTTTGTAGTTATATTTTAGCTGAATTGAATTTCTTAAAAAATAAATAAAAATAGTTTACTGAAAGCATTTTGATAAGTTACCATTTGAATTGGGAAATGGCTTTCTTAGTTAAGGGTAGAAAACAGGACTTGATAGTAGTCTGCGAGGAATTAGGGGAAGCAGTTCCGCCTTCCAGTGTGGTTCCGGAGATAAAACAAATGATCTTGAAGAGTAAATTCTATAACGAAGAAGAAGTCAAAATTTTATTGGAACGTATTATCGAAGACCGACTGAAGCGGGAGAAAGAGGAGAAAGAAGAAAAATTGCGACAAGAAGAGAAAGAAGAAAAATTGCGACAAGAAGAGAAAGAGAGAGAAGATGACTTATGACTTATGACTTGAGTGGGGTGGCCCGTCAGGGCCAAGCACCGCGACCACTGGTCTATTGTACTAACCCCATCGTTTAACCTTGAAGCAGGCCGATTGCTGAAATGAACTTCAGAATATCCCTGATTGATAAATTATCAACCTCCCAGGCATCGATACAATGGTACCCAAGATACTCAAATCTTTGTGCAGAGTAGTTGTCACATTCGCAGAGAACGTGAAACGAACTTTCCTCAACCTGTTGACAAGCCCTACAGAGAGGGTCATCTTTCACACCCATTATACTCAGATGTCTATTGAGAGCACAGTGACCTGTTAATAAACCAATAGCTGCACGAATCTCTTTCCTGCTAAGGCTAAGTAACTCCTTGGCTCTCCGCCATGGAGCACTCTGATTAAGCTCCCTAGCCTGCCTTTGATCGGCTGCCCTTTGCCAATTTGTAAAATTATAGGCCTGGAACAGCCGTCTAATGGTCTTTCTAACAGAATTATGTGGAAGACCTAGCACGGGCTCAGGCCCTATGAAAGCGGTCTTAGATCCCGCTTTTGCCAAAATATCAGCCGTTTCGTTTCCTTCAATCCCTCTGTGCCCGGGTACCCAAAATAAGGACACTTTATTAAGGCGAGCCAAACTTAAGAGGGACAGGTGACATTCCCATACAATGCTAGAAGAGAAAACATTGTTTGGACAGTGCAAGCAATGCTGCCTGACTATCTGAAAAGATCCTAATCTTTTGGTCCCTAACATTCCTGTCAAGACAGTTGTGTGCACAGGCTAGAATAGCGACAATTTCAGCCTGGTACACTGTGGCAAGGTTCCCAAGAGAGAAAGAAATCTTTGTGTTATTAGAGACACAATAGGCCCCAGCGCCTGTTCCTGAGGACGTTTTAGACCCGTCTGTGAACCAGACCTCATTAGCACTCTTAGTGTTAATCTGGCAGCTATCCCATTCCGTACGTGTGGGAATATGTATGGAATAGCTGTCCGCAAAACTGTATCGCTTAAGAATCCAGTCCTTGTTTGCATTAAGGCAAAGATGCCCTTGAACATGAGTTCCAAGGTTTTTAAAAGTAGTAGTTTCATTGGCAGTCTTCCAGTCACCAGTAAGTTTAAGCCTATCAGCACACAAGACTGCCTCCATTTCGACTTTCTTTGGAAGGGTAACAAATCAAGTAGAATCTCCATGCTTTCAGATGGTGTGGTTCTAATTGCCCCTGTAATGGCTATTGTGGCCATTCTTTGGAGACTGGTAAGTTGCATTCTAACAGTGTTATTAAGAGTTTTACCCCACCAGACAATGGCCCCATACGAGACACTGGGACATACAATCGCGGTGTATATCCAGTACATTACTTTAGGAGATAATCCCCATGTTTTTCCAATAGCCCTTCTACATGCCCAAAAGACCCTTTTTGCCCTATTGATGCAGTGTTGAAGGTGGCTTGAAAAAGTAAGCGTTTTATCAAAGATAACTCCAAGATATTTTACCTCGTCTGCAAGAGTAAGGCTTTTTCCGAAGAACTTAAGAGCATTAATGTTATTGATTTTATTAGCTCTCATTCTAGTGAAGGGAACCAGGTGGGTCTTATCAGGATTTACTGTCAACCCAACAGTATTACACCATCCCTCTACCTTTTTAGGGCACTTCCCATAAGATCACCGACTGTGTTTGGGAACTTCCCTCTTACGACAATGGTGATGTCATCAGCATAGCCGATGCAGTGAATGCCCATGGTGTTAACTTTGCAAAGAAGTTCATCAACAACAAGGCACCAAAGAAGCGGGGAAAGTACACCCCTTGTGGACAGCCCTTACAGCTATCAACTCTGACCACAGCACCTAGAAAGCTGGATGTAACAATTCTAGTTTTAAGCAGATTTTCCACCCAAGAGCAGACAATCCCATTTGTTCCAACTCTATGTAAGGCTCTTACAATGGCTTCAGTTGGAACTCTGTCAAAAGCCCCTTCTATATCAAGGAACGTAGCCAAGGCCAGTTCCTTTTGGTTGACTGCCCTATCAAGAACCGTAAATAGGTCGTACAGAGCTGTTTCAGTTGACTTACCAGGTTGATAAGCATATTGAAATTTCGATAAGGGTTTTTGTGGTAACACCTCATCACGAATGTATCTGTCAACCATTTTCTCCAGTGTCTTCAGGAGAAAAGAGGAAAGACAGATTGGTCTAAATGCCTTGGCAACAGAGTAGTCTGCTTTACCAGGCTTTGGGATGAAGACTGCCTTGCTCTGTCTCCAGGCCTCTGGTATGTGTCCATAGACAAGGCAGGCCCTGAAAATTTTACACAGGTGAGGAGCTAAGAGGTCGATACCCTGTTGCAGTAGCACAGGGTAAATACCATCCACTCCCGGAGATTTGAAGGGTTTGAAAGTGGAAATAGCCCATCTGATCCTTCGATATGTAACGATATCCTTTACCACTTTCCATTCATCCTTGCTTTTCCTGGGAAGAGAAGGTGGATAGTAGGTTATCTCAGACCGACACACTTTTGATTCAGGGAAGTGTACATGCAATAGCTCTTTAAGTGTATCTTCCCCATCTTTGGTGAGTTCTCCGTCCGATTTACGGATGGAACCCAATTGACTATAATCGTCTTTAGTCAGTATCTTGGTTAGCTTTGCGGCACAGGAGATACCTTCCATTTGGCTACAGTAATCCTTCCAGGAGTCCTGTTTTGCCTTTCTGACAGCCTTATTGAACGCTGTAAGTCTCATCTTATAGACAGACCAGTCACCAGTCTTTTTGGCTTTATTAAAGAGTTTCCTACACTCTTTTCTTAGATCACCGAGATCTTTACTCCACCAGGGCACTCTTCTTGGCAACCCTGAAGAAGCTACCCTAGAATTGGAATTAAATGACTGCACAATAGCACTCTGCACATTGTCAACAGTCATATCTATATCGGCAAGAGAGGGAAAGTTAAAGACATTACCTCCAAGAAGCAACCCCAGCTCCTCCGGTAGGAATCCCAGTCAACCTTTCTGGGATTCCTGTTGCCCGTAGGCGGTGTTAACAGCGGGCCTGAAAGGTTAAAAAGAATTAGTCTATGGTCTGAGAGATAGTCTCTCTCGGATACATGCCAATTCGAAATGCAGTTCACTGCTTTGGCATTACAGAACGTAACATCTATGACCTCACTTCTTTGAGAAGTGATAAAGGTTGGACTATTTCCCCTATTGAGAATTGAGAGCCCATTGCTTAGAATATATAAAAGCAGTTCCTCACCTCTATTGTTGCAGTCTTTACTGCCCCAAATAATGTGATGTGCGTTAGCATCACAGCTGACAATGACTTTCCAGCCAGACTGAACACAATTGTCAACAAAGCGTCTGGCAGGAGCCGATAGAGGCACAGTTTCCTCGTATGGGAGATAACAGGACATTAAACATGTTATTTCACCTTTGCTATCTGTTAACTTGATGGCAACATTGTCCCCATCTAAAAAGTTAACCATAAACATAGCATTAAGAGACCTACTAGTAACAATGCATGCTCTGGGTCTCTCGCAAGTGCGGTCGTAAAAAAGATTACCAGTGCCTCCAAGGCCAAGAATTTTTCCATGGTGCACCCAGGGCTCTTGAATAAGAGCGATATCGATTTTACCCTCAATCAAATCCTTGCTAATAAGAGCAGTAGAGGATTTGCTGTGATGTAGGTTGATCTGTGCTACCCTAACAGGGTTAGCACTACCTAGGTCATTTGAAACATTGGTTGTAGTAAGGGCCATTAAATAAACAGTCAAACAGCAACCAGTCCCTCTAGAAACTTAAGTTTCCTTTACTCCGCCAGTGAATTCATCGGTTTCCCTCAGAAGCTCACTGCCTGAAATAACTGTAACATCCGAGCCGGAGTCAGAATGTATATCCAGATCAGATTGTAAATCAATGGAAAGTTTACTAACCTCATCAGACTCATCGGCAGGATTAACTACCTTTGAGTCTGTTGGAGCGTTGTCAGCGATGTCGTTGCTGACCTGCATCGGAGTTTCCTCCTCGACAACGGCTGTTGGCGGCTTTCCACCGGAGATGTGACGGTGGAGCTTGCGGAAGGGCTTGCTGTGCCAATCAGCTTGCAGATTCCCTTGCCGAAAGCACCGCAGAACAGCTCATTGTTGTGCTGCCTTATGAAGGTGGCCGCCTTCTCTGGAACTTCCAGCACCCACCTCATATAAGTGGGTGCCTTGTCCTTTGAGAGAACCCTCCATCCAGCCGTGGACAGGCCAGGGTTCTGTTTGGCCAACCTTCTGAGGAGGATAGATTGGTCGGTAAGCCCATGGTTCTTCGTCTTGAAGATAAGCTTGTAGGGCTTTGGGAGCTCCGCAGCATCAAGGGTTTTGACAGCTGTGTCCAAGCTGCCAAACTTTTTGCCATTGATGGACTTGAGGAGCTCCACCGCATCCGCTCCGATGCAGTGCATGATGAGTGCTCCGTTGGACAGAGCAGCGTTGCTGAAGCGAGGCTCATGTCCTTCAGCAGCATCATCGATGAGGACGTCCAGCTCGTTCTGCAAGTTGAACGCCTCTGAGGTTGATAGCAAACGCTCCGGGAAACCTTCCAGAATGATCGCCATCTTCTTTGCGGCAGCAGCTTCTGCAAAGGATCCCGAGGCCTGCTCCAGGTTGGGCCGCTTTACAGGTGCGCCAGGTGATGGAGTAGAGGCAGAGTTCGTGGGTTTTCGCGGGCGCTTCTGCCCACGGAACCTTCTCTTCTTTCCCTCCTCCATCTTAGGATCTGTAACAGATACAGAAACATTAGAACCTGACCCCGAAGGGGCCAGGGACGGAGTGCTGGGACCCGAAAGGTCTCCAGCACGGTTTGGGGTGTTAGTGGCCAGGTCCGAGGACTGACCACTTAACTTTACAGCAGAGTCTATAGACTCATGTTGGGTTGTGGTAGAGCTTGAGAGCTCGGTTGAATCAGATCCCGATTTGCTCAAGGTGTCTGACGGTTTTTTGTTTTTTTATTATATTTTACCATAATTTTTTAACTGGGAGCATTTATCCGTCACTGCCTACCTGAGCTCCCAGATGTAGGACCAGAAGGCTATTTACAACGAAGGGTCGCCACTCCCCCCGAGGTTGACCGTTAGAGACACACTTAACCCCTGTGCCCTGAGCACTCCACGTGCCAGATACTTCAGCACGGTCAACACCTTGTATTTTAGGTTGCCGTTCACACCAAGGTAGCAGAAACCATACTGTTGACAAGCCCAAAGAGCCAGCGCACAGTGACAGTCCCCCGATGTTTAGGTCTGTTGGCAAGAAGATGCCAACACCTTGTTGGGGCGCCAGTGAGCCCGCCAGCACGAATGCCGACAGCAGCTACACCCGCAGGACCACACTTCGCACCGGCCAATCAGACCACCCCCAGCACGGATCCGCATTCCAAAGTGCTATGCCAGGGCAGAATTTAGGCACCCTCCTCATTTGGTCCTATATAGGCACCATTCGGGCTTGGGACCGGCATAGGGGCAAGGCAAGCCCTACAGCACCAGTAGGGACAGCCGACCTATGGCTGAGGAATTGTTACTCATTTAGCACCACCCGGGAAGCACGTGTAGCTTAAGGTATGCTACGGACGCGAGTAACATTACAACCCGAGAGAGAAGATAGAATTAGGAAAGAAGATAATGATAGACAAGAAAGGTTGGCTAAGGAGAAAATGCAACATGAACTGGAGTTAAAACGTCTGGAGTTGACTCAAAGAGAGTCTTTGCCCCAAACGAATAGAGATTTGGTAAGAAGTAGTCCGAAGATTCAATTGACCCAGATAACTCCTAAGTTTGATGAAAAACAAGATGAAATGGGCTTGTATCTCATAAATTTCGAAAGAAAAGCTGAAATGGCACAAGTTCCGAAAGACGATTGGACTGCTTACCTGTTAGGTGTGCTACCTGCTGAAATACCTAATCTTTTGGCCAGAGAACCACCTGAAAACGCAAATAACTATGAATTTGTAAAGAGCCTCATCTTAAAAAGATATAAGCTAAACAGTGAAAAACTTAAGCAGTGCTTTTATCGCCATCGGAAAACTCCCGAAAAAAACGTGGAGAAATTACGCTCATGAGTTGTCTTGCTATTTCACAGAGTGGGTTGAAGATTTAGAAATATCTACGTTTCAACAGCTAAAAGATTTGTTGATAACCGAACAAATAAAATTCCGGGTTCCAGATGATATTAGAGAACATTTTCTAGATAGATGGATAAAAATGAAGACTCCCTACGAATTGGCAGAAATCATAGATGAGTATGAGAGCATTAGAGAGAGTTTTAGAAAGAAAGAATACCCACAGAAGACAAATAAATCACAGACAAATGAAAACGAGGGTTATCAATTCAAGGAACCTACAGAGGAAGGGAAGAAAAACCAGTGGGGAAAAATGATCCACATGTGGAAAAGAGCAACGAAGAGGAGTTCGAAAGAAGACGTCAACATCGCTGCTATGAGTGTGGGTCGCCTTCGCACCTGAGACCTCAGTGTGATAAATTGAAGAAAGTTGAATATGTGGCCTCTAATGTTACTTCTAGATATGAAGAAGGTCTGGCGCCATATATTAGTCGAGGGAAGGTAAATGGAGTGGAAATGCCAATACTCCGGGATACCGGCTCGACCGTTGACTTGATTTGCCAGAAGTATGTCAAGCCCACGATGTATACAAACGAGAATGTGTGGATCAAAAGTCCATTAGAAGAGGATATGAAATGCTTGCCTTTAGCCGAGGTAGAACTAAGATGTGACTTAGGCCATATAGTTACTAAAGCTGCTGTTCTTAGAAACTCATTAGACAAAGGAATGTATCTGTTGGGCAA